>OX183135.1:9093537-9527692 GCA_945261195.1 Cryptosula pallasiana
GCTGAATGCATGTGCTGCTTTCATCTACAATTTCAAGCAGTAAATAAAAAATGGCGATTTCCTCTATGAAATAAGTGGGCGGTACTAGAGGTCCAAGATCATTTCAATTAACCAATCAGCTGATACTGTAGCAAAAACACCACTCGTTGGTTAGGGTACAGCAAACAAGACAGATACGGGTCTCTAACCAACGTATGTCATATTATTTGAATTGAAGTACTTTTGCCAATCGCGCCAGACTATATTTTTGTTTGGCGCTTAAAACGCTAAAATGTAAGGCGGGCAATGATGTGCTTGATAAGTTTTAGAGATGAAAAATTTGGGTTCGCCTATCCAGGTCGAAATAAAAAAACACCACGACTTGACAGATTAAGCTTAATAACTGAGTGCAGCAATTGGCAACTATTTCCAGTCGATGTGATATCAGCAGCACCATAAGATGTTGACCAACAGCAAAAACTGAGACAGAGTTACATAATACAAGTAATGAAAGCCCCATCAGTTCATTAAAACCTCAGACAGATGGTGTATTATACAAGAATGGTGATTGGATCAATGTACACTGTCTGACCAATGAACAGATGTCGTTACATAACCCACACAACTACCTATTAATGCTCCACAATCTCACATGTCAGTGAATATAATCACCACCCATGGCCGGTTTATCTCACCGAATGAACTGTACGCAGCGCTCATGTAACAACCAGTTATGTAACAACCAATGGGACCAGGTGCTACAGACGGGCCTTCACCCTCACCCCTGGAGCCACATTATCACCATTTCCTGTAAGCTATAGTCAAATTTATTTTATGTAATCATTTCAAAACCTCTCATGATGGGGTACGGACCATTCGAAACTGACGTTTCGAAAATGGACACTTCGAAACTCTTTGGGGATGGGGGTTTGAGATTTGGGGTTGGGGGGTTCAGGTTTAAGAGTTTCGAACAGTTCATTTTCGAAACGTTAGTTTCGAATCATGGCGGAATCCTCATGATGAGATGCTTCCACACAAAAACCTCATTAATGACAGTCTTCAGTTTTCTGACAGACAGAACTGCACCATAGAATAGATAACGTTAAAGGATAAGTCATTGGCAGCATGTGAAGGAAAGACAGCAAGGAAAGTAGAGAAGGAGTGTGTTACAAGCATAAGATAGGCGATCACTATCGAGAGAGATCCACGGGAACAAATCTGCTGCTGCCGACTCTCATGCTGGTTCATTCTACGGTGCACAGGTTGTCCCGCTCATCAGAACTTGTGTAACAAACATCACAAGTTCGGATTTACGGGTTAGCCTGCCAGCCTGGAGACCTTGACCTGTTCACGTTAGCTTGCCATCTTTATGAAGGGGAGAGGAACAAAAAGATGTTAATAAAACCATATAGAAAATTCAATAAGAAAACAAGTACTAAAATGAGAATTCAATACACACACTGGCATTTATAATCACAACCATAAATTAGGCCGACCTAGTTTTAGTTTGACGATTCAAGTCAAAACAAGCACTTGTGCCCGACAAAGTTGGTCAACCATTTCCATGAAAACCAATTTATTTTCAAACAAAAATGCTTGTAAAAAGATGAACTCATTCGAGGATTCCATTTCAGTAAAGAATGCTTAGGCTAACAGCAGGTTCACAGACAGTCTGAGGCAGCAATTACTAAGACCTACTAAGACTTGTGTATTAGTTGGACATGCTTGTACTTTAACAAACATGGACGCTTAAAGTGCACAAACCAAGCCAGCTGTCTCGTTAACGCTGAATCATTGATATTTCTTTGTTTGCGCTGTGATTGTTGATCAAAGATACAGTAATTGTACCATTTTATACTATAATTGTACTCTAGAAGGCAACTCACCGTGAAGGAGAAATGGGTTTACAGAAGTTAGTAACACCATTACCAGCGTGTGAGTGCCTTCACTACAGAAGCTCTTTTATCTGTCAAAAGATGAATATCAAAAAATAACATCAAACTGAAGAAGATGGCTAACAATTTATTTGCAGCTTCTCAAAACACATATGACCAAATTTGGAAACTCTCTGGTACTCCTTCATAGGAACAGATACAAGACAGAAGAACTCGCGTTGTCACTAAATGATTTTTAAATTTCAAAGAGTATGAACATTGCAGTGGGCTCCAAGATGACAAATTGTTTTCGAATATAAAATAAATAGAATAAAATTGTTGCAAAGAATCAATTATGTAACGTTACGTCAAAACTTAACAAATCAAAAGAGCACAAAATTGAGTTGTGAACTAGAGTTGGCTCGGTCTATTGGCCATCTCTGAACAACTAAAATAGTACAACAGAGAAATAGTACAAACGAGAGGCAATATATCCTATTAGTGGTCAGACTGCATTCCTGCATACCTTGATGAGCGCAACAAAAGGATGGCTATAAATAGAATGGATAGCTCTAACATAAACGCGAGCACAAACAACTAGTCAATATTGAGATTTTATCACATTAGCTACCATTTAGTAGACTGGCCAGCTAGCCAGCCTTAGGCAACATCTGTCTAGTATGTACCAGCCAACTACCAACAGTGATAAATCATTTGTTGGTAAAAGAGTGAATTCATGTTTGGTAAAGCTGAACGACTTTTATAATTCTTATTACTAAAAATAATTTTATTACGATACACCAAAATAACTGCTAAATTTTTCAATTTCAAATTAAAAAATTGAAATTGTTATCGGCAATGGTGAAGTAACTAGGCAATAGTGAAGTAACTACATATCATGGACACTTCTTCTAACCATTTTATTTTTGATTTTTGAAAAGAAAAACTGTAGTTCATGTACTGGTCCATAAACTAAGGTTCGTTTTGTTTTTAAACAAATTGAGAAATAAAATTACAATAACATGCGCAGTACATGAACCACAAACGAGCGCTTTCCCAAACCTGCCAGTGCTAAATATACAGCGCATAAGTGGACAAGGGCTGACAACTCCCAGATAGACGAGCCAGACACTATTACATAACCAGTCTAGACAGTAGACTAATAGAGTCAGATAGCGATGCTTGATTGTTAGGAGTAGATGGTCGCTGTGGGATTTCATTAGCAGTAGAGCAAGGCTCCCAACAACCCCTTGTATTCAGGGCAAGCACTGAGTAAACAGCCCCAGACGGCCCCCTTGTTTGGGGCCCATGCATAGTTAGTATTTTAGTGCTGATAAGTGCCACAAAAACCCAAACAAAACAATAGGTTGCTGAGGAGAGAGTAAAGGCAGATGGAACAGGCAGTGCAACAGCTGAAGCATGCAAAAAACTGACACTTTGCGAAAACTTCTCTGCTAACTCAAAGCAAAAAATGATCAAAAATAACTAATATAAAAAAGCATAAAACTAAATCTGGGCTCTTCAGCTAAAAATGAACATTCACACATGGCTATTAGAAATAACACTGATAATAAACTTACCAAAGCTTTTCTACCTCCAGCAACCAAAGATCTAGATCATCCAGTGGTCCGCTGACTGCTGAAGACGCAGACAGTGAGTGAAGTGGTACATCAAGCAGAGGAGCTGCAAGATGAATGAATGCGATCTAACTAGGCACATACTGTTATATAACAGATCAGAGAGCTGGGGTGCAACGACCATCTAGCAGGCAATTACAAGACCAGTTGCTGGGTTTATATATTGCATATGACATAACATTGCAACTGTACATTACATAATAGGCTAGACTGATAGATGGTGTCACAGTTCTATAGCGCACACATAGACACATAGCTGACATATGACATGCTAACATTCACGATTACATGTGATGTTATACAGAACTGTAACTTGTACACGGGTGAGTGGAACCATTTGTAACATGTAACTTACACTCTGCAGACAAAACCTGCAGCAATCAGCTTGCACGCCAACTTTGCACAGCAGTACTAGTGGCTGATAGTAACATGTCTTATAAACCAAGTGATTTGTATTACAGACTTAAAACCATGTTGCGGTCCATTGAACAATAATACATCAAAATTTGAAATAAACGCTAAAAAACAAACGCAAAATAAAACCAAACACCACAGCCACAGAGGTTCCACTGTCTCAAACGTTTGTTTTTCTTTTTCAATTATCAAAAGCGTTTAGTAAAATATATCAACCACAATTTTAGAATATATCGATATTACGGATTGTCTGACCTTTCAGGGATTGTACAACTTTTATGCAATTGAAAGCGCAGACTTTCCTACACTTAATAATATTTTTTATTACAAAATAGTATATTTTGAATAAAACGGAATTCAGAAAAGTACTGCAATTTTAGTTAATCAAAAGAAATAGTGCAAGCTAGGGGCCAGACAATCAATTTAAAAAATCTTCAAACCTCCGTAATTGTGTTTAAATCATTTTCAAAACTGCTGACCCAATTTGGTGGAATAGCCAACACTATTAATAAAATCGCAGATCACATACACAACCAATAACTCCCATCATAACATGTTTGTATCAACGTTACAAACTTCCTTACACCACAGCTCATCAGAAATTAATGCAATGTTCCCAAACAGTATTAACTATAAGACACAAGAACGAACGAAGAGAAAGGTACTGGTAACTTTACTTACAGCTGAATCCTTTCGGTACAAGACAAACTCAATTGTTCCACTGCCCGAGCGAAGATCCAACACAAGAATGACTTACAACTATCATACAACTGTTACTTATACAAAAATAGCTAAAAATTTAAGACTTGAAACGCAGGAAGCTGAGGTATTACACTGTATTAGTATGAAATAAGCAGAAAATAGCCGAAATAGCTAATGAATTAACTACTATTATAAGTAAAAAGCTACAAACATCCCCAATAACTTGTTACCACAACGCAACTCATAAATTGTGCACTTTGTTCTAATTTCATAAAAAATATTTTAGTATACAAACGCTTGCACAAAGTTACAAAAATGCAAGTTACTCCGGTATGCACAAATTTATTGTTTTGTTTCAATAGATGGTTTCTACCGATTCCCTTAATGCAGAGCTACCCAATGCAACCTAAGTTTTTGCTGTAATAAACTGAACAAATAAAAAATACTTTCTTTATAATAATAACAAAAAACTAACATAAATAATGCTTATAATAATAAGAATTATTAAACCAATAAAAATGCTTCAGAAAAAGCTGAAGTATTACCAAGCAACTGGCGTACATACACTTGTATCTCTACCGGCTGATTAACTTGTGGAAAATTCAACCAGATAATGGTTATGTATGAAAAAGCTTCTGAAATAGATGGACAATATCAAAAAGTGTACTATACAGTTACAATACCAACACATGGTGGGATAGGTGCCATCTGCTGGAAGAAAGCAATCTGCTGGAAGAAAGAAAGCAAATGCGCTGATTATGGTAATGAAAATACCGACACTCAAAATTGTTCTCACAAAAAAGACGGCAAGTTCACAAAGAGTTAAATTATTAAAGAAAGTCAAATCTTTTGTTCATGAATTGGATCAATGCAGCCAACACTGCATTTGTTTCATGTAGAAATGCCAAAATTACCAGGTATTTCAGATGGTGTAGAAATTGTAAGTTGTTTTCTGTGGCCAGCAAGTAACTATATATATACTTTGAGGCAAGTATCTACAGTTCTGAGCAATTGCGTAACACTAACACTAAAACAGTGTAAAATAACACAAAATGTCCTCAAAATTCCGATTCTTACCTCAGGAGATTTAGCGAGTGAACCTGAAGTGTTGAACTTCTGGCTTTGGCATAAAATCTTCAAGTTTTTTACCCCCAAAAAAGTCAAGTTGAAAATATTTAGGAAACCGGGTACTATTTCCAGGAGCTCCTGGCTTGAAGGTGTCGGAGTCCTCCTTTCAGAAGCATGTAAGGATTTTTGATTTTTGGGTGGAGTTGAGGAGGGTTCTACAAAGTAGTCGGGGCCTAAGGCTTGGCAAGTTCTCACATAAAAGAGGTAAAGGAAAGGGCTATTTTACTGAACCGTAGCAGGTTGATGGTGAACAATAGGGGTTTTGGGGTCCTTGTGGGCCGAGGTCTCATGGGTACCCTCTAGTCCAGGGGGTTACTGCCAGAAAAATGGACAGCAAGAGCTCTAAAGTGGACTAAAGCAGACTTTAACACAACAGGGGCCCATTTTTACAGATGAGGAGTCAGATAGAGTTGAAACAAGGAAGGAAGAACTTTTTAACGGAATGGATCAATGAAGAGTTATACTTGCCGAGACCATCCACCATCCACGTGGGCTGCGATGAGGTCATATAACCCCCATTTATGACATTGATATCTACAAGAGCGCTGGATGAGGCACAGCTAGAGTGTTTGATGGAGTAAAAGGTGGGACTACATTATTTACCCAGTGTCAGATACGACGCAAACACAACCAATGAATGGCAATTAACAGTTGGAGAATGCTATCTAGGTTAGTTAGTAGGTTGGTGAGACGGTGATTAATGCGTAGGCGGGTAATATATTGGTAGCAAAAGAATCTAATCTTACACAGGAAACCTTTTTTGAGCAGTTTTTCTTGAATGTAATGAAAATATATTTAATTGAAGAGAAAACAATAAGACACCAACCTCCGAAAATGACAAAGAAAGGTCCAAACTTTTTCATAAATGATAAAGACATTAAAGTTGAAAATAAATACGGCATTTTCGGATCACAAACATCTGTCTTGCAAAGATTAGTGCGAGAAAGTGCATCTGAACGCAATTTGGATGAACGTTCCTGGCATAATTTCTATGTATGGACAAAGATCAGCTTATTTCATCGGGAGTTATCTTCTTTTATTTCATAGCGTCGCAGTGAATGGTAAAAATAATTGTGAAATGCATCCCAGTGACAATTTTTTTTGCTATTTATGAAAAAATCCAACAGTAAATAACAAATTTGTAACAATGTTTATTAACAATTATCATTATTCGGCTATAAAAAATAAATAATTATTTTAAAGTGTAAAATAAATAACTATAATAGTAACAAATTATATTATTAATAATAATATTATTTGAATAACAGTAGTACTCATAATAATTATCTTTCACTTTATTACAATTTACCATGGTGCATGTGTCCAAAAATAATTTCAGCATGCTTCAATTATTATTATTATTAGAAAAAAAACTTGAGGCCTCATCACTCTTGTCTTGCCACTGCAGCTAACGTAAAAGAGTTCGGTTTTGACAAAGTTTGATCAGTATTTTGAACTGTACGGATTCCTATCATGAACGTTATAGGGTAAACTACCCTCTGTACGTTAAAACCTGCGCTCAGCATAGTGTTCACAAAAACAGGTTTTGAACTCGCCAAAAAACAAGAATTTTGCCCTCTTTGGCACAGATGTTCGCAACCAGAAAATATGTATCTTCTTCAGAAGAACAATTTATAACCTCAGCCAAGTCACTGGTGAGATATTGCATAATCAATAATGCGGTGCGAAAAAAAGTTGGTTTTTTAACATCAGTTAAGCTAGTCAATTGGTTACTACAAAAAAATATCAAAATATTAATTTACTATTTTTAAAACCGAGGGAAAAATGTTAAGATGGATAACTATTATCACCATCATATGCCAAAAAACGTATTCCAAGCGTTAACAGAATGACAAGAGAAAACAACTCCTCATAAGACATCACCTATCTGATGCAATGAGGAATGATATGTACAATGAGACAGACGGTTTAGCCTACACAATACTTAGTAGAAAACGTTGGAATATGATGGATTATAGCTAAATACAACCCTCTCAGATACTAATTTCTTTGCAACAATCATTTATGATAATGACTTTTATTGTCAGTCCAAAATTAAAATCTCACAACCTTCATCTGACTGGCTTTGGATGAGCAAAAGTCATCTTCTTGTATTCGTTCATTGCGTGTGAATGAAAACTTTTCATAAATAAAAAATTAAAGCAGGCATGAGCCAGCAGTTTTTTAAACAACATAAAAACTCCAAAACTTTCAATGAAAGAGGTAAAAAAATTGAAGTAATAATTTAATCGTTCCCATGAAAATTCGTTTAATAATATGCAATGAATTATTTCATTAGATTTGTTATTAGAAGTTGTGACTTTCATGCAAAAAATCAAGCAAAGTAACTAAGTTTTAATCAAATGAAAATATAATTCCTTACAAAACTTTACAAAAAACTTTGTTTTACAGAAGAAAAAACTTCCCTACAATTAGTAATCAAACCAAACAGTGTAACCAAACATTTCCAAGAAACCTGAGCTACATTCCACCATTGTATTCATACAGCAGACACAATATCAACAGATGAAATTTCAATTCGATAAAAAAATTTTCTCGTGGTTTGTCAGCAATATTTGCCGAAGGGCATCAATCAATGGCAGTAATGAACGCACAGATGGAAACTGTAAGCTTACCTGTGAAGTGCTAGGTAATTGAGACTTGAGACTAGACATTGCTTAGCGATATGTGTAAACAAACGGACAAACCTCCGACCACAACGCCCTGTTCAGTTTATTTTCTAGGATACACGCTCTCTCCGAGCAACTGCAAGCAATGAATCATAATATAAACATAAAACTGTGAATGTAAGCATTAGAGGTCAATTTATCATACAATAAATGTTCTAGTTGTCACAGGAATGCATCAAGTTCTAGCTGATTCAAGTTTATACCAAAGAATAATCGAAATAAGTACATGTGTGATAATAGCATACGTTTCTAGGCCTGGCTGTCTAAAATAAAACCACCAATTTCCCAAAAACACCTCCACAGGAGTTATCTATTGTAGGGAAGACAACTCCGGCTGTTACAGATTTCACTGCAGACAGACAGTGATACTAATATTTATAGCCGTTTCTGGAAAAAAAACCAGTTGGAATGTTTAATGCTTCGAAAAATTAATATTAATATTTAATGCAAATTTTTTAAATTTCAATATGTGTCACAACTTTTATTTTAATAGACAAATACTACTACTTTATTATATAATAAGACCAAATAGCTTTTGAAAAAGCTGGTAGCAGTTGCCCTCTTTACGCTCTACTCAGTGAGCCGCTCATGGATAAAATATCTAAGGAATGCCAGCTGTGGATGTGTGATTCAACTTTTGTAATGATCCAAATGTAGCCGTTTATGGGAGCCGCCATGCACTCCAAAATTTTAAAGACCACTTGGGTCTCGTAATCAATATCGTTTTCTTATTGGTTTTTGTACGCTTAATCCACGACGGGGGATACTTCACTAGTTTTGACGATTATAATATTGTTACTTACAATACCATATCCGCTCCGAAAACAAAAATGGCAACGATAATATATCTGTAACCTTTGGCGTGTGGCAAAAAGCCGTATTTGAATTTAGTTTCTGAATTATATTTTCTTCTCACTTCACCAACGGCGGATCTTTACTACTAAATATATCACGAGTCCAATGTAGCCGTTTGTGAGAGTCACGTGATAGCTGCGGCAAAAGTTGAGATACAAAATGGCCTGGTTTTGGCCTCAAGTATTTTGGCTTTCTGGTGATCCTGTTGTATTTCATCCATGGAGCTACCGCTTACCTCCCCCAACCAGCTGTGAAGCTTACATGGACACAAGCTAATGAGACCACCCAGCAAGCACCCACTTAATTAATAGCTAGTAATTAGTAAAGCTCTGTTTTGGCAAAAACACCTGCACTTAACTATATTATAATATACAGCTTAAACAGATCCCTGTGCCAAATCAGGCAGCTCTCAAATGCTATTGCAGCAATGCCATTTGACAGCAATGCACAATGCGCACACAATTAGACACTCAGTGCATTGTGGGACAGACAGACTAGCTGCATAGAAACAATAATAGAGACAATACATATACCTAACTCCACGTGTATACTATCACATGGCTAACATATGCCTTAATGCAATGATTGTAGACAATGCCAACACGCACACCAACACTCCCCCAGGTCAAACCAATGAGCGTTGTAGTCTGCAGCATAATTATTTGTTGTCTGTTGAAAGCAAAATTATTCACGCTAAAGAAAGTAATTCTTTTGCATTGAAAAGCTGAATTGACTTTGCTAACAATCCTACACACTGCGATCTGATATCAACAACGTTAGTAGTTAGATGTTAACTTTCTAGTATAATGAAAATAAAAGTAATATTGAATTAACATTTCAGCCTCATCATCAACTGACTTTGGGTGGGGGTTTAGTTAGATCATTTGTGAGGCAAATATCTAATATCTTACCGTCACTATACACGTTTTTGTGGAATATTAAACACTTAAAATATAGTACTGCACACAACTATTACCCACATAAATATATATCATATTAATAAATCATGAAGAAAACTTCAGATATCCATGTCTTCCTTAATCAGCACAAGTAATAGCTCTAAGTACCTAATTCAACAGTAAAACCAGCCGCAGTATATGAATTCTTAATTAGTGTCTCAAGTGGTGGCAATTACTACTCACAACTACTCTGAGGTTTATTCTAGCATTTTGTCATGTTGTTGTTGAAGCTAACAAACTTGTGGTTGTTTCTGTCATTACACATTGTGTATTAATGACTTAACAAAAAATTCCTTTTATTAACAAATGGCATTGTACACAATGTCAAGTTTTCTAGTGTCTATATAGAAATCTGCTCCTGACAACATCAAATGCAAACTGATCATGCACAAGGTAACATTTCATAGAAGTGAGGTTTCAACAAAACTGCTTGCAAGTATTACAACACATCAATAACGGTGAAGTTGAAAATCATTCCGCCAAAATCACATTGAGTTAATAAAGTGGAATTGATGAGTTTAAAACATGTTATAACTATTTGCCCAAACTGAAATATAAAAGTGTCTCTTCTGTCATCTTTGCCACAACTCATTTACTAACAAATACATAAATTTTTACATTTACAAAAAAATAAAATAAACATGCTCATTAGCAACAGGTAAAGTTGCTATTTTGACCATATTAATTATTTTATCAACAAAACAAAAGAGTAAAAAAAATATAACACATCTATGCATATGACATATAGGCATAAAAACGTGGTCCCTAGTTTGATTGCACTCTCCATAATAACTATGGAGTCATGCTAGTAAAAGATCCCCTCTCTGCTCTTTCGGAAGAGTAGCCGGTGTAACGGCGGGCATGGGTATAGGGTGGTGCTCAAACAAGGCTACAACCTTATGAGACCCGTCTTTAGGGTTGCCCTCAAGGCACAGCTCAAACAAACAAACAAACAAACAAACATCTTACCTCCAAACATAGACTCTGGTTATTCTTTACAATAAAAAATTGTTTATAATTATTATAATCCATATAAAAAACCAACTTATTGAAAGCAGATTTCTATTAATAAACACTTATAAACTACTACAACTCACAATCTATCTATCATCATATAGTGCTGCTATCTTTAGTATTAATTATCGTCTATCAAGAAATTTGTACCAAGACTCGGTTTACAAAACAAATAGCAACTGCTAAACAGAACGACACGTTTTTTATAAGCAGGTTTTCTGTATGCCAAACCAAATACAGTAATTGATAATAATATCATAGTAGACTTCTACTATTATTAATTAGTGAAATTGTTTGTAGTTTTAGCAACACGGAGATAAACAGATAGACACAACTACTGTGGTGGTGGTGGTGGTGGTGGTGGTGGTGGTGGTGGTGGTGGTGGTGGTGGTGGTGGTGGTGGTGGTGGTGGTGGTGGTGGTGGTGGTACATTATGAAAGGAAGTACAATATTACTGCAGCATATAACACATCAACCATAATAAATACTACATATCAAAATGATGAAAATGGGTTTTTTCTCATCTTCTTTGGTAGATAAATTAGAATAATAAACAGCCTACCTCACAATACCCAACTATCACTAACTACTACTCACTCTCCTTTTCTTTCTAGACCTATGCTGTTGTGACAAAACACTTTTGATAAAAGTAAACAATAATAACATATTATAACATAAATGATCACGATGATGCTGATATAACTTGGTATTTTTTGGCAAACTTACTACTAACTTAGATTACAACTACAACAACAATATTGTGCGTAATAGTAGTTTTATTTATAATATTAATACTACTTATAACCACAACAACAAAAAAGTAGCATAATAATCATTATTATTATTATGTTAAATAGTACAATAATAGTAATAATAATAAGAACAATATAATAATAATAACGATTAATAATAATAATTAGTAATGACATTGATTGTTGGTGATAATAATAATAATGATGTTGTTGTTAAAATTAAAATAGTAGTCTGTGACAGTCTGTATTATTATTTATTTGAGTAGTAATAATAATATATATATGATTCTTATTATTATTATACAAACAAATAATAAGAATCATATATTATTATATTATTTTTATTATCAGTTATTTATGAGTAGTTAGTTACATACAGAAGATATATAATAATAATAATAATATATTATATCATAATCATTATTAACTTTAAACTCATTCAAGAGACAAGAAAAATGAACATGATAAAATAATAATATTGACATATTTTCAATCAATGATAAAAATGATACCCATCATCACAGTGATGGGTATTGTCACTTGTGCGTGGTGATGATGATCACCACAACAATAATAATTTTAATACTCATAATTATAATAATGATAATAATAATAATTTAATAGAAGAAAATGATGATAGTAGTAGTAAATAAATCATAACAACATCATCATCATATAATAATAATAATAATATTATTTATATTATTATATAAAAATATTTGCAATAACAAACTTTATTACTCACAGCAATAGTAATACCTGTCTGGTATTCATTCAGGATGATGTTGATGATGATTTTATTATTATTATAATAATTATTACCATCATCATGATGATGATGAATAAAATTAATGATAATAATAATAATAGTTGTTGTAGTAGTACTACCAACTAAAACCAAATCAACTTGCGGGTTTCTGATGTGAAACACAACCTTTGTTTTCTGCAGATTTATCACATTCAAAAATTAAGTCATTAATCTACTCCTTTTAGTATTTATGAGTATTTCAGTAAATCTACTACTTAGCAGCCGCTTATTCATAGCATGGTGAATCACGGTTTGTCTGAATAGACCAAAATATAACGACTTGGTGTATATGATAGGTCGGTTACAAAGAGTACGACCCGTCCTAGCACTTGAAACGCAGCGTGGTAAAAAAGTATATGTACCACAATTATTGCAATGCTGTTTTTGCATAATTCTAGACTTTTCAACAACAACTCATTACTTTTCCATGATTATTCGGTTAATTTACACCAAATTTGATGGTTGTTCTTTACAACATTTTATATTCATAGCAAAATTGATGAGGAATTATTTAGAGACTGGCTTTAGATTCTCCTTACATCAAACTTCAACAAGAAAAGGCAATTCCACAAAGCAGTCTATTACTAGTAAGTACAGCGGTGTTGGAATAATAAAAAATAGAAACAGGAAGGCCCATCAAACCATTACATCTACACGCTGAAAGATTTGTAAAAAAGTAAAAGCATATATCAGGCCCATATCAGGCTTTGCCAGCTGAATTACTTGGAGGTATTAATCAAATTGCCAGGTTTATGGAAATCATAAAACCTAACTATTTATTTGCAAAACTAGTACCTTGGGTTTAATTGAAGCAAATTTTTTAATCATTTCAAGTGAATCAATCTAGAAGTTTGTTATAATTTTCACATTTAAACCTAATGTTTTTCATTGGTATACCTCATGGATGAGAGATACCAGGGTTGCCAGATTGTTGAACCGAATGTGACCATAACCAACCATTTTAATTCCATCAAGTCAGAACCATAGAGCTTCACTGCTGATAGCGATAAACACTTTGGTAAGGGGCTGGTACTAAAGAAATTTCATCTTTGGGTGTCGTTGTCCCTTTTTTTATGAGAAGGCAACTTCATGGTTATAAAAACAATATAGAGCGACTGTTGCGATATCACCAACGATTGTATAAGGATGTATGATTGTTGACACAAAAAATTTGAATTAAGACCCAACATGGCGTCTCGCATAAATAGCTACATTTGCATCATGATTACAGTTATATTAAGCGGCAACAACTGGCAATCCTCGTATATTTTCTTCATGGTTTTGCACGAAGTATGTGGAGATCATTGAACATTCAACAGCATCTCATAGCCAATCCCACATCCAAAATCAAGAGATGATCCATGAGCCAGCATCAATCACACTCCTTTGTGTTATACTATATGTATGCGTTTCGACAGCGTTACCGATTTTCCTTAGCCACAGCGAAAATCCTTCTCCAAAATTGTGCAAATTTTTACCATTGTCTATTCTTCAGTGAGTCCAGTCAAACTCGCTGTTACAAGCTATAGCCTACCAATTATTATATGATTGTTGATAGATCGGGGTGATGCAGAAGTCATGATACCATCGGAAATGGCCGTATGTCATTTGCGCATTGTGATTAGTTGATTAAGGAATCAGTTAGCGATTTTTTGATCTAGATCAAAACCTGGCAATTACTTCAAATAAAACGCTAGCGATTGCTTAGAGACTTCTCTGGAAACAGAGGCTGCAAAATCACGCCATCACTAAGCTAATCGATCACTATTTGTGCATGTATTATTGCTGGAAAGACTTTTTAAAGATGCAGAAGAGAAGTTACAAAAAAAATATAGGCTGAAATGTTAAAAAAAGACCAAAGAGCTGTATTCAAATCTGAACCAATACAAGTACATATTGTAACACACACAAACAAAAAAGAGTTCAACATCCTTCACATCAGAAACATGTACACTTAGTATGCAAACTAGTAGCTAAAAAGATTGAGTCTTTTAGTAGTAGGGTGAAGGCTTTAATGAGACCAAGTGTCAGCAATATTCACCAGGCACATATCACAGGGCTCGGCAGCAGTTGTAGCCGTGTACCTGCGACACCTTTCACACCTGAGATTGGATGCCTCCTTCATGTATAGAGTCAAACCTGCAAAATAATACCGTAAAACGTTACATAATATGTACAATAATATGTACAATAATATAATGTAGCAAGATATAACATATCAGGTTATGTAGTAAATAGTACACAAAACATACCGTGATCAGCCACCCGTCTAGAGTAGTCAAAGCTGCTAACTATGTCTGACTCTCCAGAATGTTCTTTAGTAGACACACCAACAGTGGCACACTGTGTGGTCTCACAGAGGGGGGAATGTGTGCACATCTCTCCTAGCTCAGCTTCTTCCTGTAGGTTCTACATCATATATATAACATATTAATTATATGCAGGTGATACAGGTTATATATAATATGTAGGTGATACAGATGATACAGGTAATATATAATATGCAGGTGATACAGATGATACAGGTAATATATAATATACAGGTGTTATAGATGATACAGGTAATATATAATATACAAGTGATACAGATGATACAGGTAATATATAATATACAGGTGATACAGATGATACAGGTAAAATATAATATACAGGTGATACAGGTAAAATATAATATACAGGTATATGACATAACATTTACAAGATATATAATAAATTTACCTGAAGAGCTTCAAAAGTGTCGTTGTGTTCATTATCAAAGACAAACATAATATCCATAGTCTCAATTGGTCTATTTCCTATCTCGTCTCTCATTTCATCTATCAGAGAGTAGACAACTCTGAAATTGTCAGCTAATTGAGAGTTGTGCCACCTTTTATCTAGTGTGAACCATTCTGTCCTAAATATTGACACAACAGAGGTGGAGCCTGCAAACCACAATATCAAGCATTAATCAAAGAATTAATGTAATGCTGCATTATTATATGTAAGGTGCAATCAGGAAAACTAACTTTGGTTCAGCTGGTTGCCGTAGCGATGAACAAAACAGTCTTCAGAGAAGAGAGGAATTATGGGAGCTGTAGAGTACACTATAATGTTGAATACATGATGTAATACTGTTTGAGCAGACCGTCTTTCATAACTATCTTCAGGAAAGCAGTACAACCTAGTGAACAATATAAGTTAATGCGCAATAGATGCATGTGCATACATTACAGTATAAATAAAACCCAGGTAGAAATGCTGTTGTCAGTGCACACTCACCGATCCTTAGATAACGTTGCATATAAATTAGAGAAGTTAGCCATAAATAGCTCAAGCCACTTGAGTACAGAGCTCAACTCATTGCCATCATAGCATCTGTTTACCTGCACACAACATAACCCACAGCTTAGAAGGCAACCAGTATTTCATATGTCAGATAAAAACCATAGAATTATCTCCCCTTCTAAAATGCTGCCTTACGGTCAAATAATACGAGGGTGGCTGCTGACAGAGCGTTTGGTTTATATATACAGCTGTGTTTTTGAACAGAATAAAATGTTTAAGCGATATTACTCCTCCATTAGAATCGGTTTCACAATTTTAACCAAGCAAAAAATAGTCTGCTATGCCACTTTAACATGAGTCGAAAATCACCAAATGCACTAATACTTAGGGTTACAGAAGAGATGAGTCTATGTAAAAAAGACTAACCATAGCAATGTATTCATACGCCAGAGAAAGAGTTAACTGTAACGGTGTATTTATATGCCAGAGAAAAGGTTAACCATAACCATGGATGAAATCTATAAGGATTGCCAGCTGCGGCTGCGTAATTGAACTTTTGTAACGAGCCAAATGTAGCTGTTTGTGGGAGCCGCCATACCGCTCCGAAATTTTCAAGACCACTTTGATCCCGTAATCAATATCGTTTTCTTATGGGTTTTTATACGCTTATTCCATGCCGGGGATAGCTTAATAGTTTTGACGATTCAAATATTGTTACTTACAATACCATATCCGCTCTGAAAACAAACTTGAATATGCCAACGATAACATATCTGTAATCTTTGGTATGTGACAAACCTGTTTTCAAAATTTATTGATTCTAAGCAGCTTCCGCTCCAAAATCACAAAAGCTCTTGTCGTGTGGCAAAAGTCGGAATTTTACGATATTATAAATAGCTACGATTATTTTGCGTGTCTCTATAGTACCATATGTGTCCGCTCTGAAATATCAATCCAATATGGGCGTCATGGATGACACTTTCCCGTTTCCTATTGGCCAAAATTGGTTACACCCCATTCGGGTTTCTGGCAATCATTACATATTCCATCCATGACCATAACCGTGTATTCATACGCCAGACATAGAACTAAATGGATCAGGGTATTTATTATTTACACACAATGGGGTCTCCACAGTTTTTCAGGTGGCGCTAGTAGCAAAGAGGCCAGAAGTCTGATTTCTACGACGCTACAATACCACTAATAGGGGACATGCATAGTAGGAGATCTAGTAGGAGTTATCTCCCAGCCGGATAATCAAACTGTTCTACGATTGATCAGTAGATAGGTATGGAGTGTATAATACAGATGATGGGCCGTTCACATAAATCATCTCAGTATATCGCTACAGTGGGAGTAGGCTAAAACTAGGGCGCACCATCATTCATTCACGTTGGCAAACTTAATCAAACCCAAAATATAAAACAATGGATCTACCAGGTAGTGTTAAGAGCCTGAAAAAAATTTCAAGAGCTATATTGATTCCGTGAGCTTTCTCAACCACATCACTTTTGTCACATCATATTAGCTGCTTAAAATGTCTCATATCAAGATAATAATCAAGCAAGTCGTGGTTTCTAATATTAAGTTAGATGATGGACTAGACTACTTCCAGTTGCGTCGCTAAAGAGAAACTACTCCGCCAAAAACCCCATCGTTAGATGAAGAATAATTGTGCATTTATTACTCCTCCAAGTAAATGACATACCTTATCAGCGTATTCATACGCCAGGTGAAGGAAGTATTGATCCTGAGGAAGTAGTTTCATATAGTCCAGTGAGTGTTTGTCAGGTATAAAGTCGTACACGTTCCCTAATATAAACCTCATTCGTTTCCTCAGCTGCACAATGACAAAAACTTATACTATCTTGGAGCCAAGGCTATTATTTATATCCTAACCATAGCAGTCATTTTACACGTAAACAAACAATAACGGTATGTATTGTATCCCTGTATTCAACATCACAATTCGGAGTTGTTCTTTCATTGCTTTTGCACGTTATCAACAAATCAAAATTAGGAGTTGTTCTTTCAGTGCTCTTAAGCTGTCAACAAATCACAATTCGGAGTTGTTCTCCCAGTGCTTTTACACAGTATCAACAAATCAAAATTCGGAGTTGTTTTCCCAGTACTTTTACACCGTAACAAAAATGGTTGTTGTCACCCAGCATAAGTATGAGGAAAGACAGAGACACAAAAAAGACACAGCAAAGGAAGCTTGTACAAACAATAAAAAAACATTTAAATTGATTGTGTTCAGAAGTAAGTACATGATATGTAAGTACACACATACAAGTACACACGTGTAAGAACACACACGCAAGTACACACACGCAAGTACAGACATGTAAGTACGGACATGTAAGTACACACACATAAGTACACAATTGTAAGTAGTAAGTATGTAAGTACCAACCTGAAACATTTTATCATTACATTGCCGTATCATATTGGGTCCAATATCTACATTAGTGACACTGTATTTGCTAGCCGCCCACCATCGCAGAACATCCACGCCATAGCCTGTGCTCTCCTCCTGCAAATAAAAAAACTCAAAATCAATATAAGAAAAACTAGACGCAAAGTTATATTGAAATAATAATATTTAATTCCACGTTTTCAAAGATTTACAAACTTGGACACGCATTCAAAATGACATTTAATATAAATTTGACAGAAGTCTGTGTGTCCATGATTATAACAGCTTGTATTTAAAAGCAAACATCCGCTGCTTAAAAGTCTTGAAACTCACAGAAATTGTCACAAACAGCGATGTGGGACACATTTTGTGGCATTAGAAACTGACATATTGAATTTGAAAACCTAAAAAAGCAGCAGATGGGAAATTCGTGAACTGGCTATGACCAATATCACATTTGCAACTTTACCAAAAGCAGGTATCCTGGCAGTAGGCTCAGTGATAGTCCTACACAATAGCATCTATATACAGGTAAATATACCTTACTACTATCTATATACAGGTACATATACCTTACTACTATCTATATACAGGTAGATATACCTTACTACTATCTATATACAGGTACATATACCTTACTACTATCTATATACAGGTACATATACCTTACTACTATCTATATACAGGTACATATACCTTACTGCCATCTATATACAGGTACATATACCTTACTACTATCTATATACAGGTACATATACCTTACTGCCATAAATAACATCAGAGGGGGAGACCACATTACCCAGCGATTTTGACATCTTTTGCCCATTTTCATCGACAGTGAAACCGTGCATCATCAGAGACCTGAACAAATGAACACCTTAAAATGAGGATGAGATGTATAAATTTGTAATTATAGATAGAGATGTATAAATTAGTAATTATGGATAAAGATGAGTATATGATTGACAGATTATTTCACACCCCCGTAATCCTTACCCAGAATCCCTCAAATAATCCCACAGCTCCAATAAAAACAAATTTTGCAAGATTGAAACGCAAGGTGACGTTTATTTTGAAGCAGTTCATTTAGATTTTGGATAAAAAAGAGGAAATAACTCCACATATATTTATTATTAACAGTTTAGTTATTGTATTTTTAGTATCAGGCAGTTATCAAAGCAGTTGCAGCAGTAGTATAGTATCATTTTTATTTACCTAGACATGATATTATGATATGTATTGTTATAGAAAACATGACATCTACGTGACATTACAATTTCACTAGAACAATTAATTAACAATAATAATTAATCATTATATAATAAATATCATAATCATGTGCAATAATAGTAGAATAATAAATAAACTGACCATTATTACAACAGGAAAGCAGATTCGTTTTGTTTACCGAGAAAAATGTATGGTAATAATATTAATTAATTGATAATAATTATATATATGGAGTTCTTTCCTCTATTTCATCAAAGACCTAAATGGACTACTTGGAAAAAAACGTCACCGAAACCCAAACTAGAGCTAAAACAAACATATAGCATGAGATCACGGACAATGTACACCTACTTGTAAGGGGCGCGGCCATTGAGAGCCACACTGGTGAGCAGGGATGATTGAAACCAGCCACGAATTTGGTCTATACCTTCTATATAAATATCTGCTGGTGAATTGCCAAGTACGGTAGACCAAGTAACCCCACTGTCAAACCAGATATCTAGAATGTCTCCACCCTTAGTTAGCTTTAAATCCTTGGCTATGCCTGCCTACAACACGTGAGGTCCAGCGTTTACGAAAATGAAATATGAATTGGCTCAGTAGTTGCTGAAAAATTGCTAAATGAAGGCTAATGCTCATGGCTTTTTTCTCTCTTGTTTTGCCGCAATGCTCATAGAATCAGTTTGTAGCAGCAGCTTAGATGTCAGTAGTAGGGGATATAATCAACCAACCAATCACAGCTCTTACACAAATCATACAGCACAAGGTACAGTGAAACATCCAAAATGATACATACAATCCCTGGTACAGTGTAATGTAACCACACCATATGATATAAATAGTAACTACACTACTGTAAGACCACACTCTATAATACATAGTAACTATACTACTGTAAGGCCACACTCTATAATACATAGTAACTATACTACTGTAAGACCACACTCTATAATACATAGTAACTATACTACTGTAAGACCACACTCTATAATATATAGTAACTACACTACTGTAAGACCACACCATATGATATAAATAGTAACTACACTACTGTAAGACCACACTCTATAATACATAGTAACTATACTACTGTAAGGCCACACTCTATAATACATAGTAACTATACTACTGTAAGACCACACTCTATAATATATAGTAACTATACTACTGTAAGGCCACACTCTATAATACATAGTAACTATACTACTGTAAGACCACACTCTATAATACATAGTAACTACACCACTGTAAGACCACACTCTATAATACATAGTAACTACACTACTGTAAGGCCACACTCTATAATACATAGTAACTATACTACTGTAAGACCACACTCTATAATACATAGTAACTACACCACTGTAAGACCACACTCTATAATACATAGTAACTACACCACTGTAAGACCACACTCTATAATACATGGTAACTACACCACTGTAAGACCACACTCTATAATACATAGTAACTACACCACTGTAAGACCACACTCTATAATACATAGTAACTACACCACTGTAAGACCACACTCTATAATACATGGTAACTATACTACTGTAAGACCACACTCTATAATACATAGTAACTACACTACTGTAAGGCCACACTCTATAATACATGGTAACTACACTACTGTAAGACCACACTCTATAATACATAGTAACTACACTACTGTAAGGCCACACCCATGTGACACACACCTTCTCTCTAATCCTATCAGGAAGTAGAGTGCAGCCATCAGCCTTCCACCACACATCGGTACCGTGTTCTCCTATCAGCTGTATCAGGTGCTCTGTAACCGCTCTGCAACAATTGACAACCAGAGAAAGACAATTAGTGAGGTAGTCTGTTTGTTTGCCACAGGCGTATCATTGGCTTGGTTTTAACTAGATAGAAGTAACCAGCTACTAGCTAATAATAGGTAGATAGATGGCATAGGTTATTGTTATGTCACTGGGGACTGTTTATTATATGCAATGCGCTGCTGTTGACTTATTTATTTGTATTATTTATCATTTGTTGTTCGAATTTGAATTCGATATTTTCAGCTAGCCACAGTGATATATAGTGTTATAACTGACCACAATACTATGTAGCCATGCACTGCTAGCCACAGTGATATATAGTGTTATAACTAACCAGTCATACTATGTAGCCATGCGCTGCTATACATAACTAATAAATACATGTAGCTATTATATTTTATAAATATGATAACTGCTTCAACAAATGAAATTTTCATTAAAAGTAATAAATTTGTCACAATATGACAAAGTGTCACAAGAGGACACAAATCCCCACAACACAATGATGGCCGAACCTCTATCTGTCAGGGACAGACAAACCCCCCTACCCATACCCTACACCGTAACCTACCGTTAAAACTCCCTACCTCTAGACAAAACCCCCAAACTCTAGACATATCCCCTACTGCAAGAGGAGTTGTCTTTTCCTAGAGTCAGAAGGTGCTGAATAGTCATAACCAAAATACTATAAATAACCTCAAACTGGCGCATAATTATTTTTTTTATTTTGTTTCGCAATTAGTATTTAATTACATTCTACAAGGAGCAATACTTTTTTGTCAAAAATCTTGTAATTCAGGTTTGAAAATTATTGTTGTTGTTGATTTAAAATGACGATGCAGGAAATGCATGGCCGATATTTTTTCGTCACAAATAAATGTTAAATTACGATAGTATTACGATGATATTATTTGACTTAGAAATAATTTTTTTAACTCTAATATTGCTTTACCTTATGAGGTATGTAACCCCAAAAAAATGCACTTTCAGTAGGAGGTTTTGTCTAGAGGTTGGGGGTTTTGTCTATAGGTAGGGGGTTTTGTCTAGAGGTAGGGGGTTCTGTCTACAGGTAGGGGGTTTTGTCTATAGGTAGGGGGTTTTGTCTATAGGTAGGGGGTTTTGTCTAGAGGTAGGGGGTTTTGTCTACAGGTAGGGGGTTTTGTCCATAGGTAGGGGGTTTTGTCTACAGGTAGGGGGTTTTGTCTATAGGTAGGGGGTTTTGTCTACAGGTATTGGGTTTTGTCTATAGGTAGGGGGTTTTGTCTAGAGATAGGGTGTTTCGACTAGAGGTAGGGGGTTTTGTCTACAGGTAGGGGGTTTTGTCTACAGGTAGGGTGTTTTGTCTATAGGTAGAGGGTTTTGCCTACAGGTAGGGGGTTTTGTCTATAGGTAGGGGGTTTTGTCTACAGGTATTGGGTTTCGTCTATAGGTAGGGGGTTTTGTCTATAGGTAGGGGGTTTTGTCTAGAGATAGGGTGTTTTGTCTATAGGTAGGGGGTTCTGTCTAGAGATAGGGGGTTTTGTCTAGAGGGAGGGGGTTTTGTCTAGAGATAGGGTGTTTCGACTAGAGGTAGGGGGTTCTGTCTACAGGTAGGGGGTTTTGTCTACAGGTAGGGTGTTTTGTCTACAGGTAGGGTGTTTTGTCTATAGGTAGGGGGTTTTGCCTATAGGTAGGGGGTTTTGTTTAGAGGTTGGGGCTTTTGTCTAGAGGTGGGAGGTTTTGTCTAGAGGTAGGGGGTTTTGTCTATAGGTAGGGGTTTTTGTCTATAGGTAGGGGGTTTTGTCTGAAGGTAGGGGGTTTTGTTTAGAGGTGGGGAGTTTTGTCTAGAGGTGGGAGGTTTTGTCTATAGGTAGGGGGTTTTGTCTAGAGGTAGGGGGTTTTGTCTAGAGGTAGGGGGTTTTGTTTAGAGGTAGGGGGTTTTGTCTAGAGGTAGGGGGTTTTGTCTAGAGGTAGAGGGTTTCGTCGGTAGGGTATGGCGTAGGGTGTAGATAGGGGGTTTTGTCTGGCCCTATCAGTCATACATTCAAGAATTAAATTCAGTTGGATATGATCTAAGCTAACCCTCATATTGAAGACATGGCCAGTAGGTTAGCCATAAGCACTTTAATGGTCTGACCACACACACGACTTTTTTCTGCTCTGGCGACACTCATAGCTCGACACGGCGCCTGAACTGATCACAGGAAACGGTTTCTACAGGCCACACTGGCTGACGGCAATTGTGACTACGGCACCTTTGGCGCAAAGAAAAACAAGTAATAATAAAACTAATAATTCACAATAATATTATGATAAATATAATCATAATGATCAGTAATTTATAATAATTATTTTCAATAACAGAGATTTATTATTATTACTTATTTCTTATTTGCTACTCACTCAGTGTTTAGTAAATATCAGTTATAATTAATTAATTATCAATCCTCATAAATAAATTTTTCATGGATAATAATCATAATAGTTATTTTACTTCGCTTATTATTATATTCATTGCACCAAAACCAGTCACAATAAAAACAATCAATTGTGATAGTGATTATCATCATGTTTATTTATTACCATTTATCATAATAAGCAACATTTATATTTATGTCAACGATATAGTTTAAGTATTGTTGGCGGCAAACCTTTTTAAATTAACCTTGACCCAGTACGGACAAAGATTAGCCAATCACATTATAGTCGTGGCGTCGGAAAACTAAAAAACTTGAGCATGTTCAACGGCGTGGTGCGGCGCCGGTTGAGTTGGACGGCGAGCGGCATGGATTTGCTGATTTACCAATTCGCCGCGCCGAGCGCCGTTTCCGGCGAAAAGTTGTGTGTGTGGCCAGACCATAAATGTTGAGTATATCACTCAGTATACACAACATGGAATTATATATCAAGTACCTGTGCATGTAAGTATGGCCATTCTCATCCTGGAAGGCTGGTATAGGAACCCCCCAAGCTCTTTGTCTAGATATGCACCAGTAGGGCCTCTGGCTAACACTATCACATAGAGGTGTCTTGTATACATCAGGGAACACATCCACTGCCTCCAGTGCTTTCTGCCAGGTAACACCATACACATAGCAGTAATATTTGTTGGTAACACCAACTATTAGACAAGTCTATCAGTGACCTATGCACAGCCTACTCACAGACATATAGGTGGACTTACCATAGCTGGTTGTATAAGTTTTTTGGTGTCTATGAACCACTGACTGCTGGCCCTAATGATAACTGGCTGCTTGCTCCTCCAATCATATGGGTAGCTGTGCGTGTACTCCTCTGCGTGTATTAGCTCGTCTCCTAGCAACTGTCTCACTGTACGCACATACATATATATATATGAATATGTATATAGCTTTGGTTAGAAATTTCATGCATTTATTACATAACAATATAATATATAATATACAATACCCCACTTACCCACGTTGTACGCTTCAAACACATGAGTAGACATCAAGTCAGTCCCTGCTTCAGCTTTGTACACTCCATTCTCATCTACTACACACTCCTTCAACACAAGCATGGACGGTTACAGAGCGGTTCAAGCTACTATTAGCAGTTGTGTGCACATGGTGAGAATAACTCCCACCTATTATATTTATCACACTGACCTTGCTGAGTGCATACTTGAGGGCTACTTTGAAGTCTTCATGGCCGTGGGCTGGCGCTGTGTGTACAAATCCTGTGCCTACATCCGAGGTCACATGACTGGCAGGAAGTAGGGGGCACTGCTTATCTTTGTATATCGGATGGCGATACGTCAGGCCTGCCATATTTTCTCCTAAAATAAATAAAGAATATAAATTACTTTGACGTATTATGAGATCCTGTGATGTACACTGAGGTCATGTGATGTACACTGAGGTCATGTGATGTACACTGAGGTCATGTGATGTACACTGAGGTCATGTGATGTACACTGAGGTCATGTGATCTACACTGAGGTCATGTGATGTACACTGATGTCATGTGATCTACGCTGATGTCATGTGATCTACGCTGAGGTCATGTGATCTACACTGAGGTCATGTGATCTACACTGAGGTCATGTGATGTACACTGAGGTCATGTGATGTACAAGGCTATCACAATGAAATAACGCCTCAACATGGTGTGAAGGAATTACCAGAGAATGTGCAGATGATGTTATACTGAGTTCTAAGCTTGTTGCAGATGGGTTCTACAAGACTTTGGGCTATTATTAGATATTCTTTAGAGTCCGATAGCTTTACCAGGCAATATCTGTAACATGATAAAACCAACATGTGGAGACAAGTTGCCCACAGAGATAAGTCGCCCACAGAGACAAGTCGTCCACAGAGACAAGTCACCCATAAGAACAAATTGCCCACAAAGACAAGACGCCCACAGAGACAAGTCGCCCATAGAGATAAGTCGCCCATAGAGATACGTCGCCCATAGAGACAAGTTGCCCATCAGTACTCACTCTATATCAGGCGAGTAGCACACAGCCTGATTGGCCGGCAGAGACCAGGGAGTGGTAGTCCATATCACCAAACCAACGACATCTTCAGCACTTACATGATTTTTCACCAGATCTGGTGGAGACATCAAAGCTAGTCGCACGTAAATAGACTTGCTGTAATGAAATGAATTGTGATATTCAAAAAGAGTACAAACAATACACATGTATAAATACAATGATTACATATTGATGTATATGATTTATGGGATGAATGAAGTTGTCTCTCCCTGAATAGTATATTTTACACTCTAGTAAAAAATTAATTATCATTATATTGTTTATCAATCCAATACTTGGCTTCATCTCATACATTATGCATAAAAAGAATAAAAAAAGCTAGCGGCAGTAAAATATCACATAATACAAACAAAACAATCAATTAATATCATAATAAACAAACATATTATGCAACAACGTAAATAATTAAAAATTATTGATCGGCGTAGTGTAAAGCCTGCTTTGTGCTTATCTGGCACGCGGTGTTGGTATTTCTTAGACAAACAACAATATGAGTGGCAGAGAAAACAAATGATAGGCTAACGAGACGAGACATGACAATTTCTTCAGACCAGCGTAGTCAACTTATAACATTCATGGGAGATAGTGTTCTGTGTTTCAGAGCTGATAGCAAGAGATAAACTTTGTGATACTTGGAGTGACAGCAGCCCTAGTGTGTTACATATAACACGTATTACATAACATATGATAATATAACACAATACAACACAATACAACACATTACAACACAATACATTACAATATAACACAATATAACACGGCACAATACAATATAACACTGTATAACACTATATAACACAATACAACACAATATAACACAATACAACACAATATAACACTATATAACACAATACAATACAACACAATACAACACAATACAACACAATACAACACAATATAACACAATATAACACACACAAACCTGACATGTTGAGGATTGTACTCCAGCTCAGCCTCAGCTAATGCAGTCTTAGAAGAAGGAGACCAATAGACAGGCATGTAGTCCTGGTATATTAGACCCTGCAGTGAGTACACAGGCTACGTCTTATCACCTACTTATGGGGTCTTGTATAAATGTATCACAGGCACATTATAACAGTATTCAGTGATTTTATACTGTAGCAACAATGTACACTTGTAGCAACAATGCACACTTGTAACAACAATGTACACTTGTAGCAACAATGCACACTTGTAACAACAATGTACACTTGTAGCAACAATGTACACTTGTAGCAACAATGCACACTTGTAACAACAATGCGCAATTGTGACAACAACTTACAGTTGTAGCAACAATGTACACCTGTAACAACAATGTACACTTGCAGTAACAAATGAGATGTAAAACTAATTTACGACTGGTGGAGATAACTTACGCTAAACTCTAAGAATAAACCTATTTTCATAAATGCTGAGGAAGGAAGTTTTCCATCGGTGGACCGCACACAGTACTGACCACAAACAGTACTGACCATACACAGTACTGACCACACACAGTACTGACCACACACAGTACAGAGCATACACAGTACTAACCACACACAGTACTGGCCACACACTGTACTGATCACACACAGTACTGACCCCAAACAGTACTGACCATGCACAGTACTGACCACACACAGTACTGACCCACAGTACTGACCACACACAGCACTGACCACACACAGTACTGACACACAGCACTGACCACACACAGCACTGACCACACACAGCACTGATCACACACAGTACTGACACACAGTACAGACTGCACACAGTACTGACCACACATAGTACTGACCACACAGTACTGACCACGCACACAGTACTGACCACACACAGTACTGACCACACATAGTATTGACCACACACGCAGTACTGACCACACACAGTACTGACCACACGCAGTACTGACCACAAATAGTACTGACCACACACAGTACTGACCACACACAGTACTGACCACACACAGTACTGACCACACATAGTACTGACCACACACAGCACTGACCACACATAGTACTGACCACACACAGTACTGACCACAAATAGTACTGACCACACACAGTACTGACCACACACAGCACTGATCACACACAGCATCGATCACATACAGTACTGACCACACATGGAGTCTGAGACATCTGAGAGTAGCTACCTTATCATGAAGTTTCTGTAGAAGATGCAGCTCGTTCTGTACAAAGCTGACATCTGATGTAATGTATGGGTTGTCCCAGTCAGCCATGATAGCCCACTGCTTAAACTCCTCCCTTTGTAACTCAAGAGCGTCTCGTGAGAATTTGTGCGCTGATCAACAAATGAGAATAAAATTCTATTTTGTTGCATTTAATATACATATTACCATGTACAAATGTATTAAATACAATATATAAATAAAATATAATATATTAATAACACAAATAAATTATAATTTTCTATGTACGTTTTTTGCTTATGGCTGGTTTGATTTGTCTATGTATTGTCTATAATCTAATCTATCGGGAACTGTACTATTGCATGAAATTAATTGGTAGGCATAGAATATTGACTTGTGCAATGAATACACAACAATACTTTGTCTGCAAAGCTTCCATGCCGATATTTATAACACTTTATCACAATGAGAGCGGCAGCAATGAAGGGCAAGGAAACAAAAGACTTTCCCATTTACTGTTCGTATCGTAGCTATACAGTACAAACAAACCTTTTGTCTAACAGAATATATCATTAACATATCCGACTTTATTAGCTCTCTGCTGAGTTTAGATTCTCACACACGGTTCAAGTGTCTCCACACTACACCATTTTATATTACAACACAAAACTGGACTATATAGGGTAAGTATGTACGTTGATCTGAAGTAATATTCTGGGAAGAGTGAAATCTGTTTGTTTGTTATCATAAAAGTGCTTGATGGAATAAAGTGGACGCCAATATTCTTACACTTATCGCTCAAGTTGACAGAGAAAACAAAAGATGTAACTTATATCGCTGTAAGACTAGACTAACTTGACTGCAACAGTTAGATTTCAACAACCAATAAACCACCTAGTTTAACTTTCTATTGTTTGTTGTCATGTGATCAGATTTCACTAACTTCACCGACACTGCATCAGCGCTGACTTCAAAATTGACATTTGGTTGCGTATTTCGAGTCGACGGAATAAATTATTTATTTCAAGGGCCTCATACTGTTGAAATATGCTTATTCAATTACATAAAACTTGCAAATTATGTCACAATCTGTTTGGATCGAGCAAACAACAACAACAAATGAAAGGGCTTGTACAGTACACACTGCAACAGATCGGCCTTGGCAGCAGTACTGTAGGCAGCTGTGGCAGCAGGTGAGGTATTATTACATAGGCGAACAGCGCAGTGACAGCTTGTAGCAGGTTGATTTTATTGTCATGTCAAATAATTTTTTTTTCTACAGGCACTTGATTTGTTTTTGTATCTTCTATTCCATGTGGCTGTATCTAAACTGCATACACTAGACTTTCAGATGGCTTTCCTGTTTTGCTGCTATGCCTAATTAGGGTAAGGGTGAAAGTGTCTGGATTTACACCCGGCAGTGTGGACTAAAGCTGCAGGTTCAATCCCAGGCTAAACTGGTGTTGTTTTTTCTCACAGTATTGGACACATCACCACCTAATCAAACACTATCAGCAAAACTACAACCCCTTGTACAGGTTGACAATATTTATCTACTACCTTTGAGAATTGAAAAAAAAATGAATTTCTTGGTTGTATATACAAATTCAAAGCAGACGTCACGAGCTGTCATCAAGTGGATGAATAAGCTGTAAAACCACATAGTTTAGGGGCAGCTAGATCAATACTATATAAAACATTCATTACTGCAAGAGCATCAATTCCCTTGCCACCATAACAGACTGTATAATGTAGAGTCTCCAGGGGTGATAATTACTAACAACAAAGAGCTGCTCCCAACCCACACCCAAGGGTTGTATCACTCGGTGTAAAATGATACGGGTAGTCATAGCATGGCGTAATTTTGTCGTGCAATTATGGTGATTTTGTAATACAAAAAAATCGCAGCTGTTTATGTAAATGCAATTACGCGCGTGTAGTATATGTTACAAGCTATTCATGAAAATATTGACCAATCATAAACCCTAATACGCTTGAATATATCTAAACAAACCAATCAGATCTTGGCTCAACGATAGAACATATTTATAAACTGTGCAATTGGCAGCGTTTAAAGTCTCGAGTCTTATGTTAGATAGTACGCAGCCATCGGCAGCAAAAATGAACTGCAACAGTACAAGTCATAGCGCCATGTAAGTGACACAAAGTTAGCTAATTTGCTCTTAACTACAGCAGTTATATCACAATATTTCCTCTGATTGTAGGAGACACGTACAATTGGCCCCGTCTTCTGGAGAAAAGCTGAGAAGGAAACACAGGCTACACTTCAAAGATTTGAAAGAAGACGAGTCAGAGAGAGAAGAAGTCGTTTGCTGTCACAATATGAGTAACAGGCAGCAGAGAATTCAAGCGCTGCTGCCCCGATTATCTCCTGCTACGATGCAACGCCGACCAATCACCTCAATCAACATTCAAAGCAAGGGGAACCAGCCAGGGGGAGACAATGAAAGGTCATCTCTTAGACGTACGATGTCCAGCAACGATAGCCTGGGTTCTAGCTATTACAGACCAATGACGTCATATAACAAAAAGTCTAACAACAAGAAAAGATCCATGCGTTACTCGGAGGGAGATGAATACATAGAGAAAGAAGAGCCTTCCGTGGCAGCATCAGCACAAGGTATTCACACACACCTGCTCTCGCTGCCAGGTATTTTAAGTTACGTTTGAATGCCATAAAAGAGCCTGTCAAAATATAAAATGTTAAAAGTCTGCATGAGAAGGCAACTCCGGATACCCATAAAATATCTAATATAGAAATAAAGCTTTACAAAAACAGAGGTGGTGCCAATAGTAGTGCAGATGCTAGGAGTCACAACCTGTGACTACAAATGCTCTATAAATACTTTGAAATTGTCTTATCTAGCAAAGATAACTCCAAATTTACAAAAAAAGTTCTTTCAAACTAATATTTTAAGGCTACAAGCTAGCTATTAGCTGTTTTTGGCAAAAAAACGCATTAATTTTGGCTCTTTCTGTAGTTTTCAAATGATTTATTTTTGATATCTCCATTTTATTTTAATTAGTCATACTTGAGGTTTGACATGTTCCTTTTTCAAAGCTATAATGCCTTATCATTCGAGCAAAATGCTGGATACGGTGTCAGATAGCAAACCTACAACATGTTTTCCTACACATCGGATAGCTCTTTGACGCAATGACTGATTATTTGCGATAAAATTTCCCAAGCAAATAAGACGTGCCACTTTGCAAGTTCCTGTTTCCAAAAACTAAGTGCCACTTTGCAAGTTCCTGTTTTCAAAAACTAAATTATTTATTTATTTTTCATTTCACAACAGCTTGGGACAGTTTCAGATGTCACGTAGCCAAGCTACATGGAGCAGGGGCTATGTCAGACGGGGCCAAGCAATCGTTCGCTCTCAAGGCCAGTGAACTGCACCATCAAGTGATCAAAGGTAGACTGTTGGTTCATGATATCAAGTAGATAATTAAGGCAGAGATAAAATGGCCTATAGATTACGCTAATACAAAGGAAATGTTAGGCAGTCATTGAACCAAACTGTGACAGTATCACAGCGGGTCAACCAACTTTCTAGTGTTGACAACTTTATAACAATTTAAAAACAAAAGATGAAACAAACATAATAATGATTACAAATAATCAAAAAGCATTACGTTAAATAGATCAACTTTCAACAGCAGAAATGAAGAACATACCGTATTGTATAAAACTAACAATACCACAAAAAGAGTTATTTTTAAATTTGAAGCAGTTAAGTAGTTTAAACTTTTCTTTATAGTAAAATATTACAAAACAAAAATAAATGGAAAACATAATAAGAGAGCGGAGAACAGTTTATGTATTACAATTTTATTTCAAAAAAATTATTTTGTCAACCAAGGAAATCATTAATTAATGGAAAAAATAAAAAGCTGTGGGTAGCATGAGATTCACTCACTCATTAATAATCATATGACAAGGCTGAGAGAATTCAAACTATGTGTAAAAATTTGAAACAGTTTATATCATGAACGTACAGGACGTTAGTGCAAAGATATATGACTTTAGCCCAAAGATACATGACTTTAGTACAAGGGTACATGACTTTAGTCCAAAGATACATGACTTTAGTGCATAGATACATGACTTTAGTCCAAAGATACATGACTTTAGTGCAAAGATACATGACTTAGTGCAAAGATACATGACTTTAGTGCAAAGATACGTGACGTTAGTCCAAAGATACATGACTTTAGTACAATGATACATGACTTTAGTGCAAAGATACATGACTTTAGTGCAAAGATACATGACTTTAGTACAAAGATACATGACTTTAGTACAAAGATACATGACTTTAGTCCAAAGATACATGACTTTAGTACAAAGATACATGACTTTAGTGCAAAGATACATGACTTAGTGCAAAGATACATGACTTTAGTCCAAAGATACATGACTTTAGTACAAAGATACATGACTTTAGTGCAAAGATACATGACTTAGTGCAAAGATACATGACTTTAGTGCAAAGATACGTGACTTTAGTACAAAGATACATGACTTAGTGCAAAGATACATGACTTTAGTGCAAAGATACATGACTTTAGTGCAAAGATACATGACTTTAATGCAAAGATACATGACTTTAGTGCAAAGATACATGACTTTGGTGCAAAGATACATGACTTTAGTCCAAAGATACATGACTTTAGTGCAAAGATACATGACATATAACGTTAGGTAAACTGTTGATGTGATCCAAGTTTGCTGTTGGAATATCACATTACATTTGAGAAATTTTACGATTACATTTAGAGACAGCTCGTATATTTTTGTCCGAAAATTTTCACATTCAGCTGTATAAATATTTCCACAAACGAAGAAAAACCACCGTATACCCGACTGGGATACGAACCGTACGCCTTAAAGCACATGTACATCTACTGATTACCGACCGATTTGCCCTAATGATTGAAAATTTTCTCTTTACAATTTTTGGTGAAATTTGATAAAACAATCGGGATTATTTTATTTGAGGTTTTTCGTGATCAAAAAATCATGAGTCAACGAATCATATCACTCCTCACAGTATCAATGCTTGCAATAAAATTATTTATCCACCCCAAGTATTTATACAAAGAGGTTCGTTTATGGACGCTTCTTTATTGTCGCAAAGTATTTTATGGTTAACAGTTACATCACATCCACCGAGTTTAAGTAGAATTGCTTGAGAATGAAAAATACAGAGAAAAATAAAGAGAAACACCGAATCGTCAATGCCGATAGGTTGATGTGAATCGGCAGGCAATCGGTTGATGTACACGAGACATTACACCCACTAGACATCCTTATCCAAGGTTTCGTAGGGTAAATGGTACCTGTATGCTGGATTAACTGGACACAATACATTTGCATACTGGCCTCAGGTGTGGAAATGTTTAAAAATAAGGCCAAAAAAATATCAGCCCGCTTGTTATATCGTGTAGTATTAATATTAAATTGTGACAGATCTCAGAACTAAAAGCCTGCGGAAGAAAGCTAAATCACTAATGATGGTGGCCAAGTTATTAAAGTCATCTGACGCCAGGTTAAAACCCTCTGCTTCAACTCTCGAAGAAGAAGAAACAGGTGAAAGCATTTATAAAACTTTGCTGGAGTTGTCTTCTTTATTGAATAGTAAGAGAAAACAACTGCAAATAATAAAATCAAAACTAGTACAGATTAATGCTTTAGAATTATCATAATTTAGATTCTGAAGCAGAAGAAGAAAGAGAACTTTCAGAGAAACGGAGACTAATGGCTAAACGGCATTGGGCAATAATTCGTCGAAACGTCCAAGACAAGATTAGGAAAAGAAAAGCAAACAACATGGCCGACAAGTCATGGAATATTTTGAGACATCAAGTAAGAGCTGCCACGCACGCTCGGACAGTGAGACTAGAATTGTATGCTAAGTACGGAGTAGCCCAAGTGAACACAAAAGTACAACCTCTAGCCAAGCCAACAATATCAGATGAGATCAAGGAACTTATAAATAATTTCCAAGCGCTAGAAGTGAAGGCCATCCACCATTCTGAGTCAATGAATTCTGAGCAGACCGACACTAACAATAAAGACAAAATTTTACAAACAACTAAACCTACTGTCTCTTTGGTTAACTGATTACATGAATTATTTTTTTTCAAACTCTTCCATTTGTTTTTAAACTACATGTATCATGGAAAATAATTTTGTATTGTATATGGTATGTTCTTCCGTACAATTCAAAGATAATCTAGAGCTCCGATGATGACGCTGTTTTTGTATCTGTGAATTTACAAAATCTATTTATATTAATGAACAAATTTTAACAGAAAAACAATGCTACCTACTTGAAACTTGATACATAGCTAAACATGACCCAAACTTTCAAATGGAGTAAAATAAACCCCCGCTTCAACGCTTGCAGAAAATGAACACTAAACTAACCTTTGTTTCTGATTTGTATGTCCGAGAGGGACGTATCTGCTGATGACTTAGCCTTATTCTCTATAGGAAGTCCATGACAGTCCCATCCTGGTACAAAGTTGACCTTGTGACCTCGCAGCACTCTATATCTGTTTATGATGTCTTTGATTATCTACCAAAGAATAGATATACTATAGGTAACGGTGGAAGACAACTCTTTAACTGACACTAGCAGTCTTAATAACATTTAATGTTTCAGAAAAAATAAATAATGATAGATAATGACTTCCTCATGGGCTACTCACTTTGTTCAGAGCGTGGCCAACATGCAGGCTTCCATTTGCATAAGGTGGCCCATCGTGAATGGTGAAAGTTGGACCCGTATTGTGCTCTTGCTGCCATTGATACAGTCCATCGAAATCAGTGATCTAAACGTCAAACCAAGAGAGAGTTCATTAAAAAAGTTTCTTCGTACTACCGATACTGTTTTTTACCACAGCTAGATGCAGTATCAGATTTACTGTGATAAAAGTGCTTTTAGAGGTTTGCCACGATCCTTGATAGTTTAATAGGAAAATAATTTATGCTATTTTTCTCAGTTTCTGATTATACCCTGCCTTTAGCATCAGAATGGGACAGTCACCTTTTTTATGTAGTTTTCTCTGTCATTGCATTGCCCATCAGGTTTGAAATCAGATAACTTGTAGGGCATCTGTGGTAAATTTAATGAGTCGGCATATTTTCCACCTCCAGTTTTTGATTTTACGGAAGCTGTAGTAGATTTTCCAGATGCTTGAGAGTTTTTTGCTGCACACTCGGTCGGACATTTAAAACCGTGCGAAGACGTGGTTGACAAAAAACAATTATTATTATTAAACTTATAATAATACTGCTGACAGCTTCTTGATAAATATGAGCCTCTGCTCATCAACATGCATTGAAGGATGCATGGACCTCTATTTTGTGCGATTAAGTTATTCATATTTTGGTTGAACTCCAATCGGGAATGTATTTGTGATATTGCATTGCATGTGAAATATTGTTATCAATAACAACGAAAAGCTAATTTCCCCTGGACAGCGCCATATTTTAATCACGTGATGTTATTTACACCTCCAATCAAAACTTTCAACGATCATATTAAACCAATCAAATTGAAGCCAGGTTATTTTCCACTAAGGTTTCCGAAGCCTTGGCTTGTAGCTTATTTACCGGGCTCTAGGCTAACCCCCAGTTAACCACCATGTTGATGAAACGTAGGCATTTTTTGGGTATTCCTGATTTGAACAGGCTGCTCTATTTATTATTACCATCTCGACCTTTGCTGCTCAAAGCATTTTAGTGAAAGAAGTTATCCGTTATTATGTAAGTTATAGTTTGGTTCTAGCACAAGCTCCCTTTCTCGAAACATTCATATCTACTACTTTTTGTAATGTGTGAGAAATAACTAATGATTATGTTTATAACCAAATTATTAATTAATAATAATAATAATTAATAGATAATAATAATAGCAGTTTAATTGTCGCTAATATAATATTAAATATAGCGACAAACTGCTAAAATAGTCTAATCTAATAGAAAAAAAGCAATTAATACATGAGGCGTACCGCTTGCCGAAACCGGCTCTAGTATTATGTTCTACCGAAGAAGATGTAAGATGATGTAGTAGTAGTTGAACTTGTTAGTTAGTAGTAGTAGTATTAGTAGAGGGCATCAGTTGGTACTAGTGGCAATGACTGCTGCTGCAGTGGCTGCTGTTGCATAGGCTGCTGCTGTTGTTGTTTGTTATTTGTTTTTTAATGCACGGGATTTTGATTTGATTGATCTAATCAATCAAACTCTTTGGTGGTGACAGACAGTAGTAGTGGTAGTGGTGGTAGTAGTAGTAGTGGTAGTGAGTGTGGTGATAGTTGTGGTGGCAATAGTAGTATTACTAGTAGTATTATTAGTTAGTAAGTAATGATAGCAGTATGTAGTAATGATAATGAAATGATAATTATGATATGATTGATTGATAATAACAACTACCACTAATATTATTATCACTTAACTTGAAGTAGTAATTAACTTCTCCGTAACTGCAAGCGGTGAATTTGCGAATTTGTTATAAGTATTTTAACTGTTTTTTTTTACATTTACAATTGTTATATATATCTATAATAAGCTTCTACTGTTTACTTCTGCTACTGCTACTAGGCCAATTAGTGGTGCAGTATTTGCCGTACAACATTAACAGTTTTTGTTTATTACTGTCATTATTTTTAAAACGTAATTTTTTTCACCATTCAATGTTGCATTTACTGTTAATTTATACTCTACTAATTCAAAGTGTTGCTTATTATTATTGGGTTATTATTATTTGATTTTATTACTATTCATTTATGGTTTATTATTCAGTTCAATCGGCATTTTCACAATAATTATTCAAAGTTTTTTTCACAACTGTACCCCCACTGTACCATATGCGTCATTTAGTGGGTTTTCGTGACAAAAGCTGCGAACATTTCAACACATTTTGTTAAGATTGCACCATAACAACCACTTACATTGAAACACGTGTCTCCAGTCTGACCACCTCCTTCAACCGCACTATCACTCACAAAGATTTTAGAGATCCTTTTGAGGAAGTACTGTCGGTTGCTGACATCGGTGTTCTCCCAGGTTTTCCCATGTTCTCTCAATTAATTTTTCAAGAGTTTCTTTTCAAGTTTTTTGGTCGGTTTTTCATTCTTAGCAAATATTGGATTGTTCTACATCTGTTACGAGTTTAGTTTTTTCTTTTTATCAATAAATGGAGTCTATATTGATAAGAGTACAATTGCAAGGAATTGCATCCATTTCCGGTCCCAATAATCCATAAAAAAAATTATCATTTCCCTCAAAAAAACCCCCCGGTTTTGTTTCGAAATTATCTCCGGTAGAAAAGACCACTTGGTTGAATGAAGTTATCATTTCCATTATGATGATACATAACTTTTTCTGGTGAAAAATAAAAAACTTTAATGAATTTTGAGAGCTACAAAAATATAAACAAGCATTTCGTAACGTAAAATTTATTGTTGCTACTTTTAGAAAATTTTTCAATTTTATTTTCGTTGCAAATGGCAAAGACTGCTATTAATTATAACAAAACCAAATGAGGGTTGCAATTGTATTCGATAATGTTATTGCAATATTTGAGATGTGAGCGGGACCCGATGGTACGCGCGGTTGTGATGATGTAGTGTTATTTATTTTTTTGTTTAAAGCCAGAACTTTCAGCAGATGTGCAACCATCCAATTATGATATTGAGTGACAAAACCTAACAGTGTAATTGACGCTTGATCAAACAGAAACAGCTTATTAGCATTTTGGAGCATCAATGACAATAGACACAAATCACACTGTTTAAATACTGATCAATGTTCAAGTTTCAGGTATGCATAGAATTTGCTAAGTGTAAGTACGTTGAATAGACTAGAGATAATACTAGAGAATAGACTAAGAGATAAATGAGTGCCGTGAGAATACTGAAAAATGATCGAAATAAAACTAGGTCAATGCAACTGGTTAAAAAATAGAATCCTTTGGGCAGTATTCTTCATTACTTCCCTTCTGTAGACCAATCTCTCTTCTTTCGCGTTGTTGATATTTGGTGTATGATAGTAGATATGCCCAAATTCACTGAAGCATAACATTAATTCCTCCTAATTTTCAAAATTTTTTTATTGTCAACAAGTTGACTTTTGAGCCCATTTATCATTATTATAACTAGACAGTTCATGTTTGGCCCCGGCAATCTGCAGTACCACAGGAATTCATGTGCCTCTCTCTTTGAATAAAAAATGTACTAGGTAGTTTTCATTGAAACAGGCTGATCTCGGAGGAAATTTTTGATGATGAAATGATCTTATATAAATGGTTACTTTGCAATGATATTACATCATAGGACTCAATGCAATCTATTTCAACACAATTGGTGCCATTGTACTGTGCATAGCAAACCTTTATCAGGTCTATTAACCCTTCTTAGGACGTTGTACCAAATTCACCCGTTGACTGCTAGTTGGTTATACGTACAACATTGCATACATTCATCTAAACTACAATGAAGCTATTGTGTGCTGCCAATTTCCTATACCAAAGGTTATGTCATTCAAATCAACAGTTTCTTTGACATACTTTCACCCGTAAGAGATAATTGATATTGAATTGACTCAAAGATCTGTGGTGAAACACCTTCAAGTGCACATCCGCTGATCACAAGCTATTTATGTGTAGAGAATACTTCCTGCCAGCAAGGTTTATTGCGCAATTATAATACAAATAAATATGCATTCACAACAGTTCAAGCCAGACTTGCTGTTATTTATCATAGCTCAAGTATAGAACAAAGAACAATAAACGCACGCTGCCATTATTTATCATAACATGTAGAAAGCTGAGTACAAAACGATGTTGATTGAAGCGCTAGATATAACAGGGTTGCCAGAAATTCCGCACCTAGCCCTCCTCCTCCTGCCCCCCTCCCCCTTCCCCCCCCCCCCTCCCACGTGTACATCTACTGATTAGCTACTGATTCACCTTCCTGATTGAGTGATTGTGCAATATATGTTTCCGGATAAATCAAAAAGCAATTGGTAGCGTGTTATTTGAGGCAATCGGCAGGTTTTGACCCACAGCAAAAAATTGACAGAGAATTCGTGATTTGACCAATCATATCACTACTCCCGGTTTTAATGTTTCCAATATAAAGATTTCTCAAGCACAATTATTTACATAAAAAACAGTCATTTATAAGCGTCCCGTCTTTGCTGTTGCAAATTATTTCATGGCTAACTATGACATCAGATACAGCGAGTTTAACCGGCATTGCCTGAGAATGGCAAGTGGAGAAAAAATTAGGGAAACATCCTGTCGTCATTTCCAATGTGTAAGGACAAATCGATAGCTGATCAGTAAATGTACATGTAGCTTTATGTATCCAAATTTAATCATACGTTTCATAGACATAGAAGTAATATCAAAAAGATGTACATGGTGGGCGTTTTTAGCGTTGACCTAATTACTGTGTTTTCTCGGGTCATAGACATAGCGGGGCAATTTTTAAGCTATAAGAAAACATCAGCATGACCATTTGTATTCTAGTAAAACCACACAGATGATAATCTTGATATTTTTCTCCATAGGTCTAACAGAAGGTTAGTGGCAGCGGCAGCATTGTTTGATACAAATTATACCCCCTAAACCTTAAGTAAAGTCCTCAAGGTTTCATGGGTTTCAGAGAATGGAGGTAGAGAAAATGATCACTTTCGGTTATGGCACATGTACATCTACCATTTGCCTCCCAATTTGCCTCTGTCGATTTTCCCATGGGTTTGCCTTTGCGGATCGCAAATGATGATCAGTTGGGTGTTTCCCTTATTTTTTCCTCCGCTTTTCATTCTCATTCCAGTTAAACTCATTGTATGTGATGTCACCGTCAGCCATAAAATACTTTGCGACAACAACGACTCTTTTTTATAAAATAATTAAGGCCGAAAAATAATTTTATTGGAAACAATGATACGATGAGCATTGATGTCATTGATTGGATCGCAAATTGTCGTCCATTTTTTTTATCTCCGTCAAAACCTACCGATAGCCTCTACTGAAATGATATCGATTGTTTTGTCAAAATTTACTGGCAATGGAAAAAGGAAACTCCTCAGTCAGTAGGCAATCAGTAGATGCTCACGAGCCGATCAGTTCACAATCAGTAGATGTTTACTTACAAGTAGCAACGCTTGGCTATCTGGCAAACTAAGCATGCATGAGCGATTACCGCATGTAAAAACCTATTCAACTTAGCTGTGTGAACTAACTTGTTAGCCTTTCAGGTTTTTCGCCTGAATTACCACCAATTTTGTACCGTGGTTTATTCGCCATTATAATAGCCAAGCTAAAACAGTAAATATAGCTGATATGGTTTATATTTTGATATAGACCAACACTACCGGTAACCAAATATTGTAAAAAAGTCACAATGTATGCTTACAGTTGCATTGTAGACTTTCTCTACTGTCTCTTATCTCAGTCTATCAGTAATATCAGTTTGAAATGTAACATGCGGCTCCCCTTTCACCCCCTCCCCCCACCCCATTGACTGTTTCTTAGCTATAAAAGATTTATCATCTATCTTTACAGTCCGATAGACAGAAATCATCTGTTGTCTGTGTTTATTTGAGCAAATAAAACAGCCCCTGTATATTCTTTACTGCTGAAACATTAACTAGTCTTGCTCTGAATGCAATCAAATCATAACCTTGGTTCCTTCAATGCTAATGTACAGTGGAAATATTCTAACTGTGTGTGAGAGATACGCAGGAGATATGCATTGATAACCAATTATGGGCTAAAACATACATTCTATGCAGTTCTTATCAGGGGCAAATTTCACTGCTTGTGTTGTTCCATTTGTGATAAATTTGCCAGCTGTCACCTTAGATTGCTGATAAAACCAAATATTGCATTTTAATGTATGACAACATATTTGACAAACCAAAAGGAACTATAAAGAACACCTGGTAAAGGTAGCTGCATGTTTGCGGTAGAGAGGAGGGAGTGGTTAGAGCAGAAAGAGGGAGTGGTTAGAGCAAAAAGCAGTATAATTGTATTGTATTGTTTGTAGGGCCCCAATATATAGCTACGAAGATGTGGAGAAAATAGCCAAATTTTTATCTGAAAAATGTCCCGGTAAATGGAAAATTGGCATCGTGTGCGGTACAGGGTTGGGTGGTCTAGCTGACACAGTTGAGAATGCTGTATCCTTTGATTATAAAGACATACCTCAGTTTCCTGTCAGTACTGGTGAGTACTTAGTATTAGTTAGTAGCAGTACTAGCTAGTAGTATAACTAATTAGTAGTAGTAGTATAAAGTATAACTAGTGAGTTGTAGTTAGGTGAATAGTCAGTGCTAGTAGGTAGTAGAAGAACTAGTGAGTAGTTATAGTAATCAGGAAATCGATCAAATACTGTCTCAAAAGTTCCGAAAACTTTAGCTGCTATTAGTGCTCTATAACTTTGCAATAATGAGTAGAAGTTGTCTGCTTTCTAGAGAGCACAACTCCCCATCAATACTCTCAATCTATCTGTGGGTCTCTTTCACTGGGGTTATTCCATGTTTTGTGAATATTTATCTGTTTGCATACATATAGAGATGAGGTGACAGTTTACAGACTGAGCTGGTGTACACCACTATAATATATTGTATATTGTTGTAGTGATGGGCCATGAGGGGAGGCTTGTGTTTGGAAGTATTGGTGGCAGATCCGTTATGTGCATGAAGGGACGATTCCATATGTATGAAGGATATGATGCAAGCACAGTAAGTATTGTTATATGGTTTTATTAGTGTCTAGCTACGTGCCTGTTGCATCGTTTTGTACATAGTTGGGTGTCACTGCGTACTTTAGATAACGCTCCCTATAAGAGTGATGAAACTGATGGGAGTGGAGGTACTGATAGTAACCAATGCTGCCGGAGGACTAAATAAGACGTATAAAGTGGGCGATATGATGATGTTAAAAGATCACATCTTTACTCCAGGCCTTGCTGGTAGCAACCCCCTGGTGGGCCCTAACGATGAAAGGTTTGTTGTTGCCTATACTGAAGCATATGTACTTGGAATTACATAGACAGCTTGTACAACGCAGCAAAAATCTCAAATCACGTTTACGAAATGGTTGGTGTCAGGGGTAGATCTAGTGATGTCACAAGGCTACAGGTATATCTCCTCTAGTGATGTCATAAGACTACAGGTATATCTCCTCTAGTGATGTCATAAGACTACAGGTATATCTCCTCTAGTGATGTCAAAAGACATAAGACTACAGGTATATCTCCTCTAGTGATGTCATAAGACATAAGACTACAGGTATATCTCCTCTAGTGATGTCACAAGACTACAGGTATATCTCCTCTAGTGATGTCATAAGACTACAGATATATCTCCTCTAGTGATGTCACAAGACTACAGGTATATCTCCTCTAGTGATGTCATAAGACTATAGGTATATCTCCTCTAGTGATGTCACAAGACTACAGGTATATCTCCTATAGTGATGTCATAAGACTACAGGTATATCTCCTCTAGTGATGTCATAAGACTACAGGTATATCTCCTCTAGTGATGTCACAAGACTACAGGTATATCTCCTCTAGTGATGTCATAAGACTATAGGTATATCTCCTCTAGTGATGTCATAAGACTACAGGTATATCTCCTCTAGTGATGTCACAAGACTACAGGTATATCTCCTCTAGTGATGTCACAAGACTACAGGTATATCTCCTCTAGTGATGTCATAAGACTACAGGTATATCTCCTCTAGTGATGTCACAAGACTACAGGTATATCTCCTCTAGTGATGTCATAAGACTATAGGTATATCTCCTATAGTGATGTCATAAGACTACAGGTATATCTCCTCTAGTGATGTCACAAGACTACAGGTACATCTCCTCTAGTGATGTCACAAGACTATAGGTATATCTCCTCTAGTGATGTCATAAGAGTAAGCTTTTACCAGTTACAAAAAGTAAACAATGCAAAACACTGTTGAACATTCTCTTTGTAGATTCGGTCCACGCTTTCCTTCATCGGCTATCTACACTCCGAGCATCAGACTTTTGGCCAGAAAAGCTGCCACTGACCTTGGCATAGATCAGTATCTCAAGGAGGGTGTGTACGCTATGAATGCTGGCCCCTCTTTCGAGAGTGTCGCTGAATGTAAAATGTTTCTCAGTGTCGGAGCAGATGCTATGGGTGAGTGACTGGCACTGAAAGAATTAATTATTTACTATTTCTGGGCTGGGTAATTTCAAAATCTCTGATCGGTTTATCGTTGCTGCAGGAATGTCGACGTGTCCAGAGGCAGTGGTAGCCTCACATTGTGGTATGCAGGTATTTGGAATGTCACTGGTAACCAATGAGTGTGTTGTTGACTACGATGACAAGCGGTCACCCAATCACAAGGAGGTGCTGGAGACGGGCAAAGCTCGCGCTGACGACATACAAAGCTTTATAGTCAAGTTAATTGGCATTTTACCTGACTGTTAATTGTGTAGTAGTTATTCTACTAGGGGGATATATGCAAGCATATTGCACACTTTTGTTGAAGTTTCAAATATTTTCGGATTTATTTTATTCAAGAATTTATTATTTTATACAGATAAAGTTATTTTAAAGATACTGTTTCACATGATATCGTGTAGAGTATTCGTTTTGTTATTTTAGCATATTGTAATTTTCTCATGAATGCTGAGTAAATCTTGACATTCCTATTTTTTGTCTTGTTCTATGCATTTGTCTCTTGTACTAATTGTGTGGAACACTTTGAACTACTACTGCTGTTAACTTGCTCAATAACCAAATACACTATCTCTTCTTTCAAAAATCAGACAGTTGACTGGTTTTTTCAGCACTCAGAAGCATTTTGGCTAGATTTTGTCTGTACTTGAATGACCTCTGACTTTGAGCCGTTTGCTTCCGGTTATATCTCTTTTCCACACGTTGAGAGTCATAACCGGGAGATTGAGTTAGTACGTTGCTGGTTCCACAAATATATGTTAAGTGTTGTCCTTTTTGTGATGAGGGGGATAACCCTAAAATTGTTCAATTGAAGTCAAGGTTAGACAACTTCGATAAATCACTGTGCACGTAACAGGAGTTGTCTTTTTTGTCTTTTCAAAACTGATCAATCAGAATCAAGTAAGTCCTAGTCCGGTATTAACTACAGCCCGTAAGCTATTTTCTCCAAGTTGATGAGTGACAATTTGTGTGCAACTGCGCTGTTGAAGATTTCCAATAGTTTCCAAATAATTTTCGAAGAGGAATACTGTTACAGAAAAGGTTTCTAAAAATTATTTGCTGCTTCAAAGTGTACGTAATAACAGTTGAGGTAAGGTTGAAATTTAAATAAAAGTATGCAGTCTGATGTTTTCTGAAGTCATAGCATATTTGTGTTGCCAAATGAACTTGGAAGAGTAGCTCTTGTTAATTGATCGGGAATCCATTTAGGAAAACAAAATGGCGTCATAATAATAATTACAGATTTTTCTTATAAATGTTGGAGTTGCCCCAGCTTGCTAAAGAGACAGTGACAACAACTCCTCAGAATTAATTTCTTATTAATCTTGGTGATTTCTTTTGGTAAAAACAATAATTTGATATCTATATACTGTACATCATTAATGCTTAAAAACATATTGCTGGTATGATTGTCATAACGATGACTGTCGCCACAATAACGTGATAAAATTTCAATGTTGCTGCTTTGTATGTATATAATATACATACAATAATGATGTTACATACAATAACTTAAATGATAATAATAATGAGTCAATTGCATAACAATAATAATTTATAATAATATAATTACAGTAATCTAATGATCAATAAACGATAAGAGACGATTTATGATTAATAAATGCCATTAATTGACCAAAGTCACCCAATTACAACAGATTCTTAAAGTAGCACTTGTAGTAATTTAATTAGTTTTAAAGTTGTTTCGATTCATTGGTAACCCAAAAATTGCATGTAGTAATTATTATTCAGCCCAAGTAATCATCGTACTTGTCATCTTTGGTCTTTGCTCATTTTTAGTTGATCGTTGTCAACAAGAAGTACTGAACTATTACACAGAAATGCTTCTGTACAATTGTCTATTACAAAGCTGCCATGTTTTTAGGTGGTGTTATTGGCAACATGAGTGAAGCTAGTACTCTACCGCAACAGGCAGATGCTGCTACCAGCAAGGTAATGCAGTTTTCTCTAATAATGCTCTGTATATATTTGATCACAAATCTGGTTTTATCATGACTTAGGAAGTGCCTATTTGTGATAAAATCTTATAATACATTCAAAAGCGAGAAGACGACCTTACCTATGACGAGTATGACCTCTCCAAGGAATGCCACATGCTTGTCACTTGCATAACTTGTGAAACTAAATTTACATCTCTGGAGAAGTTTATTCTACACAAAAAGTCCGACTGCAAGGTAACTTATTCAAGAGTTTGTACTTGTGAACAACCAACCATTCCTTGTCATTTGCTACTATTGGTCCTCTGACTATCCGCTAGTTGTGACTAACTCGTATCTTCTATAGAGCCTTTTTTCAGTTGTTTCTCCCTTCAATTGAAATGTATTATCTATTTTGGTTGTAGAATCGCAGATCTGAGTTGCAGCCATCTAACGCTAGTCAAGAAAAAATAGAAGCTACTCCATCCAATAACTCGGCTTCTGCTGAGAAGACAACTCCCTGGATATTTGAGTCTTTAGATTGTGAGTATTGAATATGTAGGCTTTCTGTTTACTTAGTCCCGCCCCTTCTCCCGTCTCTGGTGCTGTCTTTGCGTAAACTTAGCTGTTATGTTAGGATAAGTTTATTGTTTGCTATGGTGGTGTTGATTGTTATTTTTAGTTGAGGTGTCAGATGAGGCGAGAACTGGAAAGAAGAGGAAACAGCCGGAGGAGTGTCTGGAAATTGAGGAGCCAGCGACTCTCACTAAACGAATGACCAAAGTCTACTCCAGGTCTAAAAGTGGTAAAGCTTCGTCTCCTTCTGCATCGGCAGCGGTATCGGCAGCAGTCGCTGAGTCATCAACTTCTAGTATAGACATCAATGATAGGAGGCGGGCCACCACCATTCCTGATGAGGTGAGATGTTAGCTACCTCTCCAGCTATATTATGTACAAGTCATGGATGGTGATTTAGAAGATTTTGGGTTTTGAGTTTTAATACATTTGAGTGCTTTCAAATAGTCTAAACTGTAGTGGCCTCAGTGAAAGTTTTATTAAATTTTTATACTCTTTGAAAATCCAAGTCAATTCACTGTTTCACTTTAAGGATATGTGATTATAGATATATTTGTTTGGTCTGATCATTATGGCTAGTAGATGTTTTGTACTAAACACTGATCATAGAAATTCAAATAATATATTTGAAAAAAATTTTGTTTTTATTATTAGTATTAATAATAAAAAAAAATTTTTATAACAATAAAAATAATTTTTTATTTGTGTAGAATTTATTAGTTATTTTTTGAGATTATATTCATCAATTTCTTATTTGATTGACTGATTTATCGTATATGTGTTGATCATTACATCTGTGGTAGGTGTGTTACACATAGGCTATAGAAAGCTGCTTTGAGTCGTGCGGTTAATTGTTACATCAGGTGAAAAGAATGTCCATTGGTGCAGCCGATCACATGTCCAAACGAGCCCAGGGAAACTTCTTTGATTCTGAAAGCGATGAAGACGATGACATGCAGAAGTTGATTACTGTGAATGTGTCTGAATGTGGCCACGAGTCTGACGACAGCGATAGCGAAATTCCTATTGAAGTGAGACCAAATCCTATTACAACCACTTCGGTCTCCCCAGTCTATGATAAGACAAAACCGAGACCCATCGCTCCTGCACCGGTCAAGAAAGGTTTGGTACCGTACCGTTTAGTGAAAGTGAATGAAATAAAGAAAAAAGGCACGTCTCACCCGAGTCTAGGACTCTCTTTAGCTGATCTCAAGAATGTTAAAGTGTTGAATTTGCTGCAATCTTTACCCGCACCTCGTAACGAAGGATTCTCTATTTATGAAAATATGGCTGATGGCTCGCTGTTGGAGAGTGAGCAGACTGTGCTTGCTACAACCAAAGATGGCTGCTCTGTCAAACTTGCTCTTAGGCGGGTGATAAAACACGCTCCCACTTCTAAATTGCTGACTTCATCTATCCGCGCTGTACAGCAGATGAAGGACGTTACAGAAAAAGCCTTAGGCTCAAAGCTTGTTTCTCTTCTCCCACCTAAACCTGGTAATGACAGCAACACCAAGATGGCAGAATCAGTGACTGGTAAGAAGTCATTAATTGAAGTATTGTGTGCAATATATCGCTAGTTGCAGTAGACATCAGTAATTACAAAAACGCAAAGTTCATCATCTTTAATTCCCGACTTGAAAATAGCAGTTTTTAGCAAATTTAAGAAAATCTTCATATATATCAAACTCTGTGTGATTGTTTGTTGAAATTTAGCCTCAGATCTTATCTCAAACGATATGAAGTTATAGGCTGTCAATGTTTTATTAATTATATTATAGAAATACTATTTAAGTACACTAGTAAGTTGTTCTCTCTTGGCCCCAAACTCTAATTGTGAGGATAACTCTTAAAATTGATGATGGTCGATAAATATTCGATGGTATTTTCAATTAGAACATTGGGCAAACAACTCCTATTTATTTACAAGTGTAGGCTCATCAAACATTTCTGCATGTCGATATATAAATGGTTAGTTAGTATATTTGTTCAATGAACATGTTATTCAATTAAATGCTGATATGGGACTATTCATGTTTGTTAGAAGAGAGTCAAAGCAAAGTAGAGGTGGGAGAGAAAGTGAGTTTAGGTGAGTGACGCTACATGTCAGTTATTTGTTAAACATCCATGTATATACTAGAGTATACATACACAGCCGAGTTTGTTATATATCTATACTAGAGTTTGGTATATATCTATACTAGAGTTTGTTATATATCTATACTAGAGTTTGTTATATATCTATACTAGAGTTTGTTATATATCTATACTAGAGTTTGGTATATATCTATACTAGAGTTTGGTATATATCTATACTAGAGTTTGGTATATATCTATACTAGAGTTTGGTATATATCTATACTAGAGTTTGGTATATACCTATCCTAGAGTTTGGTATATATCTATACTAGAGTTTGTTATATATCTATACTAGAGTTTGGTATATATCTATACTAGAGTTTGGTATATATCTATACTAGAGTTTGGTATATATCTATACTAGAGTTTGGTATATATCTATCCTAGAGTTTGTTATATATCTATACTAGAGTTTGGTATATATCTATACTAGAGTTTGGTATATATCTATACTAGAGTTTGGTATATATCTATACTAGAGTTTGGTATATATCTATACTAGAGTTTGGTATATATCTATACTAGAGTTTGGTATATACCTATCCTAGAGTTTGGTATATATCTATACTAGAGTTTGTTATATATCTATACTAGAGTTTGGTATATATCTATACTAGAGTTTGGTATATATCTATACTAGAGTTTGGTATATATCTATACTAGAGTTTGGTATATATCTATACTAGAGTTTGGTATATATCTATACTAGAGTTTGGTATATATCTATACTAGAGTTTGGTATATATCTATACTAGAGTTTGGTATATACCTATCCTAGAGTTTGGTATATATCTATACTAGAGTTTGTTATATATCTATACTAGAGTTTGGTATATATCTATACTAGAGTTTGGTATATATCTATACTAGAGTTTGGTATATATCTATACTAGAGTTTGGTATATATCTATACTAGAGTTTGGTATATATCTATACTAGAGTTTGGTATATATCTATACTAGAGTTTGGTATATATCTATACTAGAGTTTGGTATATATCTATAGTAGAGTTTGGTATATATCTATACTAGAGTTTGGTATATATCTATACTAGAGTTTGGTATATACCTATACTAGAGTTTGGTATATATCTATACTAGAGTTTGGTATATATCTATACTAGAGTTTGGTATATATCTATACTAGAGTTTGGTATATATCTATACTAGAGTTTGGTATATATCTATACTAGAGTTTGGTATATATCTATACTAGAGTTTGGTATATATCTATACTAGAGTTTGGTATATATCTATACTAGAGTTTGTTTTATACCTATACTAGAGTTTGATATATATCTATACTAGAGTTTGGTATATATCTATACTAGAGTTTGGTATATATTTATACTAGAGTTTGTTTTATACCTATACTAGAGTTTGATATATATCTATACTCATAGATATTATATATTTTACTAGAGGCATTGAGCACAGAGAAAGCCCTTAGTGACGCAGATGAATGTACAGCAAGCACAGAAGACAATGAAGCCTGTAAGTAGCATATTATATCTACTTATGTACTATATATATAGCATATTATATCTACTTATGTACTATATATATAGTATATTATATCTACTTATGTACTATATATATAGTATATTATATCTACTTATGTACCATATATATAGTATATTATATCTACTTATGTACTATATATATAGTATATTATATGTACTTATGTACTATATATATAGTATATTATATCTACTTATGTACTATATATATAGCATATTATATCTACTTATGTACTATATATATAGCATATTATATCTACTTATGTACTATATATATAGCATATTATATCTACTTATGTACTATATATATAGCATATTATATCTACTTATGTACTATATATAGTATATTATATCTACTTATGTACTATATATATAGTATATTATATCTACTTATGTACTATATATATAGTATATTATATCTACTTGTGTACTATATATATAGTATATTATATGTACTTATGTACTATATATATAGCATATTATATCTACTTATGTACTATATATATACTATAGTCCTATCTATTCTCTGTTTGCAGCTGATTATAACTTTGAGCACGACCCTGACCTTTACGCATATCTGAGGGATGATGAGCACTATAGCCTGGGACCCAAAGTAAAACACAGGCTATCTAGATTAGAGATAAAGAATAGAAAGGACTGTGATTGGTTGACCAGACGATGCTTTAGATGCAATACTCTGTATTCTTGTCTGAAGACTCTAATAAATCACATGAACTATCAACATGGTGACAGGAAGGCATTCTTTCCCTGCATCTACTGCAGAAATATATACAGTCAGGTGAGTCAGGCGCGTCGTCTCTATGTTATGTTACTCTGTTACGTTACACATTGTGCACTCTCTACAACTACACATATGTAGATGTCACATTATTGTGTTGTTTGTTTGTTGCACAGCAAAAGAATCTTTCCCGTCACATGCAGAAGACCCATAACAAATCCAAAGACTTTGTAGACAGGCTTCGGCCATTTGTGAGAAGTCAGGCATTTGTTCGCCATCTTAAAAACCTGGGTAAGTTTTTGTATGTAACCCTATATAACATGGGTATAACACTCTATAACATGGGTATAACACAATATAACATGTGTATAAAGGTGTGGCTACACTGCACCGATGTTTTGATGCCGATGTGCCTATGCGATGGTTCGTGGCTATGTGCAGGTGGCTACACAGGCCGATGTAGCTTGGCGATGTGCTCGAGTGCATCGGTGAGCTGTGACTGAACTAGCCAATCATACGACACAAAGCTAGTGTTTTTGCCTGTTTCATTTCCGACAACGAATTATTCGTTTCCCTGATATAATAATCATCACAATAACAACAATAATTAAAGAACAATTCCAATGTGATGTATGGCTGTCTTTGTTCACCATGAAAACATTGTCTTCAATATTTTTTTTCGGTTCTGTTTATTATTAAATCTTCCAGATATTGTTATTATTCATTATTTATAATTAATAAATAATAATGTAATAATAAATTTTATTGTTGTTGTACTTGTTATTAATTTTAATTATTGTTATATTTATACTCAGTAATGTTGAAATTATCAATTACCACTGTTCTATGAGCCATGTAAAATTAATTCACTGTTCAAACATTATTATAAAATAACAATTCCTTCGTAGTTTGCAGTGGATGCTCGTTGTTGACAAAAATTCTAACGAAAATGCATCGTAAATGGTTAAACTTGATGAGCTTGGGAAAATATTTTGTTTCAACCAATCAGAGAACACCGATGTTTTTTTCGGCATTGGGCATAGAACAACATGTTGGTTATGCTCACGAACAGGCCCCACGATGTCCCGAAGTGGACACGCCCATCGCAGGGCCTTCCGATGCAAAACATCGGCCTGTGTAGCCACTCCTTAACACAATATAACATGTGTATAACACTATATAACATGGGTATAACACCGTATAACATGGGTATAACACTATATAACATGTGTATAACACTATATAACATGGGTATAACACCGTATAACATGTGTATAACACTATATAACATGGGTATGACACTATCTATAATACTTGTATTTTAGGAACAGACAGTGAAAAACTGACGGAAGACAACGATCCCTTCTTGCGCAACCTGCGCCGGCGCTTACCTCCGACCACCCCCACCAAGTTTAGCAATATCTCTGATGCAGAAATGTTGAGTCAATATGGCAGAAAAGTGCAGAATGTTGGCAGACCACCAGGCAGACCCAGCAAGGCCAGATCGTCGAATGTGTCCTTGACCTGCACCATGTGCCTCACCTCCATCAACTCGGTAGGGCTCTCTTTTCCGTCAGTACTGAGTGTCTAGCAGTGACAGCATTTGTGGTCTAGATGTCATTGTAATGTGCGCTTGCAGTATCGAGAGATGCTCAGTCACTTCAAAAACGTACACGAATACAGTCAGAAAAGGATAAACAAGTTGAAGCGTAAAATGGTGGAGAAGATCAACAATGTAACAATTAAACAGAGAGAAAAAGCTCTCGTCAAATCTCAACCAAAGCCTATTGAATCGATTGTCAGCAAAGTTGATCCGTGAGTCAGCAATAAATACTTGCATCGAGTACTTATTCAGAGCTCCCTGTATATTGATCGCTCCTTGTTTTAGAGCTCATTGTATATTGAATACTCCTTGTTTTAGAGCTCATTGTTGTATCAGCACCCTCAGAGTAGCATAGCAATTTCTCACCATTTTTACCTAACCATACATTGTCCCTATACAACCATACACTGTCCCTATACAACCATACACTGTCCCTATACAACCATACATTGTCCCTATACAACCATACATTGTCCCTATACAACCATACATTGTCCCTATACAAGCATACATTGTCCCTATACAACCATATAATGTCCCTATACAACCATACACTGTCCCTATACAACCATACATTGTCCCTATACAACCATACATTGTCCCTATACAACCATACATTGTCCCTATACAACTATACATTGTCCCTATACAACCATACACTGTCCCTATACAACCATACATTGTCCCTATACAACCATACATTGTCCCTATACAAGCATACATTGTCCCTATACAACCATACACTGTCCCTATACAACCATACACTGTCCCTATACAACCATACATTGTCCCTATACAACCATACATTGTCCCTATACAACCATACATTGTCCCTATACAACCATACATTGTCCCTATACAACCATACATTGTCCCTATACAACCATACATTGTCCCTATACAACCATACATTGTCCCTATACAACTATACATTGTCCCTATACAACCATACACTGTCCCTATACAACCATACATTGTCCCTATACAACCATACATTGTCCCTATACAAGCATACATTGTCCCTATACAACCATACACTGTCCCTATACAACCATACACTGTCCCTATACAACCATACATTGTCCCTATACAACCATACATTGTCCCTATACAACCATACATTGTCCCTATACAACCATACACTGTCCCTGCTATTTATAGACTCGGTAAGCTGATCGTTAAACGAGACCCAGCTGCCATGGCCAAGAGCGTGCTGGGATCACGTAGCATTGTTGCTAGCAAGATACTGAATACCCCAGTTGTCTCCCCTATCACTCCCAAGCCTCAGCCACCAAAGCCTGTTGTATCTCGCGCCAACAAGGAGCCGGTAAGAGTAATGTCTGTCTGTATGTCTATGGTTGTCTACAGTTGTATATCTCTGTCTGTGTGTCTCTAGCTGTCCACAGTTGTATATCTCTGTCTGTGTGTCTATGGTTGTCTACAGTTGTATATCTCTGTCTGTGTGTCTCTAGCTGTCCACAGTTGTATATGTTTGTCTGTGTGTCTATGGTTGTCCACAGTTGTATACGTCTGTCTGTGTGTCTCTAGCTGTCCACAGTTGTATATGTCTGTCTGTGTGTCTATGGCTGTCCACAGTTGTATATCTCTGTCTGTGTGTCTATGGCTATCTACAGTTGTATATCTCTGTCTGTGTGTCTATGGCTGTCCACAGTTGTATATGTCTGTCTGTGTGTCTATGGCTGTCTACAGTTGTATATGTTTGTCTGTGTGTCTATGGTTGTCCACAGTTGTATATGTCTGTCTGTGTGTCTATGGTTGTCCACAGTTGTATATCTCTGTCTGTGTGTCTATGGCTGTCTACAGTTGTATATCTCTGTCTGTGTGTCTATGGTTGTCCACAGTTGTATATGTCTGTCTGTGTGTCTATGGTTGTCCACAGTTGTATATCTCTATCTGTGTGTCTATGGCTGTCTACAGTTGTATATGTCTGTCTGTGTGTCTATGGCTGTCTACAGTTGTATATCTCTGTCTGTGTGTCTATGGCTGTCTACAGTTGTATATCTCTGTCTGTGTGTCTATGGCTGTCCACAGTTGTATATGTTTGTCTGTGTGTCTATGGTTGTCCACAGTTGTATATGTCTGTCTGTGTGTCTATGGCTGTCCACGGTTGTATATCTCTGTCTGTGTGTCTATGGTTGTCCACAGTTGTATATGTCTGTCTGTGTGTCTATGGTTGTCCACAGTTGTATATCTCTGTCTGTGTGTCTATGGCTGTCTACAGTTGTATATCTCTGTCTGTGTGTCTATGGTTGTCCACAGTTGTATATGTCTGTCTGTGTGTCTATGGTTGTCCACAGTTGTATATCTCTATCTGTGTGTCTATGGTTGTCCACAGTTGTATATGTCTGTCTGTGTGTCTATGGTTGTCCACAGTTGTATATCTCTATCTGTGTGTCTATGGTTGTCCACAGTTGTATATGTCTGTCTGTGTGTCTATGGTTGTCCACAGTTGTATATGTCTGTCTGTGTGTCTATGGTTGTCCACAGTTGTATATCTCTATCTGTGTGTCTATGGCTGTCTACAGTTGTATATCTCTATCTGTGTGTCTATGGCTGTCCACGGTTGTATATCTCTGTCTGTGTGTCTATGGTTGTCTACAGTTGTATATCTCTGTCTGTGTGTCTATGGCTGTCCACAGTTGTATATGTCTGTCTGTGTGTCTATGGCTGTCCACAGTTGTATATCTCTGTCTGTGTGTCTATGGCTGTCTACGGTTGTATATCTCTGTCTGTGTGTCTATGGCTGTCCAAAGTTGTATATATCTGTCTGTGTGTCTATGGCTGTCCAAAGTTGTATATCTCTGTCTGTGTGTCTATGGTTGTCCACAGTTGTATATCTCTGTCTGTGTGTCTATGGCTGTCCACAGTTGTATATCTCTGTCTGTGTGTCTATGGCTGTCCACAGTTGTATATGTCCGTCTGTGTGTCTATGGCTGTCCACAGTTGTATATGTCTGTCTGTGTGTCTATGGCTGTCCACAGTTGTATATATCTGTCTGTGTGTCTATGGCTGTCCAAAGTTGTATATCTCTGTCTGTGTGTCTATGGCTGTCCACAGTTGTATATGTCTGTCTGTGTGTCTATAGCTGTCCACAGTTGTATATATCTGTCTGTGTGTCTATGGCTGTCCAAAGTTGTATATGTCTGTCTGTGTGTCTATGGCTGTCCAAAGTTGTATATCTCTATCTGTGTGTCTATGGCTGTCCACAGTTGTATATATCTGTCTGTGTGTCTATGGTTGTCCACAGTTGTATATATCTGTCTGTGTGTCTATGGCTGTCCAAAGTTGTATATGTCTGTCTGTGTGTCTATGGCTGTCCACAGTTGTATATCTCTATCTGTGTGTCTATGGCTGTCCACAGTTGTATATATCTGTCTGTGTGTCTATGGCTGTCCACAGTTGTATATCTCTGTCTGTGTGTCTATGGCTGTCCACAGTTGTATATCTCTGTCTGTGTGTCTATGGTTGTCTACAGTTGTATATCTCTATCTGTGTGTCTATGGCTGTCCACAGTTGTATATCTCTGTCTGTGTGTCTATGGCTGTCCACAGTTGTATATCTCTGTCTGTGTGTCTATGGTTGTCTACAGTTGTATATCTCTATCTGTGTGTCTATGGCTGTCCACAGTTGTATATCTCTATCTGTGTGTCTATGGCTGTCCACAGTTGTATATATCTGTCTGTGTGTCTATGGCTGTCCACAGTTGTATATCTCTGTCTGTGTGTCTATGGCTGTCCACAGTTGTATATCTCTGTCTGTGTGTCTATGGCTGTCCACAGTTGTATATGTCTGTCTGTGTGTCTATGGTTGTCCACAGTTGTATATCTCTGTCTGTGTGTCTATGGCTGTCCACAGTTGTATATCTCTGTCTGTGTGTCTATGGTTGTCTACAGTTGTATATCTCTGTCTGTGTGTCTATAGCTGTCCACAGTTGTATATGTCTGTCTGTGTGTCTATGGCTGTCTACAGTTGTATATCTCTGTCTGTGTGTCTATGGCTGTCCACAGTTGTATATGTCTGTCTGTGTGTCTATGGCTGTCTACAGTTGTATATCTCTGTCTGTGTGTCTATGGCTGTCCACAGTTGTATATCTCTATCTGTGTGTCTATGGCTGTCCACAGTTGTATATATCTGTCTGTGTGTCTATGGTTGTCTACAGTTGTATATCTCTGTCTGTGTGTCTATAGCTGTCCACAGTTGTATATGTCTGTCTGTGTGTCTATGGCTGTCTACAGTTGTATATCTCTGTCTGTGTGTCTATGGCTGTCCACAGTTGTATATGTCTGTCTGTGTGTCTATGGCTGTCTACAGTTGTATATCTCTGTCTGTGTGTCTATGGCTGTCCACAGTTGTATATCTCTGTCTGTGTGTCTATGGTTGTCCACAGTTGTATATCTCTGTCTGTGTGTCTATGGCTGTCCACAGTTGTATATATCTGTCTGTGTGTCTATGGCTGTCCAAAGTTGTATATCTCTGTCTGTGTGTCTATGGCTGTCCACAGTTGTATATGTTTGTCTGTGTGTCTATAGCTGTCCACAGTTGTATATATCTGTCTGTGTGTCTATGGCTGTCCAAAGTTGTATATCTCTGTCTGTGTGTCTATAGCTGTCCACAGTTGTATATGTCTGTCTGTGTGTCTATAGCTGTCCACAGTTGTATATATCTGTCTGTGTGTCTATGGCTGTCCACAGTTGTATATGTCTGTCTGTGCGTCTATCTATGTCTGTGTGGGATGTAGGTGCTGCAGCTGGTCCAGTGCCAGACCTGCTCCAAGGTATTCAATGGCACTCCAGCTCTAATGAGACACGCCTGCTCTCCAGACAGAAACCAGCCGTCGGCCAGCCAACAGGCCGTCTCCGCCTCAGTACAAAACATCACTCAATCGGCAGCCAATCAACTCATTGCACAGCCTGAGCTCTCTGTCAATAAACTCATTACACAGCCTGAGCTCTCTGTCAATAAACTCATGGATTCTGTGGGCGTGGTGGAGAACCACACATCTTTAATGGTTGACCAATCACAGCAGCCTATCAGTGTGAGTTGTTTGTCTACTATTATATGTATTATGTGGTATAAGTGCTTATAGACGTAATACCAAGTTTGCGAAAAAAAGCCGACTTATGAGTTTGTGAACGCATGGTACGCGCCAAGTGAGTAATTTATGACGTTCTTGTAAAAATGCACCGAGTAGGTTGCAAAAATATCGCCAAACGAGCCAATTCCATGACTGAAAACCCTTTCCGTTTGCACAGCGATTGCATTTCACAATCATCATTATTAATGATAATTATAAGAATAGATGTACATTAATTATTATTGTAATAAATAATATTTACATGATAATCAAATAGTAACGGCAACAATTATTATTGCACTTTGATTTTTAATAACAATGAATCAAAGAGGCATATGTAATCTGGTATTATTTTCTCTGCATTGAGAGACAAGATGGAGTTCGATAAAAGCTCTTGGTGAGAACATTTTCGGTCAGAAAAGTTAAATTGTGGCACTAAAATGGTCTCCAGCTTAAAAGCGGTTCTTCACGTACAACAGATACCCGTCCGTCAAATTTAAAATTTGGTGTACTAAATCTTATGTTTGCGAGAGATTTTACGTGAAGGGAGAAGGTAATCCCTGATAATCCGTTCATACCATACCATGTGACCTCTAGCTAACGGCCTCATTTCTCTTTCGCTAACTAGGTTAGATCACGCGCAATGTCTGCAAATATCGATAGAATTATATATACTGTGATTCACTTATGATGTAATATAATATATTATTGTATGTATAATCTATTATTTATGTCATATGTTTATCTCAGTTTATACGGACCCCAGTAACGACTGATAACAGTGGACTAGAGACCCTTGCAATGATCTCTACCAACGAGGCACAGAAGGCAGATAGTCCGAAGGTTGTCGGTGGTGAAGAGATAGCCATGGAAGTGCCAGTTGAAGTGCCCGTTGAGATGAACGTCGAAGTGCCAATAACTGCGGAGATGATATCTGATGGGCAAGATGGAGAAACCTTGCAGACTCTCTCTATTACGCTTGAGCAGCTGGAGCAGCTCAAAGCTGGCGGTGGCAACATCATTTATGTGGTGAGCATTGCGTGTCTATGTGTCCATAGAGCCGTCTATGTGCCCATAGAGCCGTCTATGTGTCCATAGAGTTGTCTATGATGTCCATTGAGTTGTCTATGTGCCAATAGAGTCGTCTATGTGCCCATAGAGTTATCTGTGTGTCCATAGAGTTGTCTATGATGTCCATTGAATTGTTTGTGTGTCTATAGAGTTTTTTATATGTCCATAGAGTCGTATATGTGCCCATAGAACCATCTATGTGTCCATAGAGTTGTCTATGTGCCGATAGAGTCGTCTATGTGCCCATAGAGTCGACTATGTATCCATATAGTTGATTATGTGTCTGTAGCGTCCTCTATGTCTCTATACAGTCCTCTATGTCTCCATAGAGTTGGCTATGTTTCCATAGAGCCGTCTATATTTTCATAGAGTTTTAATGTGTCCATAGAGTTGTCTATGTATCCAAAGAGGTGTCTGTAATTCCATAGAGTTGTCTATGTATCCAAAGAGGTGTCTGTAATTCCATTGAGTTGTCTATGTATCCAAAGAGGTGTCTGTAATTCCATTGAGTTGTTTATGTATCTATAAATATGTCTATGTGTCCAAGGTGCTGTCCATTTACTCTTAATCTTTGATTCTATAGAGTTTATAGAAGTTTTTACATCTGTTAGCTGTAACATATAATCAATGGTAGCTTCTCTTTACACCGAGTTCTCTATCTAATCAGTGCATGCATGGGAGCGATAGCTGATCATATCAACATACTGCTTTCTGTCTTTAGGAGTTATCACCACTGGACACACTGTATTGCCTGAGAGGATAATTCCTCATTTTTTAAATGTTTTGGGTTGGTTGTCTCAAAGATTTTTAATGTAACAAATGTAATAGCTGTAGTTGGTGAAAATCCTTAAATGCAGCACCGTATACGGCGATTTTTGTGAAATGTCATATGATTGGGTAAAATTAGGTGTTCGTGATTAGCCAGTTGTTTCAAGTAGCATTTGCATTCTTATAAAATATTTTAAAATTAGAGTGAAATTGGCTCATAACTATCTTCAAACAGCAACATAGTCTTCACTTTTCCAGAATTATTAAATTTTCAGTTTTATAAGTCAAGTGCAGTGTTCTATGAATAATATTGTTGTTTATTGGCTATGATGATATGGTGTTGTCAACCAGTGAAGTGCCACTAGGTATTTTTCATTATTTTGAGCCAATGATATTTCTAGAAATGTTTTAGACCAATGAAAAGCTCTTTTGCAAATCGCCCTATACGATGCTGCATTCAAGGATTTTCGTAGTTGGTAGCCTGAGGTCTGTAATAGCTGTAGTTGGTAGCCTGAGGTCCGTAATAGCCGTAGTTGGTAGCCTTGGTTCCATGTTTTACTGTGTCATTTGTTAGGTGAAGACATCCTCTGGAGACATGGAGCGAATAGACGACCCACACGGTATGGAGGTGGTTGAAATTAGCCATCTGGCTGAGCAAGGAGCCACATTTATGTAAAGAGAGCTGTACGCTCACTCTATTGTACAGTTGACTATCTATTGTTGTACAGCTCTATTTCCATGCTTTTCTTGCATGTATTTATGATTTTTTTTATTTGCGCTCCGTGTTCGTATCCCTTGATTTATGCTTTTCACTAGTTACTTTTTTATTATTTAAAAACTGTGATTTGTCTCTGCTGCTATGTTATTGACAGCAAGCAGTGAGCAGTGTGCTGTATCTCCTTTTGTTTAATCTCCAAACTATTTTGATGAATACAAGGAGTATTGTATTAGTGGATCTTTGTTTTCAACTTGTATGGCAGCGCAATAAATAATACTGTATTGAAGTCGTGATATTATATTGATTAGCAATGCTAAAATATTTATTAGTTTGTTTTACCTAAAGGATAATGTGTGGGACTGCTTTGTTTTATATTCGAATGGCTACGAGTTTCAAAACTTTCGGCTTCATGTTCACGAAAATATCATAGAAGCGCTCACTTGTAGAGTGTGGCAGCTACCGAACCTTATAACGATACAGTAAAATACTTGATGTGAAAGATATCTTAAACCACTAACATAATATCAGTGTTATTGCTGTTATTGGTTTGCAGTTTACATAAAAAAAATGCATGTTTTAACTTTCCTATTGTTTGATTTTTTGTATTTATAATATAAAAACGAAGACAATGGTCATCATCGTTTGCATTCATCAGCACAACTCATGCAATTTGATGTTTTCTTTTGAACATGGAGCTAAATGTTTTGAAACTTCAAGCCTTCTATGACATAGCTCTCAGAATATTGAGTTTGACCCATGATGTCATATGAATGGAAAGCGTAAACTAGGTTTGGTGTCCTAAACTATCTGTAATTTTTAAATAGCCTTCTTTTTACTTCCTATTACCTTCAGGATTGTCGCAGCGTTGTCTTTGTTTTGTGTACTAGTTCACTCTAGCTACATCTATGGCAAATATTTAGAAACTATTCTATGCATGCATACTGGTTATTTATTTGTAACATGATCAACCAAACGCAATTTTTACGGTCATTTCGGTTTTAAGTGAAAAGATAACTCCCACATTTTTTATACCATTGTCGTTGCGCTAAACACAGGAAATTTGCGTTACCATAATGCATTGCAAATGTGTTGGCCTCAGAGATTTGCGCGGATATGATTGCTTCTGAGAGCAACTAATAGTGAAACTTCCCGCAACTGCTACATATTATTCTAGGTGATTACTTACATGAAATAATATTGGCATCAGATATTCTGACCTGTCGTTGTGACATATATATAGGTGAGTACGGTTTATTGTTTTATAATAATCAATTAAATGGCTGGTATTCAGCTTCATTGCTGTTTGTTGATTGCCTACCCTTTGTTGTTTTATCGTGTTATCGCCGCGGTGTTGCTCAGCAGTTGTGCTTTACAGAAAAGCTGATGGTATAAGTTCCTTAATTATTTGTTGTTACATCTTCATTTGTTCTATTTGGTAGCTTGTGGTGGCTTTAAACTTCATAATCAGGTAAACATTCTTTGCGTTTTTGGTTTCTGTATGTAATTATTAAGTGCATAATAATAAATAGCAAGTGAGTTATCTTCTCTTTTTTTTTATTTATTATTAACACCTTATATTATTTCTACAATAATGTTACACAATTTTTGCCTCTACGTTTTGTTAATTGGCTTTTATTCAAGGGAAGTTCAATTATTAACGCCAAAAATGTTTAAATTGTTTTTTTTTGTTGGCATGTAATAATAATAATAGTTGGTAATGATGATGATATTATTATTATTATCGTCTGTATTATTATTATGATTTTTGTTTCTGGTGCCTTTACTGGTTTCTAATAATTGTTATTAGATTATTATTCAAGGTGCTGCTCATGAGAAGAAAACTCAAACGATTTATTACATGTTATTTATTATGATAACATAGCATGATGATGATGGAAAAATTGACAGTAAATAAAGTCATTTATGATTTAGTGAACAACATGAGATTTTAGTAATTGATTGATGAAAAATAATAAATGTTTATATATGTATCATATATGTAAAGTCATCGATATGATTTTAGCCTAACTGGTTGTAAATAGTATTGTATGTTACATAGGTGGTTTGTGTGAGTTTGCTATGTGCATACAATGTTAGCTAATTGTAAATGAGGAAGTGACTGTTATTATTATGCACCTGGCAGTAGTAGTGCTACCTCTAATGTGTGTTGCAGTTACTGTTTGAATCTGCCGATGTTGTGTTTGGAACTTTTAGTTATCATTTATACCTGTCCATTTATACCTGTCCATTTATACCTGTCCATTTCAGAGTTTTCTGGTTATTGAAATCATTAATGATCAATCTGCTTTTGTTTTAGACACTGGGTAGTATTTTTTTATCCGTAACCATGTCTACCGGGTCACAAAGTGCGACTGATACCTCGAAACTTATTCAACCTATTGAACTTGCTTCTCCTACTATCATCCAGGTACAACTAGATAGCTACATTTAGATTCTGCTGCATCTATGTTTTAATCAAATGTTACTTTGTATATCTACCGATACTGATTGTCCTTGTGTTGCAGCTATTGGATGCAAGAACAAATGCTACGACGGAAGTTTTGGAATACTTAGAGCAAGAGTGTGATGCGCTCTTGGAATGTAGGCTCTGCCAGAGTATGTTTAGATCCCTGGCTAACTTCATCGCTCACAAACGAGTTTACTGCTTGGTGAGTTTTTGTTTTATCATTTCAACTGTTTTTTCTACTCGCGCACATCTCTCTTCTCCTGTTGATACTTATATCGAGTCTGTATCCATCCTTGTCTTTTTCTTCAGAGATCATTCAAGGATGAGCAAGCCAAGAGGAAGTACTATGTGAATCCCTCGGTGCCATTTGTGGAACCTGCCGATGCCGATGTCGTTAAAATACCTCGCAGGTCTACGGCCGCTAGCAGACGTACTTGGCGTGGGCGGAAGGCTAAACCTGTCAGAAAGACTGTGCCGGCTGATTTGTCCAAAATCAAAGAGCGGCCTGCCGTTGATGTGGTTATCAAGCCGATAGAAGGTCAGTGTGTATTACATCACTTCCTGTGAAAGTTTTTGCACATTCACTGTTGGTTTGTTGTTTGCAATATAACTCCCCATGTTTCACCTCGTTTACCTGTATTATATGATTGTGCAGGCGTCTCATGCGCTCTCTCTCAGTCCGTGGCTGGCTCCGAAGTGGATGGCAGATCGTCAGCTACAGGAAGTAACTCTGATAAGTCTGAGGTTATTACTACCGTAGAGCCCAAGGGTGAGTGGTGACATAATTTCCTATTTCTACACTGTAGTTAAGGAGTGGCTACACTGCACCGATGTTTTGGTGTCGATGTACCTATACGATGGATCGTAATGATGTACAGGTGGCTACACAGGCCGATGTACTAGAACGCATCGGTGAGCTGCTATTGCATTAGCCAATCAAATGGCACAAAGCACAGGTTTTTGCCCGTTTCATTTCTGACAACAAATTATTTGTTTCCCTTATATAATTACAATAAAAACAATAATTGAAAAACAAATTCACTGTGGTATATGTCTGTTTGTTGTTCACCAAAAAACTTGACTTTTCATAATTATTTTGGTTTTATTTATTATTAAATCATCAGCATATTTTTATTATTCATCGTTTATTTTATTGTTGTACTTGATAATAATTATTAATTATTATACTCAGAAATTGTGAAACTATCAATGATTACTGTTTTATGAGCCACCTACAATAAATTCACTTGACTGAATTGTTTTCGACAACAACTGCATTACATCGAAATTATTTTGGTGCAAAGTGATGGATCTACAAATTTTATAACATCAACATTCCTTTGGAATTTGAAGTAAATAACAACAATACTATAATGTATGCTCGTTGTTGACATAGAAATTCCAGCGGAAATGTGTTGTAAATGGTTAAACTTGATGAGCTTGGGAAAATATTTTGAATTTAACCAATCAGAGAACGCTGATGTGCCTTCGGTGTCGGGCATAGACCAACATGTTGTTATGCTCACAAAAAGGCCCCACTATGAGCAGATGTATCGGCCACGCCCATCATAAGGCCTTCCGGTGGCAAACATCGGCCTGTGTAGCCACCCCTTTAGAGTCGTGCTCGCAAATGATAGCAGAATTTTGTACATCAACTAATTTCACTTAGACTCATAGAGATTATTGTTTGAACTTAGAAAGGCATACATTACATTTTGTGTTTGTGGTTTTTACGCTGTAGTGGATTAGAGTAGCCTGTGGAACTTCAAATGGCACTGGATCCTATCTATTAGCATTGGGTCATATCTATTAGCGCTGGGTCCTATCTAATAGCACTGGGTCCTATCTAATATCACTGGATCCTATCTATTAGCGCTGGGTCCTATCTAATAGCGCTGGGTCCTATCTAATAGCACTGGGTCCTATCTAATATCACTGGATCCTATCTAATAGCACTGGGTCCTATCTAATAGCGCTGGGTCCTATCTATTGTTTAGTTCATGGGACAGTGTAGTTTAGCAGCTGAATGCTTTGACATGATGGCTGATAGTTTTATAGTTCACTGAAAATTATCAAATTGGTTTACAGGCCTTAGTGATCACATGCTATGATAACCTAATCTGAAGGCCATAGGCTAGGGTTGCTGGGTGGCTGGTTCATAGAGTTATTTCTTCTTCTAAAATGCCAACTGTAGGTTAAATAGAACTTGAGCGGCTTGTAGCAGAGGGTATAGGATATGTAGTAGACCTACACGGTACGAAAGTTATAGAATGGTCTAGAAAGGGAGATGAATCTATGGTCTCGGCCACAAACTAAAGATAGCTTCTACCCGTGCTGTAAAGATGGCATCTACTTCCTGTTTCAGATGGATATCCAAATATGAATCTTAGACAGCGCAGTGGCAAATCCACCTTAGCCTTAGGCCTTGTCGAGTGGGAAGATGTGGAGGATGATGTTGCTAAAGCCCTGCAGAAGTCTAAAAGCCTCAGCTCCAAAAGTAAGATATGGTCCACAAGGTTTATGCAGGGTGCAGGGATGCATTCTTTTGCCACTATGTCACGTTTGTAATGTTGTTTCTTGTTACAGTAGCCTTAGCTGAGGTTCTATCCAAGAGGACGGACTGTGACTTTACTAAGTTGAAATGTCTCACATGCAATGCCACATTTTCTACAGCCAAAACTCTCAACTTCCACATGCTCAACAAGCATGGCAAGAAACGAAATCTGTACCCTTGTATCTACTGCAAGAATGTCTTCACTCAGGTAAGTACGCCCCCTCCCCACACTTCCCTCCCCCCCCCCCCCTCGCACTCCCCTCCCCGCTCCTACATCCTTCTCTGTCTCTACTGTCCCACCCCGTAATGCCATCACCTCACCGCGTGGAACTTGAATGCCACATGTTAATATTTATCCAGAGTTTGTGTGAAAGATAAAAAAACTGAGCGCAGTGTGCATGACATGAGTTCTAGCGTGTCTCTTAGCAGTAATAATTATTATTTCTCGTGCAGTAGCGATGTTTTGATTGTTGATTAGCTAAAGTTGAGCAAACTCACTGTGTGAGCTTCTATTATTAGGTTTTTCCATGACAAGTAATAGTAAAACACATGCATATCACTATGAGTCATGGGAATCCCAAAAATGTAGAGTAATGTTAGTGAATAATTACATAACCGAACCGAGCTGAACCCAGCCTTTTGTTATCACAGTAATATCCAGGCTTTATATACCTGCTTGTTTTTACTTCCTGTCTGCACAGCATCTCATTTCTGTGTTAATCCATACTATAAGATTGTAGAACGTTGGGTGAGCCGTGAACTTGGGTTTTATATGTGAAAGGAGAGCGTGTTTGCTATGACATATCAATCTTCTAGTTATAAGTCATGCTAGCATTTTGCATGCTTTCCCAGCTGTTTATCCAATCAGCAATCCCTAGCTTGGCAATTTTGACTTTTTTTAGAAATATACTACCATGCGAGATATTATTACTGAGAAAGCGAAGATATTAAAGTTTAAATGAAATACTGATAATAAGTAATTATTATTATTGATTTATTGTTTTTTATTGTTTGTCTTTGTGTCAAGGAGCAGAATAATCACATATATTTTGTGCATTTCATAACTCGGCGTGCTTTAAGATTAAAAGTGCTAATAATAAGAATTATTAAAATAGGAGCCAGCGCGAGGAATTGGTGTCGTCAGCGGCATCCATAACAACCAACCATTTAATACCGTGACTTGATTGCATTGTCGAGGTCCTACGATATCGGATGTGCCAATCAACAATGTCAACTTTTGAAAATAATAAAGAAGAAAACTCGTTGTTTCGCTTATTATATTTTACTATAAATACGGCTTTACTTGCTTATTGGGAGTTATTGGCCCAAAGATTAGTTCATCATTGTCAATATCTGTGAATTACCACATGTACTAGTTAGTTGTTAGTAGTTGTATGTATGTACTGGTTAGTAATTGTATGTATGTACTAGTTAGTAGTTGTATGTATGTACTAGTTAGTAGTTGTATGTATGTACTAGTTAGTAGTTGTATGTATGTACTAGTTAGTAGTTGTATGTATGTACTAGTTAGTAGTTGTATGTACTAGTTAGTAGTTGTACGTATGTACTAGTTAGTAGTTGTATGTATGTACTAGTTAGTAGTTGTATGTATGTACCAGTTAGTAGTTGTATGTATGTACTAGTTAGTAGTTGTATGTATGTACTAGTTAGTAGTTGTATGTATGTACTAGTTAGTAGTTGTATGTATGTACTAGTTAGTAGTTGTATGTATGTGCTATCCATGTAGTGGATATTGTACTGGTGCTCTTATGGGTCACTGTATGCTCGTACAGACATACAATAGACATGTAAAGTGTTGTAGCTAGAGAGCAATGCCTTTACTATGTGAATAGCTACCTTCATATGTCTATTGTGTTTTGGTTTACAATTTGGTTGTTTAGCTTGTTTTTGAGAAACTTTCAAATCTTAGACATGAAACTGTTTCCACATTTGTTGCGATGAAATCTTCTCCAGGTTGTACTAGAATGTTAGAAATAAAGTCTGTTTGCAGTTTTGGGGAGTGACCAGACATCTAAAGACTGCCCACAACCTCTCCGGTGATGCCATAGACAAAGCTCGGGAGATGATAAGGTCTCGTGTCTACTCCGAGTCGTTGAACTCTGAGGCCGAGAAGGAAGATGAGCCAACGACCACAGAATTGACTTCCTCCACCGAACAGAAGCCTGTGATCAACAGTTCTCCCCCGCGCATTGCTAAATCCAGTTTGTAAGTCATGTATCTATAGTAATATATTATCTATTGGTTACCATGGTAACATACACCTAGGCTTGTACGTTGGTTGGTCAGTTCTAAATGAGTGATGTTAATCATTACTGGGTGGTGGATGGGTGGTTGGTTTGGTAGCAGAACCATCAGTTCATGTGAAATTTCATGTAAATTATTTGCATTAGAAGTCAGATTCTTTAAAAGACTAAGTGCACTAAAAGTAAATTTGTTCTCTGGTAAAAACTGAGCTGTGGTCTGTTTCAGGATATGCAATCTCTGCTCCAAAGTGTTTGGTAAGAGACAGTATCTCTACCTCCATATGGTGGCTTGCTACAAAAAAGCTGGTTTGGAACCTCCTCCATTTAAAAAGCCAGAAACAGTTGAGGAAAAAGCACCAAAACCCTTGCTGTTTGTGTGCAAGACTTGCAATAGGGCTTTCAGCGCACGGCAAAACATGGTTATGCACGCAGTTGCCTGCGGTAAACGTCGTAAAGACCTCAATGCATCGACAGATGTCAAGCAGGACAACACTAATTCTGACACTTCGGCAAATGATACCTCTGCTTTAGATACTCAACAGGAGTCAAAAACTGATATTTTTACTGACAGCCCGAAGGAGGGCAGCAGTTCCAGCAACGACAGCAACGAATCTCCCGAGTCAGCTCCTCCCAAAAAGGCAAGCCCTGCCAAATTTGACCAAGACGACATCCTCTTGCAGCTGTCGCCTTCAGATGAGGCCAAAGAGGAAGAAAGGAACCAGACTCCTCCCGTCACTCCCACTTCTCTTGCTCTAAGCAGACCAAAGCGTAACCTTAAACCAAAACAATTTTCTGACGGCACAGTCAGTGTTAGACGGAAAGTGCCGGAAGTAGTAAGAGTACAACAAGCTGACGGCTCTCAGGTTTACAAACTGCGACAGGATGTGGAAGTGGTTACTACAACAGCTGTACCCATTCCACCGCTTACTCAGATCATACAACCAGAGACAGAGGTGAAGACTGAATGTAAGATAGTACCGTTGGAGACGATGGTTGAGGAAGCGGTAGATATAGTGAAGGCCAAAGACACAAAAGGGATGAGGATATTGATACAGGGAGAGTCTGTGCCGTTGTTAGACGAGGAGGATGAAGCAAAGATTGCTGGAATGGTCGATATGAGCAAACTTTTGTGCCTTAAATGTAAGAGACAATATGGTAGTAGTTCAAACCTTCGCAGGCACGCTGTACGACATCTCGGTTGGAGGAGGTACAAATGTAAACTGTGTAAGTTTACTTCCTACAATAAGTCCGAGTGCAAGAGCCATCTAAGGAAGTGTCACCACAACGATGTGGCGACTTTACTCGATGGCGGTCTTGGACCTTTTATTATTGACTTGGGAGCCCTGCTAGATGAAACTGAAGAAGGAAACGGTAAACTAAACATTTCTGTCCCTTCAACATCAGAGAATGGTGGGGCAACTCCCACCAGCTGTCTAACTAGAGCACGCTCTAAGGAGCCTGTTGCTGTTGAATCTCAAGGTAATTGTCTACACATGTTCTTATGTTGAACGTGATATACTATATACTCAGTACATACACTTGCGTATGAAATATTTGTTAGTTGTGCACATATTTGTATATAAAGTATACGTGTACATATATAATGTGTACTTATATGTAATATGTGTGCTGTATATAACTAACTGGTTTCCTCCAGCACCTGCTGAAGAGCCTCCCAAGGCTGGTGGCAGAAGAAAAAGTGGCAGAGCTAAAAAGCAGTCAACAGACGCATCTAGTGATGGAAAGATAACTCCAACAATGCCTGAGAATTCCAGCAAATCGCTCCCTTCTTCTGGTAACTCAGACAAAGGAGCAGAGGCTACTGTTGGCAGGTCTAGGGGTCGTGCGCGTAAGCAAGAGTTGCGTGTCATGTCTGAGGCTATGGTTACATCACAAGATGAGAACAATAAGCGCTCTCACAGCACCATCAGCGGCGGCGGCTCAGAGAATGGGCCTTCCGAGCCGAGCCAGGCGAAGCTGGTGAAGGTTGTGGACGTGAGTGAGAAAGGAGAGGCAGCGAAGACTAAAGAAACTAGTGCTAAGCTTGAAGGACTGGTCAATAAACTGAAGAGCATACGCAAGCCTTTAGCTGGTGCCGAAGACAATAGCAAGACTGTTAAACTTGAAGTTGCTGCGTCGTCTACACCCACAGATGACAACGCTGCAAGTGCTTCCCCTATGTCACCGCCACTCAATATTCCGACTACAATATCTGAGGTGGTGACTGGAGACAATTGATGTCTGGTAGATAAGTTTTTTACCTGCTTTTGAGTTGGAGCGGGTGGTATATCTGGCAGCCTCCCATAGCCAACTTCTTAGCCTTTGAGCTAGCTACTTGTACTATTTCTTAGCCTTAGAGCTACCTATTGGTACTATTTCTTAGCCTTAGAACTAGCTACTTATATGATATTATTTTCATTCCTTGATACGGCATTTGCTCAACCTCGTGTGAAACAGTTAGGTTTTGCCTTACTTATTATGAACTTTGCTACTTGTTCTTTGTGACCACAGGCTATGCAAAGCTGACAGTCAATAAGATGCTGTCCAGCCAGCGATGTTTGTTTCCTGTGGTAAACTTGCAAATATTTTGTAGCGGCCATTTTGTATCGCTCTGCTAAATGTAATCGATGGTTGGTCAGCCATTGATTGTACCATAGAGTTATATGAACAATGAGATATTATATTTTTGAAGCCCCAATGTTACTCCTTGTATATATTGCACTGTTATGACTAATGTATTTTTGTTTATGTATTATATAATGTGTTCTTATGATTAGACTGAAAACTACGAGACGTTTTCTCAGTCTATTATGACTTGACTCGAAATTGGAACAAAACCGCTCATATTTTTGTATGCGCGAGTACATGAAGATATGTATTGTTATTGTATGTGTACATTATATAAATACAATTTATTTGTATAAAAACATTGGTTTCCTAAACATTGCGCTGCGTGTCTGCTAAATTTTGACATTTATTTACATAGTATGGCCACAGTTTTCTTCAAGTGGGAGTCGTCTTCCACACATTCTATCATGTACTTGGCTACATCTGCACGTGGCATGCTAAAGTTGGATGAACACCAACCTTGTGGGACACATGGACAGTCTTCAGTTGCTTCAATTGCTTTACCTGTACAACAAACACATTTCTGTAAACTGTCTCATTTGTCATTAGTTGAAATGGCTGCAGGTTGGGCAAATGTGAACCTCACCTGTAAGTGGTTTGTCCTGCAACCCAGGTGGTCTGATTACGGTGTAGTCGAGATCTGAACATTCTCTCTCCAAGAACAACTCCATCTCTCTCATACTTTCCAAAACTTTCGCAATTATAAATCGGAAAAAGTATTCAACAAAATACGGGGACCTTGAATCTCCTAAAAATAAATGTGATCATATTATACCCACTCGCCTGCTGCAATAAAATCCACCAATTATGGTTTAATAGGAGTTGTCCCCTCTTCAGTTGAAGTTAGTTTATAATGCCAACAAGGATTATGTGGTGCAGTCATTAGCACAACTGAGTTCATATTGTGGTACATAGATGAGTACAGATAGTGCAAGGTTGGTGAGAGTTTTAATTATGTATTTTATGACATTATTGCTGACTAAGTCAGCTGTCAGGAGTCAAAGATGTAACAGGTTCAGTAAGCAGTTCAAGGAAGTAGATGGCTTTTAGAACGGTCTGGGTTTTTGTGATAGATTGGTTTAGTTTTGTCCACTTTTTTGGTAGAAAACAAATTTTAGAGGATACTCAAAAATTGAGAGCTACATTATTTGTGTAGTTTTAAGAATCTCAGTCTTTGGAGTTACCTGAAACTTTGAAAGCTTTTGTAGGTACTTACTATAAGTCCCCCATGAAGTCATAGCTACTATTCTCTTCATGTTTCTTTCTCTCATAGATTTGGCAATAACCTGCATTGTGTCCAGGTAGAACGATCCCTCCATCTGGTTCCCTCTTGTACCGAGACAAGACACGACTGCATCACAACCTGCAAGTCACAAGCATAAATTTCTGAGAAAATGACTGAAAAGCAATATGGCACACCTTTTATGTATTTTCCATTTTATTTAATTGTTCGTGTTAGCATCCACTAACCAGAAGTACACAAAACACAAATTAGATTTCGTACCTTCAAATCCCTCTCTTAGAGATTCCTCGCTATATATATCTGTTTTTATTACCTAAAAAGTAAAATGGAGCAAAATTTTGTCAACAAAACAAGATGTCTACGAAAGCAAAACATCTAGTCAAGGAGTTATCTTCTATTTGCTGTATCGTAACTTCAGAAATATGCAGTTGAAGATAACAGGAAAAAAACTCACTCATTCCAATACATTTTGCCACAATGAAAGTTTAAAACAGTGTTAACTGAAACAGGAAGTTATCACTTGCGAGAAAACCTGTCCCCAACTTTATCTTTCAAGCGTTTTTTTAATCTCCACATCAATTATAGAACGAGCGCAAAAGGTTGTCAGTTGAAATGCTCTGAAATCAGCAAGAAGAAAACCCATAATATCTATATTACGATTATTTATAATACAACTTTGGGAAAAATTATTTTGCCTTGAAAACTTTTCTAGAATTAGAAATGAGATATTATTTATCACAGACTCTTTATAAGAAAATAGACATTGATTACAGGTAGCAGGTGGTATATTTCAACAGCTTATACCAATCCAATGGGGACATGACTGATTTTTACATCAACTACTTTTTACTGAAAACGTTTTCTTCAAAAAGCTGCAGCGCTTTAAAATCCAGAACGTTCAGTTTTAGGTTTCTGATCCAACACAGTAGCTGATGTATTAACGTCATGATAGCGCATCCAAATAAAAAAAAACATACGACGCTTCAAGTAAAAGTAGAGAAGTTGATGCTAGAATGGACAGACAATCTCCAAATTATTGATATACCAAAATTGTTCTAGTTTTTAGCAAGATCAACTAATGCTTTGCATGAGTTGTCTTTTTGATATAAAGTATCTCTTTGCTAAGTTGGAGTTGTCTGTATTAAGTTAAACAGCTGCTGAATCTAATCTAGCATTACTAAACATTTTCGTGGCTTCTAAAATGTATTTTTATTGGCACTATTCCAATTATGCAGGCAAAAAATACATCTCTAAATGCCTTGAAATTCATACAACATGAAATTTTTTTGATTTAACGCACCTCAGTGACCTGCATTGAACCACAGCAACATGCTTCTCAAAAAATCGAATGTGGCTAAATATCAAAATAAGTATTTACAAAAATTATTGCAGATGCATCATCAAATCATGGCCTACTCGACTATAAAGAGCATATTTTGACTTTATTTCCAAAGAGTGTCTCCAACCACTGATGTATGTGTCTGTAGCAACGTAGATGATGCAAGAATGAGTGTCATAACGAAATTTCTCCGGTCCGTTGACTCGATTTTGCCAAAACATCCTTCGTTACAACAAAATAGTAGGAAGTCAATCTAATTTCCTGGTACTTTTAGAATTATTCCATCATTGATTAACCGAAAACTTTCAACCTTACATTTAAATAAAATCATTAAAGTTACCTTCAAATTGTCATGCTGGAGGCCTACTTTATGAGGTGATCTCACTAGAGCCCTCACCGTGTGCCCTCTAGTGAGCAACTGCTCCATGGTGGAGATGCCAGTTGCTCCAGTAGCTCCTAAAACTCACAGCTGTACATTTTGTAGAGAATACAACTTTCTCTTAGCCGTAGTTTGTGAGCTGAAGAGACAGGAGTGTGCGCTAGATCGACTATACGGTATTTTAGATTGGTGTCCGTAGAGCACATGCAACGACAGTCTCTCTAAAACTATTTACTTGTAGAACAATCAAAACATTCAACATTAAACAAACACGACTCTCCATTGATTGCTTTTGGCAGAAAGTATTCCAGCATTAATTACAGAGGTCTCAATGAAACCTTTGCAAGCGTACCAAATACATACTCAGTTTCAGCGCCAGACGACTCTGTCTATTTATATCTGAAAACTTGGCCAGATAGAAACTAGAAATTGGAGCCAGAAGAAAATCCTTGTACGCTACCCTAGCAATCTTAGAGGGGTGCATTGGTACAGTACAGGTCACTAGTATTACAATGGGAAACTGCAGCATGTCAATGCTGGTTAACCACATGCAAGCATGCTATTCAATGCTAGCTAGTAGTAAGTTGTAAGCAACTAGTAGCAAGTAACTAGTAGTAATACTCACTCACCTAATAGTGCAATCTTTAACTTCCTAGCATTCATGGCGATGAAAGAGGTGGATAGATACGCACTGATTAGACCCTGCTCAGTTTGATACAATATAGCTTGAATAGTTTGGTTAGATAAGCTTAGCCTAAGCTCCAAGTGTTACTGGTTGAGTAGATGTTTGTGTATGCTAAGGCTTATCAATCTATTGATATAAAACCATTGAACTATACTACCCCTGGAATGGCCAAGGTCGTTTGAAAACGGCAAATAGCGCGGCCATATTCTTACATTGATTTGTCACGTGACTTTTGTATAAACAATGGTTTTTCCATTGTTTACTTGCTATCTTTCTTCAAGAATTTTGTGAAATTGGTCCCGTTGGAAAAATATTTTTTGCATCCATAACATTCTAGACATTCTGTGCTATCACAGTTCATAGGCACAAACAGCACATGCAATGCAGAAAGGCATAAAACTGATGATTGTACATATCCATGTCAGATATGGATTATTATGTATAATAATAATACCAATGGCAATTTATTCAATCAATGGACAATAGTGCTGCTAATTAGTATTCCAATCCAAAACAAAATATATTTATATTTACAAATAATGAAGCAAAACTATTGATAACATCAAACAACATCTAAAAAAATAATTGATTTCAAAAGGCAAAAACTTATGAGTACACAACTGATAACTTTGACAGACTAAATTAGTATTAGTAACAAAACTGTACATAACAGGTGCGCCAAAGAAATATGAATTGATGAAAAGCCACCGTATTGCATGATAGTGTAGGAAAGCTAGTGACAACAGTTTGGAATGCTTTTAAAACAGGATGAAGTGTAACTTTGAATTCTTTATCGTTAATGGAGCTTGTTGCTCCATTCATACCACTGCAGATCCCTTGATGCAAACAGCTCCTGCAAAAACAGAGGATGAATAAAAATCTATCATTAAAAATACATATACCACAATCTACAGGCATTGAATACTGACATGAACGCATATGTAACTGTCAAAGCCTAAAGTTCAGACTGGTGCATGCAACAAAGGACAACACCAATTGTGTTAAATACAGTTTCTGCATACATTGCCTACTAGCAACTAGTACCCATAGCAGAGGAAGCTATAAAAAAACTTTTGCTCAGCGCTAGCAAAAAACTTTGAAAACAGTCTCTCATATGAGTGAAGAGGGCTTTTTAATAGCAATTAGCTCCTGAAAAATTATGCGCATAATTAGCATTAAATTTCAGACAATTTTGTATTGCAATCATGCCAACCTCATGGACAACATATGGACGTTGATGACATACTTTGAAGAATTGAGCAATGCATCTATATATCTTACTTATTACAAAAACTGAATGTGTAATTGCATGGCGAAAAGTAAAACTTGCCAACGGTATGAGCGACTGATGCAAAAGATTATTTCAATAAAAAAGATGTTTATAGTTCAAACCCTACGATTACATCATTTATCGATTATAATCTAGTGTCTTCATTACCAAACTCCTATTTTTTATTATTGGTTAAAGCTTCATAACAACTAATTATCGTAAGTAATGATAATGATATAAGTATACACTTTGAATTTACTTGTTGCAAATAATTATTTACAGAATATTTGAGAACCTAATCGAACAAGTAGTTAATAATTAAGTTTTGTCAAGTAATAAATGATATATATTTGCAGACTGCTTACTTATTTGTTTTAGTATATTAGCAAATAACTGTAAAATAATAAAATAAACAGTAATAAATTAATGATAATAGAGAGAAAAAATAATAAATATGCTAATATATATATATATATATTATAATAATTATTATAACAAAAATAATAATAATAATATTAAAAAATATATATATTTTAGTAATTTATTATTTAAATTTATTATTAGTATTATTGCATAATAAAAATAATAATACTTAGACTCACTCTAAGTATGCAATATTATATTACTAAAGTAAATTTAATAATATATAATAGTATATATATATATAATATATCAATAATAATAATTATAATAATTAATATAAATAATATCATTGATTTTACAATAATAAATAATAATATTTCTAAAAAAAATAATAATAATAATGATGATGTTCAAGTTGCTGTTGTAGTAGTAAATAAATAAATTATTTATTTAATAATAATAATATAATAATTAAATTATAATAATAATCGCTGTCACTCCTCTTAATAATTAAGCTAAGGCTGCTACTATAATAATATCATTATCAGACTGTACCAGACTTCCAGAGCATCTGCTAGTACGCAGTATTTGGGGGCATAGCATGCATCGTAAGTTGACTTATTTGTTAGTCAATTCCCTCAGGTTGCCAACTGCTGAAGAACATCGTTGCAGCAATTACTTCAGCAAATGTTTTGTGTCGTTTGTTGATAGCAGGAAATGCATTAAAAACGTCACATGAGTCGCTAACTTGTTTTAACAGCGAGTCAAAGTGACAGGGGGAATAAATCTCAATGTAAGCAAATGGCCGCTCGGCTTTGCCATAGAACTACCCAGTGCTCAACGTAAATTTTATATAGCGTATTTTTATTGTCCATTCCAGGGGTAGTATAGTTCAATGTATAAAACTATCATTCATTTGATCACATGACAAGGGGAGTACTCAAGTGTAAAACTAAGATATTTGTGATGTTCAATGGTCGGTGCTTCTGTGAAAGTTGGATATTTTTGCAATAGCTACGCAAAAACATGAAAGAAAAGTCTTACCAGTTTGTGCTGCCTGTACAAGCTAGCAAGCCTCTAGTAAGATTATGAATCAGCATTCCTAAGGCTAAAACACTGTTCATTGTCTAAACATTTGTAAGAAAAGCAGCCCTAGCTTGCTAAAGAGCTCCAATATTATATATAATATGTTGTAGCAGGGATACAATGGGTGCTTGACAATTCCACTTTTATAGAGTTAGTACCTGGCTGAAGGTGGGGCAGTATGCAAAGTCCAGGGCATTTGCGAGGAATGCATACAAACAGATCATGGTAAGGTACTTCCTGAACATTATTATGCTGAGAGAAGTAAAACTTAATGGCGACGCACCATCTCATGAACTCTGCTGAGTAATTGATTGCACTCTTCAGAAACCATGAATTTCTACTTGCAGTAGCCACCAGCCACCCATGCTACGGTGAACTGCTGTGAGTTGTTTCCTCAATGCCATAAACACACAAATTTGGCTGGACATGGCAGGAACACCAGCGAAATAATACGTGTGAAAAAAACAGATGTTTCATCGCTATCGCGGTCAGTCATTGCTCAACCCTGAACCATGTAAGGGCTACTACTTTTGCTCTTCAGGATAAAACACGAGTTGGACAGTAGAAGACAATTCCAAATAAATAAAATTACTGGGAAATCATTCACTGCCTGCCTGGCTTTACTCGCAGATTCAATTGAATCTCACAATTAAGCATCAAGAAGTAAAACAAGAAGCCAATCTCACTCAGACATTTCTATATTGTATAAATCATTCAGAATATTCAATCATTTCTGACACAGTAGCATATGATATGTACAGTAAAATTCAACTCATCTGGATTTGTCCGCCCAGCGGAACGACAACTCCATTCAGCAAATATAAAATACATTTGACTAAAAACAAAATGGACTAATACGCCTCCATAGAAGACTGTAAAAAACTACCAGATAAATTGTTTGAAAAATTTCTCACTAATATAAAAAGTGCATTGATAAGACAGTTACGTAGATTATTCCACGTGAATGAGTCACACAAAGTTGCAAGCTTACGCCTGCATATGCATAAACACTAAGAAACTTCAGGGGATAAAATCAAAAAACCAGATGAGAAGATTCAGCTGGGACAAAAGAGGTAGCTACATTACAGTGTTTGTCTTGTCTAGTCAAGTCGGTGAGAAAATAAATATACTCTACACGGAAATGCCCATTTGCACGGACAATAGAAGCAGCTACAGTTCTTCATCAAACTCAACCTCTTCATCATCATCTACATCCTCCACATCGTCGGAGCATCTCTCACACATAGCTGTATTCTTTCCATAGTCTATGCATTTGTCTCCAATACACTCGCAACATCCCTATAACGTATATACACTGGGGTGGAGTTGTCTTTTGTCTCTCACAAAATTACGGAAAATAATGAGCCAATAGCTCCCTTTACTGAGCACTGAGGCTATGCTAATAAACAGCCAAAATAAATCTCCATTTCCGTATTTTTTTTTTAATCAAAGACAAACAAAATAGTTTCCATCAGCCCACTGAGACAGAGAACAGCATGCCGATAAACATAGAGTTCGCTGAACTTTGTTTTCTGGTCTTTTTCTAGTGAGAAAAGACAACTTGATAGTTTTTGCCTACTTCAGCTTCACTGCCGACTGCAAACACTTGTCTTTTAACTGTTTTTTTTTTTAAAAAAAATAAGAGAATGTTTTTTAACTCTCCACTCATCAATAGTTAGATCAAATGCTGACTGCTGCCTCAACCGCCTGTAGGCACAGGACACGTAAGGACTAGAATGTATCTACGCCCTGTCTATAAACCTACATCGTCTACGCCCTGTCTATAAACCTACATCGAACACTAATTTATACACATTTATTGGAATGGCTGCATAACTCAGTGCTGTGACAAGAAGACATCAGTGAGCGAAAGCAGATATGGAGAAGACAGGAAGTAAAATCTGGCACATAGAATTGAGACAGCAGCGACAAGGACTGCTGTCATAACTCATTTCCTAAACTAATCCCATGACACTGTCCATTGCTGTCAGCAGTTTTTGCGATTTACCAGACGCAAAAAAATGAATCAACTTTGCTCATCGACCAATGAGATGTGCTCTAGCAAACTCACCCGATTATGAAACCACCTGAAACGAGCTGCTCCCATAGAACGGCAAGTCTCCTTACATTTAGACAAATCTAGACAGTCTTTGATAAACGCCACCGAACAATTCTCCATCTTCACTGTACTGAGCACTTCCTTGTCCCACGAGAATCTCACCATGCTGTTTTCTGCAGCAAATCATGCATAACCATACAGGTACATATATAACTGGCTAGCTACTACAGGTACACATAACTAGCTAGCTACTGCAGGTACACATAACTAGCTAGCTACTACAGGTACACATATAACTAGCTAGCTACTACAGATACATATAACACTAGCTAGCTACTACAGAGACATATAACACTAGCTAGCTACTACAGAGACATATAACATTAGCTAGCTATTACAGAGACATATAACACTAGCTAGTTACTACAGGTACACATAACTAGCTAGCTACTACAGGTACACATATAACTAGCTAGCTACTACAGATACACATAACACTAGCTAGCTACTACAGAGACATATAACACTAGCTAGCTACTACAGAGACATATAACATTAGCTAGCTACTACAGAGACATATAACATTAGCTAGCTATTACAGATACACATAACACTAGCTAGCTGTTGTAGCTCAACATTGACATTCAACAATTAAAAGTTATTTATGTGATATTTAACATGTCTAGGCAATCATACGTAAGACCACAGACTGGGATTGCCACTACATATACAGACGGACAGACAGACAGACAAACAGACATTAATTCATTTTGGCCATCTGGACATTATCCACTAATCCACCGCCGTATGCCAAGCCCATTGAGTCAATAAGGCTAGTACAATGTTATAAAACAGCCTTAAGGTGTTATATTGCATATAGGTGTCCGATTGTAGGTCATCATAAGAAATTAAAAAATTGAAAGATTTGAGATCAAATACAACTTTGACAGAGACACACAACTAGGGTACATTTGTTAACAGAGAAATATTAGCAGGCAATTTCCAGAGATTTTTTACAAAAAAGGTTTTGTAAAAGAAGCAGAGAATATTAATAACTATTATTGACTACAAATGAAGCCAACTACATTACACATGCTATTGCGCATTCAATTAATGTTTAGCACACATTTGAGCAGTGAAAGCTGCCACAAGCTCACTCTCTAGAAATGTTGCTATAGATAGCAGCAAGCACTGCATTCTACAGCAGCTATAGAGTGACATTAGAATGATAAACATTCTCGGCATAACAAATAGGATACAGGAACGACTACCCATTGCACTCTACTTGCAGGTGTTGAAAGTCCATAATTGAGAGGCCACTGAGGCTAAACAATTACTAGAGAGACCACCGAGGCTACACAATTGCTAGAAAGAGGCTACACAAAGCACACATGATACACTTGTATACACCACATACTTCTTGCGATCAAACCACAATTTATATTGGCACTCCGCTGAATATTGTGTCATTTTCCCACCAACCACCCACCAGTGGTTTGAAACTCCTTGAGTATACCAGAAAGTGTTGCCTTCAGTTGGATAGTAGAAGATAGCAATGGGGTGATAGAAGATAGCAATGGGGTGATAGAAGATAGCAATGGGGTGATAGAAGATAGCAATGGGGTGATAGAAGATAGCAATGGGGTGGTAGAAGATAGCAATGGGATGGTAGAAGATAGCAATGGGGTGGTAGAAGATAGCAATGGGATGGTAGAAGATAGCAATGGGGTGGTAGAAGATAGCAATGGGGTGATAGAAGATAGCAATGGGATGGTAGAAGATAGCAATGGGGTGATAGAAGATAGCAATGGGGTGGTAGAAGATAGCAATGGGGTGGTAGAAGATAGCAATGGGGTGGTAGAAGATAGCAATGGGATGGTAGAAGATAGCAATGGGGTGGTAGAAGATAGCAATGGGGTGGTAGAAGACAGCAAAGGGTTGGTAGAAGATAGCAATGGGGTGGTAGAAGATAGCAATGGGGTGGTAGAAGATAGCAATGGGATGGTAGAAGATAGCAATGGGATGGTAGAAGATAGCAACGGGGTGGTAGAAGATAGCAATGGGGTGGAGGAAGATAGCAATGGGATGGCAGAAGATAGCAATGGGGTGGTGGAAGATAGCAATGGGATGGTAGAAGATAGCAATGGGGTGGTGGAAGATAGCAATGGGATGTTAGAAGATAGAGACGGCATGGTGGAGCCAACAACAGTGCTAAACGCAGCTGCCCAACTATTTTGGCTATCAAACGCTTGCTTCGTAGAAGAGAATGATAAATGAAAGCTATTTGATAGGTCATTAATATTCCACGACTTTGTTCATCAAAAACACTGAGGGTAAACCCTTGAGAATGAAAGTGTCAGCTACTGCTACAACTGCCACTACCACCACCACTACCAACACTACTACTACCACAGCTACCATCACCCAATACCACGCTACTACTACTACTAATAGTACAAGTACAAACTACTACCACTATTACTTCTAGCACACAGTGCCCGCATGTATTCGATGTAAAGAGCTAACCTGCATCTACTGATACTCCAAAGTTTTTGTGATGAAGGAGATTCTCATACGCTGGATATCTGACCACACTCCACATGCCGTTGTTGACATCATCCGATGCTGTCAGGGCAGCAAATAACCCTGGAATGGGATCTCTCAGGTCCTCAACTGAGCTAGAGTTTAGAGCCCCTTGTACTACTTCCGGTGGTTCACACATTCCTGGACAAAAACAGCTGGTGAATGGACACAGTAAAGAATGGCAGTTGGGAATCAGGCTAAAACGAAGTCTAAATTATAACTACTTTATAAACGTAGAAACTGAAGACCAAAAGTTATTGTAATAAGTAGATATCTACCCACAACTAAACAACGTGCAATAAAACACCCAAAAATTCCATCAATACAAACAGGTGTGATTTGATCCGTAAAACCTGTCAATTACTCAATGCTGGCATTAAGATGCTATGAGTGGGTACACCTGATATAACCACAGCAGGGGACAAAGACCGCCAGTCTCGGTAGCAGTGAGATATACATATCTATGGGAAGAGTACTCGATGCACTGACTAAAGCCGAAAGGCCAGGGAAAGCATAAGGTGCACTCAGATAGGATTAGCGTGGATATACAGTTTTAGTAGAGTAACTTCTAGTACTTTATGCAACAATAAATCTGATTCACTAATCTAATAGCTAGCATGCTCTTCTTACTAACAATGTAAATAAACCACTTTGTTGTGGTAAGGTCTTTGTGAATGAAGGAAAACTGACACTAGATTATAAGCTAATGGGTACGTGAATAGCCTCATTCAAAGAGCCAGCTGTCAGTAGACGTGCATAGAAAAGTGACAGCGATACGGTGTGGCCCATTCCGCAATCCTCCACAATCCCAACATCACTAAGATTAAATCTTTCCGCTAGAACTCATTGATTAACTACAAGATTCCATTAAAAAATAAACCTCTTTAACTCAATAATCTCGGATAACAGAAGAGATTAAAATCTGCCATAAAATTGGCCATCACTTACCCACACATGAGCAGCAGCTTGGATATTTATCCTCAAGGCAGGCAGCGCAGGCTGCACAACATGGACAGTCCTTATCGGTTTTACCTTCAGGTACGTCGCAGTTACAGGCCTTTAGTAACTGACATTTGGTAACTATCGGCCCACATGTGATGTCATTACATGACCAAACGCAGCAGACGAGCAATATTAGCACACTGATGCAGCAGAGAAGAGATTTTTGCAGAGACATCTAAAACAGAAGTTAAGAAAATTGTAAAGAATACTTTCGGTGTTGTGGCTTACTAACGAATAAAATCACCGTGTATTGAGGTTTTAATGTAAAACATAAATTTTGTGAGCCGCATGTTTGTAAATCGATTCGAGTTTAAATAAACTTGCAAACAGAAGGATAAACTCCTTGTAACTGGGTGGGGATAACCATGTCAACCTTAATATTTATCATGAGGCATGAGGTGTAATAATAAACTTACTACAACGTTTAGTTTATTTAACAGTAATCTTACATAATAATAAAGATAATAACAGTGGTAGTAATATAATAATTTTAGCAGGATTAAAAAAATCTTGGTTATCTGTATTTTTGTCCAACAATAAACGATTCATTCATAACAGTAATAAATAATAATAATAATCATCTTACGTCCGAGTGTGTATTATCGCAGGTGTGAATCGTGAAGTGTGCATAGACTAGAACCAGTGGAGTTTGTTGTTGTCGAGGGGAATCTTCTGTGACCAAAACTAATAATAATTAGCCAACATTATTATTATATTATTATTATATTCCCAATCCCAAAGCTTGACAGCAATTTCTTTGTTGTTGTTGTCTAGCAGCTACTACGCACTTTTATTCTGCTTATTTTCAGCAGGCAGGCGCAATAATTAAAACAATTATAATAATAGTAACAACAGAGCAGCAAGCAGCTCACTTCAGTTCAACTTCATTAGTCTAAGTTTAGTTAGTAGTCCTTTTTTTCCCAGTGCAGCTGAGCTAACTACTACTAAAGTACTGTAGTATGCGCTTTTTTTAATGATGAAGCGTAGTATATGAATAAGTGAAATTTTCCTACAATCAAGTTAAATAGCAAATACGACGTCGTCTTTTACTCTCAGTGAACGATTGAAGCAACAGGTGCAATCAATGACAGTTTCTTCCACAATAACAATCCACTCCGCTATTATTATTGTTGTTAATTATTCAGAATGAAAATTGATCCGATGTTTAGCCTTGGTTAAGAAAAACGAAATCTATTACTGATTTTTGCATGCAAAATTGGAACATTGTTAGACTCGAAGGCTACATAAGTTACTCAAATAAAGAAGCAGCAAAGAAGGCACAACTCCGAATTGAGACAAGCAATCTCAGAACACAAATACCACAGGTCCAGATGACATTGTCCACCCGGGGTCCACACACCACACGTCATGATGATGTCCAACCAAAGAAGTCTACCCATAACATAATTTATTTGAAAATAAGTGAAAATTTGCAATAAAGATGCTGCCAATTGACTTACCACTCAGAAAAATCAAGCTTTAAAGTAACCATATTGAGAAAATTTGATAAGAACTGCAGGCTGCACAAAATTTAATTCTATAAGCATAAAAGGCCATAACGCCCAAGCATCAAGTTTATGAAAATACGATTCTGAAAGTGGCACATAAAAACCACACAACAAACTGATAATGTAAAAACCAGTAGTTCCAAGAGATGCCCAAATTTTCAAACAAAGCTTGGAACCACAGGCTGCGACTTAAACGTAAGAAAAGCCTTGAAATAAAAAATAATTAAGAATTTTCATCCCATTTTCAGTGCATCATTATTACAGTTTATCATTACAGATAACATTAAACACTAAAACCCGAGCCCTCTCTCCCCTCTTAGCCAAGTCTCCCAGTATCACCTCAGCAATCGGTAAACTTTTCTTGTCTCGTATCATGATAGTGTCGGCCTGCCAACCGTAATAGTCTGCACCACAATTACACAAGTTGTGGGCCTGTGAACAGCGGCCTTCTTTACTACATTCACACGCACCTAGTAAAGAGAAAAGAACAGTGATTAGACGAGACAGACATAACCTGTCTTTATTTTTCTAAAAAAAGTTATATCTTACCTTGTGTAAAGTATTTGAACCCCTGCAAGTTTCGTCCAAATGCCATAGTTTTAGAGCTGAGGGGGTTTAAATAAAGTAGACTGTTGTCCAAGCATGTCCAGTCTATGCTGTAACAGTGAATGAAATGTGGAGATTGGACAACTCCTTCAAACAATCGCAGCAGAGAGAAAATAACTCCAAGAGATAATAGTTTTAATTAAACCAACCGTTGGGCACAATCACCAGAGACATGTATAGCAGCTCTCATCTGCTCCAATGTCAAGATGTAATCTACAGAACTTTTAGTAGTAGAGCAATAATCTGCATTTCCTCTCACACCAAAGTCCTTATGGTCACTGCAAGCATATGGACCATCAAAACTTCTCGCCCAATAAGACTTTGAAAATCCCATCTAGAAAAGAATAAAACGCACGCTAAAAAACATTGCAGCAGGTTTTGCGAAAGACAGTAATGTTATAGAAAGATATGAGTCATGTACCTTGGTAGTGACATCATTGCCAGACCTCTCGCACTTGACAGCGAATGGTTGGATTGGGCCGTTTTTGCCGTCAGGATCAATAGTCCACCACAAATTGTTGTTAGTTACGTGAATGCTCAGAGCTTCTCTGCAATTTCTTGGAAAACTGCCAGCCGGTGTGACCACTTCGCAGGCAGGCATGTTAAGTCCGCCACAATTGAAGTCCAGTCTAGTTATGGTGTTTGCTGCAACAAATTATTTAGTAAAGGTGTTTGCTGTAACAAATTATTTAGTAAAGGTGTTTACTGTAATGAAGTATTTATGGAGGGGTTTACTGTAATAAACTACCCAACTAAGGTGTTTACTGTAATAAAATATTTAGTGGAAGCGCATTAACTAACAAACTGCGCGATAATAATAAAAATAATATGACTATCAATAATTTGATTGGTAGAATATAAACTATCGGTGATATCAATGGTGGAGTCAGCAGTGCTGTCGGTTTAAAATCCCACAAGTCAAAGCAACTGCAGCATATGAAAAGTGTGTATTGTTGATCAATCAAGGCTCATGATCTGCCGATTTTCAATCCTTCACTCTTTCAACCTCAGACCTGCCTATATTTCACAATTCATTAGACAAGTTCCAATTTTAAAGTAGGAGATAGTTGTGGAATTGTCATCTCTTTTCAAATCAAAAGTCAACTGAGAATGTGGTAACATTGATTGTGTCAGTCAGGTATGATTACACCAACAGATAACATGACCCCATGACCTTTCTATCGACCTGGCAACACTTTAATAATTTTTCTGTGGAAAGTCTAGAGTAAATAGATCAAGCCACACACAGCATGTGAATGTTTGCACATAGTAATTTTCTTAGACAAACCTGAGTCTTCTATAAATTATATAGTATAGCTAGTAGTCCTCAAGTGGTAGCAAGTTATTTAGCGAAATGCAGTTAAATTGATTTGGGTTGGTAAAAAGTACTGTTTATACTGCTGTAAAAACCATGTGATACCACTGACTAACTGGAGAACAGCAAAAATTCCCTCATTTGTTAAATTTAATTTTGGGTCATATTCACTTGAAGTGAGATACGACCTGCTAGGTATTGTTCTTCCCCAATTTTTTCATATTTCTATCAATGTCAGATCATCTAGTTCAGTGGTTGTCCTTGGTAGATATTGGGTTAGATTAACAGATTTGGTGACCCAGTTTAGAGGAATGCGCACCGTATAAAATTGAAAAAAAATAAAATCTACCTTGTATTTATTAAAAATACTGAGCAGGCAAATCCAAAGAAAATCCTGTAATGCCAAATAAGTTTTTGTAGAAAACTTTTATTTATTACATGAAATACCAAAGTTGATTTTTTTTATAAAATCTAGTTAAATGGTAGCTCCAACTAGATAGTAATTTCGTAGATATTTTTATTTGAAATAATCTATCATTAATCATGTACAAATTTAAAACCAACTGAAAAAAAACGTTTATATTTTTAAATTTTCATTTTAATGCCTCCTGCCAAGGCCTTAGTTTTGAGGAAAACGGTGAGGACTTATGTATTTAAAAACAAACAAACCAATGTAAGAGGAAAAAATATTTTATAAAATCAATGCTGAATGTTATGCAATAATTTTGAAAGTCAACTTTCCAGTTATTTTACATTTTCACAGCGCTGAAATATCTGTGATAATAAAACTTACCGAGACGATCTCGAATGAACTCTTCACCTTTTATCTGTGCCTCAACATCCTGTTTCAGCTGTCTAAGCTCGTTGGAAAGCTGCAAAAAACGATGAACATGTCATTAAGGATTTCATTTGGATAAAATCACACAACAAAAAGTTACTAATATCTTCTTACCCAGTTAGCAGCTACTGAGTCCAGTAACAGCAGCACCAGTGCGAATGCTGCCGTGTTCAACATCATGGCGAAGTGAGTCTGTAAGACAGCTACAGGCAGCAGTGAAATACCGCAAACTGATGTAACAACGTGTTATATAGAAGAAGTTCCTGGTTGTGATGAGTATGTAAGATGGTTATCAAGGATGTGAATAAGACGAGTATGTGAGAATACGGCAGCGCTGACTAAGGCTACACAGACATATCCTGGGTGTAGCGTGGATGACAACACCTTGCATGTTGCCTGCTGATGAGCAGTTATGACTCCAGGTCAAAGAGACAGCAAAAAACTCTGCTTTTGTAAGTGCTTTCTCACTGTTAATACATTAATTTTGGTTTGTGAAAGACAACCGCAAAATGGAGCAAATGAAAATAGTTAATATGTATAAATGTTAGTTTTCTTATTGGAGTCATCTTAACTACAGTTTTTTCTGCATCAATTTATCAGTAAGCTTGTCACCAGCCTCACCAAATATCAATAATTGCATCAAACTGGCCAAACGCTATGCCAATTTATTAGAGCTAATTATGCTTCATAGTGTAATCAAGCCAAATAATTTGAATATTGAGACCAGATCAATATGCCAGTCAAATTAGCTAACCTTTGAAACTTAAAGTCGATTAATCTTAAATGGCAGAAAATCATTAAATCTCCATATTGCAGTGAAGTCAATTAATCTGTGTAGTGTACTCGAGTGAATTAATCTTCGAATTGCAATCAGCTCGATTAATATACGTATTGTGATAGATTCTAATAATCTGCATATAGCAGTGTAGCCAATTAATCTTCATATTGCGAGTAAAACAATTAATCGTCATATTGCGGTAAAGTCAATTAATCTTCATATGCAGTAAAGCCAATTAATCTTCATATTGCAGTAAAGTCAATTAATCTTCATATCTGATAAGGATTCGAACAGTTTATTTTGGCACAGAGCGAATGCTGTAAGCGTGACTCACCAGTAACTATGGCGACAGATTATAGCTACAGCAAGTAGTCAACGAACTTCAATACAATACTTAGTACATATGATACAAAACAACTACAAAACAACAACATGCACAACATTACTCGAGCAACATCTAACTGATATGACAACTCCAAACTAGATAACTTATAAAAAGAAGCAAAAGCAGTGATTGTCAGAATCGATTTTGTAATAATTTTCAAGTAACAAAATTCAACCCGCCAAGACGATGGAAGCTACAAGTGAGCATACAGTGGTGTACATACAGAGAACTACCCCTTTCTCACACGGGCTCATCTGCCTCTGCTGCATCCACCACTTTATCAGCACCTTCATTAGTTCTACCAATATAAGTAACTTGATATGGGATTTTAATATTTTGAAACACTGCCAACAAATCGCAGTAGATACACATACAAGACAACAAACGAAAGAAAAACTACAAACTTACACTTTCTGAGACTTTTGAAGCAGTTTTGGTCCTGATAGACTGATGAGAGCTGCCCCGACTGGGGCTGTCAGTATTATACACAATACAGCAATTGTGAGGATCTGCATTCCCCAAGTTACTTTATCTTCATCCGCTCCTTTGCGCAGGGCCGTATCGTATGCCCTCGAGCCAATCAGAGCCTGTGTAACATCAAATAGTCTGTTACATAGTTATGATACCCCCCACCTTAGACAAGCTAAGAGGAAAAAGCAATTTTACCTGCACAGTAGCCTTTGGCAGCAAGCCCAAGGGAATATTTACCTGCACAGTAGCCTTTGGCAGCAAGCCCAAGGGAATATTTACCTGCACAGTAGCCTTTGGCAGCCAGGCCAAAGGAATGAATAATTTTTCTTTCAAGTTAAAGCCTGAGCCAAAAACTACGAGGAAAGAAACGAGTAGCCTAAGTACCAAGCCTATTAGGAGTACTGCCAAACCCAACCCTGAAATACACAAGAGAAGAAGTGTGGCTATGAAGATAATACTAACCGTCAAAAGAAATAAGTAATGAGAGCTGATGAAGATGTAGCCTAAGATCTTACCTACAACAGCAGCATTGATTTGAGATAGGTCTACAGCAGCCCCAATTAATCCAAAGAGGAGAGGCTGGGAGAGAGTCCATAGATAACCCATGTGTGCCTCAGAAGGAAGCTACAATGCACAGTCATGTAATAACCTATCGATTGAATATATTGAAGACAACAGACAGTAGTTGTCTTTTCAGCAGCCACCATTTCACTAGCAACATAAAAACTGACATTAAAAATTGACACTTTCAAACAAAACAATTGCTATCATTAATAGATATACGACTTGTTATACTACCGAAATCTTGTTAAACTTGTTAGTAATGGAACTAGTTGATAGTAGAAGTAGCTAGTAGTATATATAGTTAGTAGTATATACAGTTAGTAGTATATATAGTTGGTAGTATATACAGTTAGTAGTATATATAGTTGGTAGTATATACAGTTAGTAGTATATATAGTTAGTAGTATATACAGTTAGTAGTATATATAGTTAGTAGTATATATAGTTAGTAGTATATACAGTTAGTAGTATATATAGTTAGTAGTATATATAGTTAGTAGTATATACAGTTAGTAATATATATAGTTAGTAGTATATACAGTTAGTAGTATATACAGTTAGTAGTATATATAGTTAGTAGTATATGTAGTTAGTAGTATATGTAGTTGGTAGTATATATAGTTAGTAGGATATATAGCTAGTAGTATATATAGTTAGTAGTATATATAGTTAGTAGTATATACAGTTAGTAATATATATAGTTAGTAGTATATACAGTTAGTAGTATATATAGTTAGTAGTATATATAGTTAGTAGTATATACAGTTAGTAGTATATACAGTTAGTAGTATATATAGTTAGTAGTATATACAGATAGTAGTATATACAGTTAGTAGTATATACAGTTAGTAGTATATATAGTTAGTAGTATATATAGTTAGTAGTATATACAGTTAGTAGTATATATAGTCAGTAGTATATATAGTTAGTAGTATAACTAGTTAGTAGTATAGCTAGTTAGCGGTAAAATCAACAAACAGTTAAGCTGGCAGCTGTCACTCACCTCTGTTACCCCTTCAGGTAGCTGCTTTCTCCACCTCAGTGCAGCCACAAAAGGTAAAGTGAGACAGCCCAGGGCTCCTGCACCTTCTATATCCGCTGCCGAGCTCCCAAATAGAGCAAACAGACCTCCACAGAGAAGCAGAGCGGATCTGGTGACATGTAAACTCTCCTACAAGTTACCAACACATCTTTTCATCCACTCAATTGACAGTAAAAGCATTAACTATAACCGGTGGGGTATACATTATAGCACTTACATCCTTACGATACTGAGGCAGGTACCACATAAGCACACCCACTACTATACCATAGAGCATACCACCAAGTGCCTCCAGTGGACCTTTCACCACGGTCAAACCAATATTGCCAGTATCTGCACCAGACAGCAAGGAGTATAATCAGTACACAATACAGTTGGCAAGTGTGTGTGTACAATGAAGTCTGTAGGGGCGAATAGCTAAGAGACAGCAAGGGGCAGAAGAGGTGGATACAAGGGACGGAGCAGGAGGAGTACCTGAGAAAGCAATGCTGAGTAGAATAGTGAATGCACTTATAGCTAAGACATCGTCTAGTGATGCGGCAGCAATGACTAGAGTGGGCACACCTTGATCCACTCCATAACCTCTATCTGACAGAGACAGCAGGCATGGCACAACCACAGCAGGTGATACGGCTGCCAAAACAAACCTGAAGTAGAAAGAGTCAGTCAGTATGGCTTGGATCATATACACGACCAAGTATGTACATGTAGGTCTGTGTCGCATATCAAAAAGTGATAGGAGGCAAAAAGCATTAACGGAGCAGACAACTACAAATCGTTTTATGACTACATCTGCGTTGAATAATGAGAATGTCAACAGGTTGTATTCATGAGTGAGACATACCAGGATTGACAAATAATCTTAACCACATGTGTCCAAAATTGAGCCAAAAGTTTTACAAAAAATCATGTAGTTGAAAGTGTATATACATTTACACTGTAGTACATGTAGCTGAGGGGGGGGGGGGGGTTGAGACAATCACTAAACTAAAGCTAACTAAAACTAAAGTCTTTGTCTGTACCAATGAGAACAACTTTGATCATTTGTATTGCGGCTCCTGCAGGACGGCCGCTTGAGAAAGTCCCTCACCATAGTGACTGCCACAAACGGCTCCAGGCCTATTGTAGCCTATGCCTATTGTAGAAGACCAACAGTAGGTAAGTGGGTGCAGCAGCAGCTGGTTGTCCTGGTGCACATCATACACGGTGGGGTTACACTCATTTCATGTGGTACAGCTAAACTCTTAGAAACACAAAATATCCAACTACAGAGTCACAGATCAAACAGTTCTATCCGTTGCACACCAACTCACCCGAGCATTAACCCCCATACCAGGGGAAAACCGAGCAGAAAGTGGGCGGTCAGCATACAAATCAATGCTTCAGCGGCGCAAGGGCAGAAAGCTAGCCTTAGAACTACACATGACATACGCCTGAGGGCTTTCGGGTCAAGGCCTAACCCAGCCCGTGTAAGGATAACAGCCAAGGCTATTGACCTGCAAGGAGCCACAAGCCTCAGATAGATGTAGAGCATTGACAACTAATAGTATAATATACACAGCTAATAGTATAATATATAGAGCTAATAATATATAGAGCTAATAGTGTAATATATAGAGCTAACAGTATGATATATAGAGCTAATAGTATAATATATAGAGCTAACAGTGTAATATATAGAGCTAATAGTATAATATATAGAGCTAACAGTATAATATATAGTGCTAACAGTATAATATATAGAGCTAATAGTGTAATATATAGAGCTAATAGTATAACATATAGAGCTAATAGTGTAATATATAGAGCTAATAGTATAATATATAGAGCTAACAGTGTAATATATAGAGCTAATAGTATAATATATAGAGCTAACAGTGTAATATATAGAGCTAATAGTATAACATATAGAGCTAATAGTGTAATATATAGAGCTAATAGTATAACATATAGAGCTAATAGTGTAATATATAGAGCTAATAGTATAATATATAGAGCTAACAGTATAATATATAGAGCTAATAGTGTAATATATAGAGCTAATAGTGTAATATATAGAGCTAATAGTATAATATATAGAGCTAATAGTGTAATATATAGAGCTAATAGTGTAATATATAGAGCTAATAGTGTAATATATAGAGCTAATAGTGTAATATATAGAGCTAATAGTGTAATATATGGAGCTAATAGTGTAATATATAGTGCTAATAGTGTAATATATAGTGCTAATATTATAATATATAGAGCTAACAGTATAATATATAGAGCTAACAGTATAATATATAGTGCTAACAGTATAATATATAGAGCTAATAGTGTAATATATAGAGCTAATAGTATAACATATAGAGCTAATAGTGTAATATATAGAGCTAATAGTATAATATATAGAGCTAATAGTGTAATATATAGAGCTAATAGTATAATATATAGAGCTAATAGTGTAATATATAGAGCTAATATTATAATATATAGAGCTAACAGTATAATATATAGTGCTAACAGTATAATATATAGAGCTAATAGTGTAATATATAGAGCTAATAGTGTAATATATAGAGCTAATAGTATAATATATAGAGCTAACAGTATAATATATAGAGCTAACAGTGTAATATATAGAGCTAATAGTATAATATATAGAGCTAACAGTATAATATATAGTGCTAACAGTATAATATATAGAGCTAATAGTGTAATATATAGAGCTAATAGTGTGATATATAGAGCTAACAGTATAATATATAGAGCTAATAGTATAATATATAGTGCTAACAGTATAATATATAGAGCTAATAGTGTAATATATAGAGCTAATAGTGTAATATATAGAGCTAATAGTGTAATATATAGAGCTAATAGTATAATATATAGTGCTAACAGTATAATATATAGAGCTAATAGTGTAATATATAGAGCTAATAGTGTAATATATAGAGCTAATAGTGTAATATATAGAGCTAATAGTGTAATATATAGAGCTAATAGTATAATATATAGTGCTAACAGTATAATATATAGAGCTAATAGTGTAATATATAGAGCTAATAGTGTAATATATAGAGCTAATAGTGTAATATATAGAGCTAATAGTGTAATATATAGAGCTAATAGTATAATATATAGTGCTAACAGTATAATATATAGAGCTAATAGTGTAATATATAGAGCTAATAGTGTAATATATAGAGCTAATAGTGTAATATATAGAGCTAATAGTGTAATATATAGAGCTAATAGTGTAATATATAGAGCTAATAGTGTAATATGTAGAGCTAATAGTGTAATATATAGAGCTAATAGTGTAATATATAGAGCTAATAGTGTAATATATAGAGCTAATAGTGTAATATATAGAGCTAATAGTGTAATATATAGAGCTAATAGTGTAATATGTAGAGCTAATAGTGTAATATATAGAGCTAATAGTGTAATATATAGAGCTAATAGTGTAATATATAGAGCTAATAGTGTAATATATAGAGCTAATAGTGTAATATATAGAGCTAATAGTGTAATATATAGAGCTAATAGTATAATATATAGAGCTAATAGTGTAATATATAGAGCTAATAGTGTAATATATAGAGCTAATAGTATAATATATAGAGCTAATAGTGTAATATATAGAGCTAATAGTATAATATATAGAGCTAACAGTATAATATATAGAGCTAATAGTGTAATATATAGTGCTAACAGTATAATATATAGAGCTAATAGTGTAATATATAGTGCTAACAGTGTAATATATAGTGCTAATAGTATAATATATAGAGCTAATAGTGTAATATATAGAGCTAATAGTGTAATATATAGAGCTAATAGTGTAATATATAGAGCTAATAGTGTAATATATAGAGCTAATAGTATAATATATAGTGCTAACAGTATAATATATAGAGCTAATAGTGTAATATATAGAGCTAATAGTGTAATATATAGAGCTAATAGTGTAATATATAGAGCTAATAGTGTAATATATAGAGCTAATAGTATAATATATAGAGCTAATAGTGTAATATATAGAGCTAATAGTGTAATATATGGAGCTAATAGTGTAATATATAGAGCTAATAGTATAATATATAGAGCTAATAGTGTAATATATAGAGCTAATAGTGTAATATATAGAGCTAATAGTGTAATATATAGAGCTAATAGTGTAATATATAGAGCTAATAGTGTAATATATAGTGCTAACAGTGTAATATATAGAGCTAATAGTGTAATATATAGAGCTAATAGTGTAATATATAGAGCTAATAGTGTAATATATAGTGCTAACAGTGTAATATATAGAGCTAATAGTGTAATATATAGTGCTAACAGTGTAATATATAGAGCTAATAGTGTAATATATAGAGCTAATAGTGTAATATATGGAGCTAATAGTGTAATATATAGTGCTAATAGTGTAATATATAGAGCTAATAGTGTAATATATAGAGCTAACAGTATAATATATAGAGCTAATAGTGCAATATATGGAGCTAATAGTGTAATATATAGTGCTAATAGTGTAATATATAGAGCTAATAGTGTAATATATAGAGCTAATAGTATAATATATAGAGCTAATAGTGTAATATATAGAGCTAATAGTGTAATATATAGAGCTAATAGTGTAATATATAGAGCTAATAGTGTAATATATAGAGCTAATAGTGTAATATATAGAGCTAACAGTATAATATATAGTGCTAACAGTGTAATATATAGAGCTAATAGTATAACATATAGAGCTAACAGTATAATATATAGAGCTAATAGTGTAATATATGGAGCTAATAGTGTAATATATAGTGCTAATAGTGTAATATATAGAGCTAATAGTGTAATATATAGAGCTAATAGTATAATATATAGAGCTAACAGTATAATATATAGAGCTAATAGTGTAATATATGGAGCTAATAGTGTAATATATAGTGCTAATAGTGTAATATATAGAGCTAATAGTGTAATATATAGAGCTAATAGTATAATATATAGAGCTAACAGTATAATATATAGAGCTAATAGTGTAATATATGGAGCTAATAGTGTAATATATAGTGCTAATAGTGTAATATATAGAGCTAACAGTATAATATATAGAGCTAATAGTGTAATATATAGAGCTAATAGTATAATATATAGAGCTAATAGTGTAATATATAGAGCTAATAGTGTAATATATAGAGCTAATAGTGTAATATATAGAGCTAATAGTGTAATATATAGAGCTAATAGTGTAATATATAGAGCTAACAGTATAATATATGGTGCTAACAGTGTAATATATAGAGCTAATAGTATAACATATAGAGCTAATATTATAATAGATAGAGCTAATAGTGTAATATATAGAGCTAATAGTGTAATATATAGAGCTAATAGTATAACATATAGAGGTAATATTATAATAGATAGAGCTAATAGTGTAATATATAGAGCTAATAGTATGATATATAGAGTTAATAGTATAATATATAGAGCTAGCAGTGTAATATATAGAGCTAACATAACATTGGATGGAGGGATTTAATCTAATGAATGGGGAGTTTAATCTAATGAATGGAGGGATTTAATCTAATGAATAGAGGGATTTAATCTAATGAATGTAGGGGTTTAATCTAATGAATGGAGGGATTTAATCTAAGGAATGGAGGGATTTAATCTAATGAATGTAGGGATTTAATCTAATGAATGGAGAGATTTAATCTAAGGAATGGAGGGATTTAATCTAATGAATGTAGGGATTTAATCTAATGAATGGAGAGATTTAATCTAATGAATGGAGAGATTTAATCTAAGGAATGGAGGGATTTAATCTAATGAATGGAGGGATTTAATCTAATGAATGGAGGGATTTAATCTAATGATTGGAGGGATTTAATCTAATGAATGGAGGGATTCAATCTAATGAATGGAGGGATTTAATCTAATGAATGTAGGGATTTAATCTAATGAATGGAGGGATTTAATCTAAGGAATGGAGGGATTTAATCTAATGAATGTAGGGATTTAATCTAATGAATGGAGAGATTTAATCTAATGAATGGAGAGATTTAATCTAAGGAATGGAGGGATTTAATCTAATGAATGGAGGGATTTAATCTAATGAATGGAGGGATTTAATCTAATGATTGGAGGGATTTAATCTAATGAATGGAGGGATTCAGTCTAATGAATGGAGGGATTTAATCTAATGAATGGAGGGATTTAATCTAAGGAATGGAGGGATTTAATCTAATGAATGTAGGGATTTAATCTAATGAATGGAGAGATTTAATCTAAGGAATGGAGGGATTTAATCTAATGAATGTAGGGATTTAATCTATTGAATGGAGGGATTTAATCTAATGAATGGAGGGATTTAATCTAAGGAATGGAGGGATTTAATCTAATGAATGTAGGGATTTAATCTAATGAATGGAGAGATTTAATCTAATGAATGGAGAGATTTAATCTAAGGAATGGAGGGATTTAATCTAATGAATGGAGAGATTTAATCTAATGAATGTAGGGATTTAATCTAATGAATGGAGGGATTTAATCTAATGAATGGAGAGATTTAATCTAATGAATGGAGGGATTTAATCTAAGGAATGGAGGGATTTAATCTAATGAATGTAGGGATTTAATCTAATGAATGGAGAGATTTAATCTAAGGAATGGAGGGATTTAATCTAATGAATGTAGGGATTTAATCTAATGAATGGAGAGATTTAATCTAATGAATGGAGAGATTTAATCTAAGGAATGGAGGGATTTAATCTAATGAATGGAGGGATTTAATCTAATGAATGGAGGGATTTAATCTAATGATTGGAGGGATTTAATCTAATGAATGGAGGGATTCAATCTAATGAATGGAGGGATTTAATCTAATGAATGTAGGGATTTAATCTAATGAATGGAGGGATTTAATCTAAGGAATGGAGGGATTTAATCTAATGAATGGAGGGATTTAATCTAATGAATGTAGGGATTTAATCTAATGAATGGAGAGATTTAATCTAAGGAATGGAGGGATTTAATCTAATGAATGGAGGGATTTAATCTAATGAATGGAGGGATTTAATCTAATGATTGGAGGGATTTAATCTAATGAATGGAGGGATTCAATCTAATGAATGGAGGGATTTAATCTAATGAATGGAGAGATTTAATCTAAGGAATGGAGGGATTTAATCTAATGAATGGAGGGATTTAATCTAATGAATGGAGGGATTTAATCTAATGATTGGAGGGATTTAATCTAATGAATGGAGGGATTTAATCTAAGGAATGGAGGGATTTAATCTAATGAATGTAGGGATTTAATCTAATGAATGGAGAGATTTAATCTAAGGAATGGAGGGATTTAATCTAATGAATGTAGGGATTTAATCTAATGAATGGAGGGATTTAATCTAATGAATGGAGGGATTTAATCTAAGGAATGGAGGGATTTAATCTAATGAATGTAGGGATTTAATCTAATGAATGGAGAGATTTAATCTAATGAATGGAGAGATTTAATCTAAGGAATGGAGGGATTTAATCTAATGAATGGAGGGATTTAATCTAATGAATGGAGGGATTTAATCTAATGATTGGAGGGATTTAATCTAATGAATGGAGGGATTCAATCTAATGAATGGAGGGATTTAATCTAATGAATGTAGGGATTTAATCTAATGAATGGAGGGATTTAATCTAATGAATGGAGAGATTTAATCTAAGGAATGGAGGGATTTAATCTAATGAATGGAGAGATTTAATCTAATGAATGGAGGGATTTAATCTAATGAATGGAGGGATTTAATCTAATGAATGGAGGGATTCAATCTAATGAATGGAGGGATTTAATCTAATGAATGGAGGGATTTAATCTAATGAATGGAGGGATTTATATTTGCTATTGCTCTCAAATCGAAGACCAAGACAACACATTACTTTAATCCACTTAACTTCATCCATTTATTTCCATTTGAAATAATTATTAGATTTAGTAAACATTATTATTATTTATTCAAGTTATTCTTATTAACAATGTTTTACCACTTATTAGCAGCTGCTGTTGTTATTGATTGCTTTTTTACTGTTTATGCTTTTGTAATTTGTTTTATGACAAAAGTGATAAAACTGTTAAAAATAATCACAGCAAAATTTACTACAATATGTTTTATTAGGTTATAGTATTAAAATAATAAAAAATAATAATAGATCACCGTCATATTCATTGCATTATTATATTGTTACTTGATTTTATTATTACCAAAATGAAGCTGTTACGTATTTTCCTATTGATTATTCTTCATAGTTACCGTCAAAGTATGTATTCATGATAAAATAGTTACTAAATGTGTAGAAGTGACCAGGGGAGGAGGCAACCACTGGAGGGGGAGACCATGGGAGAGGGCGACCACTGGAGGGGGTGACCACAGGAGGAGGGGACACATAAGAAGATGACCAATGGAAAAGGGGCTGGGGAGAATGACAACGATATGTCTGACTATATCCAATCATAGCCGTTTACAACGGGTGTGCCAGCTAATGTATGAAATATACAATCATTAGTATAATATATACATTGTAGAACTAATAGTAGAATATATCATAACATATACAACTGTTAGTATTATATACAACATATACAACTAGTGATATAATATAACTAGCATTACTTATAATCATGTGGAGACAAACCTGATGGATGCTGACCAGCCAGGGTCGATAAATCGAGCCACATTGATCACTGGCACATTTCCTAGTATACAACCCATAATGAGCATCCCTACAACGCAATGTGATAGCTTTATATACAATACACATTACACCCCTACAATATAATAGTATAGTTCTATATACAATATCCATCAAACTACTAGCCTGTGCTCTTATATTGGGCAATGCAAGTGTGTATTGTACACACCATCTCTACTATCAAATGTAACATAGAATCAAGTATTGTAGTTTGTGGAAGATTGATGCTTTCTACAAAGTTAAAAAGTAGACAGTCTCCTTGTGATTACGTTATGTCAGGACTTTTCACCTTAAAACATTTAACAAAGGTTTCTATTTGCTATAACGGGTCGGGCTGATGCCTTCAAAACAGTATCTAGAATAACGCTGCCAAGCTTACTACCCAAGTTGCATGTAACGGGGGCATGGGAAGCATCGTTCAGCACAATCTAGAATGGAAAAGGAGGTCTATAGACACCAGTTGTATTAAAACGCAGAATCTGGATAACACGAAATTGCGAGTGAAACATGAATTTTTCGCGCATTTAAATTATTTCAAACTAAAAATGATTTTGTATGAAAATAAACCTCAAAAATAGATGGGTAAACAAAGACTTTGAGATAGCATGTACTTCGAAAAAACATTTCTGTGAGTGTTTTGATTGAGTCAAGGTTGTTTGTCGTCGGTGAACGATGTTGCACGGCCAGTTTCTAAAACTAAAGCAATTTGCCATTTGAAAAATTACTTTTCTTGTTCAATTTGAGAAATGGTTCATACAAGTGGATTGTAAAATCAATTATAAAGAAAAAAATATTGCCATAATGGTATTTTTATCGTTGTTGTTGAGCTCACCAACAAAAATAATTACATCAAATTACGCTTTTTAATACAAATAATTTGGACAAAATACAATTAAATCTTTGTTAAAACTTTTTCAATGAAATAATCATACACTGATTCATAACCGTTTCAAAGTGATTTGACCTTGACCATATGCGACGCTATTACCAGCTAAAAATGCTAAAAAAATGGGCAACAAAGAGCAGTAATGTGTGAAGTTGCGTTTTCACGAGAGCGACTGTGACTGTGTCTTAATTGGTGGTCCCAGATGTAGTTGCAAGTAGTTTTTTACAAGGTTGTAAAGCGTGCAATTTTTGAGTTAGCGACTTTGGAGATGCCCAATAATGATAGCTAATATAATTAAAGTGCTTTCCTGCTCATGCAGTTGGGTTGGTGAGTTGCGATTTATTTTCTTAACAGTTTTCCACAGGTGGTTGTTCTACCTGCATTCAGAGGCTTTTTTATTTATTTATTCTATATTATTAAACTTTGACTCATCTACAAAAACTCAGTACTTATTATTAAAATTATATAATAATTTGAAGAAAACCTGCTTTTACTTCATGTTTGCATCCGAAATAAAAGTTACTACAAATGTGAATTAATTATTTTTGTTAAATATATGAAATCTATTTACTTGATAAAAACAAATAATATAGACTTATAAACAATTGTGGTAATATTCAATTATATAACAATCTTAGTATCTCAGAACAATCATTTTGTTACATTATATCCAGGCTTGAATCAACAAAATATTGGACACACTATATAGAGCAACAACAAAAATAAAACTGTTGCAATTTGACGCTCAATCCTGGTGTTTTTCAGCCTGCGACACCTTGCATCTCCACGAAAAGTTGCATAAATTTCCTGTGAAATGGCCGAGTCGACAAACTTCAAAGGTAAATCGTCTCGTGTCGACTAGGGTTAGTGACTTGGCCAAACCGTTTTTGATAATATTTTACACAGTTGTAATTTTGCTGCGCTTTAAGATGATACGAGTGATGCTTACTGCAACATGCCCACAAGTTTTGCCCAAAAAGTTGGCTGATGTCCAGTTAAAGAAAATAACCATGTATAAAAACGGAGTAAAGGACTATCCACACACAACGATTTTGTCACGGAAATGGGAAAACGGCAGTTTATTTTACCGCCAACGAACCAATTTTCCCCCGTTGGGCTAGAATCAAGCATATTTGATTTTCGCCGGCAGGTCTCCCGATTTGTAATTATTCTCTGACGCTGATTGGTCACCGCAGATCGCTCGTATCCATTTTTTTCTCAGCCGTGATCGCCCATGCGTTCATATAAACCGATTATGACTGTCGTCATATGCATAATCGTTGTGTGTGAAGTGCATCAACAGACTACCGTAGGAACACTTCTCTCTAAATGCCGAATTCGTGGCCGTAAAACGCTGTGTGTGGAGAGGCGTCAAGTTCAGTAAAATCTGTTTTCCAGTGGCTACATTCTGGGTTTAAATTCGAGTGCAACCCTAAAGGTGTGGCTACACTGCACCAATGTTTCGATACCGATGTGCCTATGCGATGGTTCGTGGCTATGTGCAGGTGGCTACACAGGCCGAAGTAGGATGACGATGTACTAGAGCACATCGGTGAGCTGCGACTTAACTAGCCAATCATACGGCACCAAGTGCGGGTTTTAACCTGTTTTATTTCTGACGACAAATTATTTGCTTTCCTTATATAATAATCACAATAATAACAATAATTGAAGAACAATTTCACTGTGATGTATGGCTGTTTTTGTTTACCATGAAAACATTGTCTTCAATAGTTTTTTTGGTTTTATTTATTATTAAATCTTCCAGATATTGTGATTATTCATGATTTATAATAAATGATATAATAATGAATTTTATTTTATTGTTGTTGGACTAGTTAATAATTTTAATTATTATTATAATTATACTCAGTAATGTTGAAATGATCGATTACCACTGTTCTATGAGCCATGTAAAATTAAGTTAGTGGACTAAATTCACTGTTCAAACTCTATAACATAATAATTCCTTCGGAGTTTGGAGTGGATGCATATTGTTGACAAAAATTCTAACGGAAATGCGTTGTAAATGGTTAAACTTGATGAGCTTGGGAAAATATTTTGTTTCAACCAATCAGATAACGCTGGTGCGCCTTTGGCATTGGGCATAGACCAACATGCTGGTTATGCTCACGAACAGGCCCCACGATGTGCCGAAGTATTGGACACGCCCATCGCAAGGGTTTCCAATGCCAAACATCGGCCAGTGTAGCCACCACTTAATGGAGGCAGGTTTTTGTGTTTCATTTTTTGGGAACGAAACTCATTCATTTTTGCCCATTTTCTTCTGCCAACTAGTTCTTTTACCTGCTGAGGATAACAGTTCTTCCCACCTAGTTACATTTATAAAGCGGAATGTTCATTGCTGGGAGGGTGGGTGCTGGCGTTTACCAGGTTTGAGGAAGTAGATACAGGAGGGAGAGATAACTTCTACATGGTTTATTTTGTGGAACTTCTTTACAAAATAATTATTATTTTTGAGCATTTTTCTTCCGTGTAGGATATTGCACAAATGTCTGAATGTGTAAGCATTTAACCAAAACCTATCAGACAAGAGCTGTAAACTAACAAAGCTGGTCAGCCCATTGATGATGTCATCACTTGAAGCCATGAATCACAAGAGTTTTACAAGTGATGCAACTAGTTTAGTTTGTTCTGCTCTGCAAGGAAATCAAATAAATAGAGGGTAAGTTAACTCGTATCTCTTCACTCTCAATGTCTTCATATAAAACTCTGTTCTAGTGGTAGATATTCTGTTGAACTTTTAACTGATAATACTGTTGTAGACAATGTCTCATTGCAAGGACAATATACTGTAAAGTCTGCAGCGACTGACTTGTGAGGTTCCATAAGGAGTTAGTTGTAAGTTACTGATTGTATCAATTCATATTTTGTACCGTTTAGGCGGAAACTGATGATAACTAGATCAATGTTCTTATCAATTTATTATTGATTCTTGTTTGTTAGTGAAAATGTGGTATTTTTTCTGTGTCCAAATAAACTTTTAAGTAGAATAATGGAACTGATTATATTGTAGGCATGCTTCTACAATTAGTACTAGCCACGAAAATACGAACACAAAAACGCAATCAGAACTGCAGAGCCCCTGGAATGGTAAAAGCATCGCATGCGAGCAAAGACATCTGCTTCACTCCCACCGTATATCTATACGTCCCTGTGTGGGAGAGTTTCATGCGCATGACGTAATATAACTTGTGAAAGAGCTGTGGGTCTCACTGGCGAGGACTGGTTTGTGTTGTTTTATTGCTCAAGCTGAAATATGTTGGTCGTTGTGAGTAGCAAGTCATGTTTGAAGTCTGAGTCAATGCTCCTGTGTTGAATAGTCTGTGAATAGTATGTGCTACATACAGACCCGGTCGGAGAAGTTTTAATCCCCGTTTCACTCTACAAGTTGTTTGAGTAGTTAGTGCATTGTATATTGTAGCACTAGACTCTAGTTTGAGTTGATCATTGTCGGTGATGGTAGCTGGTAGTCTGAGTAATTCTGTCTAGTAAGCTTAGAGTCGGTCTAGGTAGTGTGTTGTAATAAATCAATGGTGGCTGGTAGTCTGAGTCATCCTGTCTAGTAAGTTTGGTGTCGGTCTAGGTAGTGTGTTGTAATAAATCAATGGTGGCTGGTAGTCTGAGTAATCCTGTCTAGTAAGCTTAGAGTCGGTCTAGGTAGTGTGTTGTAATAAATCAATGATGGCTGGTAGTCTGAGTAATTCTGTCTAGTAAGTTTGGTGTAGGTCTAGGTAGTGTGTTGTAATAAATCAATGGTGGCTGGTAGTCTGAGTAATCCTGTCTAGTAAGCTTAGAGTCGGTCTAGGTAGTGTGTTGTAATAAATCAATGGTGGCTGGTAGTCTGAGTAATCCTGTCTAGTAAGCTTAGAGTCGGTCTAGGTAGTGTGTTGTAATAAATCAATGATGGCTGGTAGTCTGAGTAATCCTGTCTAGTAAGTTTGGTGTAGGTCTAGGTAGTGTGTTGTAATAAATCAATGGTGGCCGGTAGTCTGAGTAATCCTGTCTAGTAAGTTTGGTGTAGGTCTAGGTAGTGTGTTGTAATAAATCAATGGTGGCTGGTAGTCTGAGTCATCCTGTCTAGTAAGCTTAGAGTCGGTCTAGGTAGTGTGTTGTAATAAATCAATGGTGGCTGGTAGTCTGAGTAATCCTGTCTAGTAAGCTTAGAGTCGGTCTAGGTAGTGTGTTGTAATAAATCAATGGTGGCTGGTAGTCTGAGTAATCCTGTCTAGTAAGCTTAGAGTCGGTCTAGGTAGTGTGTTGTAATAAATCAATGGTGGCTGGTAGTCTGAGTAATCCTGTCTAGTAAGCTTAGAGTCGGTCTAGGTAGTATGTTGTAATAAATCAATTAAATCAATAAATCAATTGATGGCTGGTAGTCTGAGTAATTCTGTCTAGTAAGTTTGGTGTCAGTCTTGGTAGTTCGTAAGTTTGAAAGTTATTTTGTCGGAATATCGTAAAGTATTCTATAGAAGGCCGAGTAGATCTTCAACTAAATGTACTACTCTTTCACGAATTTACTCCACAGCGACACACGAGTCTAACATAAGGTGCGTGCACATCTATGTAATGATTTGTAGATATTTCTGGTTGTGTCTATGCATTGATTCAGTATGGTTACCAAAAACATAACATTATTAAAACAGCACAAAATCCGTTTCGCTTGAGCTTTAAGCACGTTTTGCTTTCGATAGATTTTTGGCCATCTTGTTAATAATATGAACAACTAAAAATTAATAAAAGCAACTATTTACTAAAAGAAACTTTCTTGCTGAGATATTTCTCCATCATCACAGGCTATTTGAAATAATAAAAAAAGTTCAATAATACTTCACTTATGAGGTTTACTTACTAATGTTTAACTGATCCAAGTGCAGAGAGTTTAATCTGAATAACAAATTTAATTAAGGTGACATCATTTCCTGTATATGAATGTTGTATTATCTGTGCTAAAAATTGGCATAGCACAATATCACAAGAAATCAAACAATGACTAGATGGCATGCAATGTTAAAATACCACAACTGGTATACAGCTGTTGTACACCCATGTGATTGTTCTTTTGCAGATCAACACTGCATAGAATAGAACCATCAACCCAAATCTGCATGTCCAAGTACAAAGTCAGCTCAAGTAGAAAAATGAACACATTGCCGCTGCGTGTAAATGGTTTTTGTTAAGAAAATTATGTTTACAAAAAATAAATTCATTTGGTAGTATAGAAGTTTTCACTGATTCATTTACATTATAGTTTCTGGCTAGTCTCCGAATACCATGAGTAGAAAGGATTCCACACAACAATCACCAACGTGCACAAAAATAAACTAGGCATGTAAAACCATATAAAGCTGCTCGCACATTGGCACAATAGGTAGGCCAAAGCCGGCGCAGTTTTTAAATGGTTTAGTGCGCACACAATGGTCTAGTGAGGACACAATGGTCTAGTGCGGACACAATGGTCTAGTGCGGACACAATGGTCTAGTGCAGACACAATGGTCTAGTGCGCACACAATGGTCTAGTGCGGACACAATGGTCTAGTGCGGACACAATGGTCTAGTGCGGACACAATGGTCTAGTGCGGACACAATGGTCTAGTGCGGACACAATGGTCTAGTGCGGACACAATGGTCTAGTGCGGACACAATGGTCTAGTGCGGACACAATGGTCTAGTGCGGACACAATGGTCTAGTGCGCACACAATGGTCTAGTGCGGACACAATGGTCTAGTGCGGACACAATGGTCTAGTGCGCACACAATGGTCTAGTGTGGACAAAATGATCTAGTGCGCACACAATGGTCTAGTGTGGACAAAATGATCTAGTGCGGACACAATGGTCTAGTGTGGACACAATGATCTAGTGCGGACACAATTTTTGTGAATAGGGATAAAATTAATGACAGTTTGACATTGCTGATAATCAGTGAAAATTTTGAGCCAAAGCAATGAAATCAAAAAGCAATGTTGTTGCTGTAATCTGCTTGTTACCCAATATAACACAAAAACGAGGTAAGAATAATAATGGTTATCACAACATCTGTTGATAAAAAAAACATTTTAACTCAATATTTTCAAATTATACCGTCCTTGCTTTCAAAGGATTTTTATATAATGATAATTATTAATTGAAATACTTGGAAGACCAAAAACAATAAGAATAGAACAAATGATAATAAAAAAAACACATAAAGCAGTCACAAATTGGAGATTATACTAGCAGTTAGTAATATCCATAATAAGTAATGCTATGTACATGCTAAAATTGAGAATTTCACAAAGTTATTCTACCAGAGAGCAATGGCTTCTTTAATTGGTGTTATCAATAGCAATTATCAGCCAAAAATTAATGTAACTAATGTAGTTCTAGTGCGTGAATGATGTTATATCTCATTATATACAAAGTCAGCAACTCAGTTTTACTCTTGCAAGATGATTGATTTTTTCTGCTCCCCCTGGGCACCGTGATTGGATTGATACATCAATAGAAAGTAAGACTTTCTCTAGTTAGTTTTCTAACCAAATCTGTATCCAAGTGCACAAATGAATAATATGAACCATTTAGTACGTAAGTAGGACAAATCCCAGCACTGCTGGATAGCAGCTATCAGTGAGAGACGTTTATTCATTCTGTAATAGATGATAACTCCAGATAAATTGTGGAGTTTCGCATGATAGCAATGACATGACGTATGATCAGTTCGTGTACAAGTGGGATTATTTACCACTGTAGTAAACTGTAACAGTTTGTAATTTCTACCATTCACACCTCAACTAATTGAAAGTGCAGCTGACAGGACCTCCTGAGATTGATCGCGTTTTTCCAAAATAGGAGATTACATTCATGCAAAAACACAAATATTGAATTGAAGAAATAACATAGACATACTTTTCTATAATATAGAAAACTCTTTAGCATGGAAATCAATTTTGTGGGATGTTCTCAGCGGTGTAGTGTTTAGTTTACTTAGCACCAGGTCCATGACATACACATTAGAACATTAATTTCTATTGTATATACATAAGATTATTTATAAATATAATAGAATAATATTATTGAGCACTGTGTTGACTTAAATAGGTTTGGATGAGCACTCTCGCAGGGACACCAAACACTGCTAACCTTGTGCAAAGCTCAACTTGTGGTTTGAGCACTCTCGCAGGGACACCAAACACTGCTAACCTTGTACAAAGCTCAACTTGTGGTTTGAGCACTCTCGCAGGGACACCAAACACTGCTAGCCTTGTGCAAAGCTCAACTTGTGGTTTGAGCACTCTCGCAGGGACACCAAACACTGCTAACCTTGTACAAAGCTCAACTTGTGGTTTGAGCACTCTCGCAGGGACACCAAACACTGCTAGCCTTGTGCAAAGCTCGACTTGTGGTTTAAGCACTTTACTGATTGGTGAGGGCAATCATTTATACACGCTTTGATGCAATTATTTGCATCATTGCGAGGGTAGTCACCCCTGCTAACCTCTGAACTGCGCTGATGGGGCAACAAATGCTGAAACAGCTGCTGTCTGCGGTTTGAGTAATATTGTCATATTATTTATTACACTTTTCTTAGACATATATTATTTATTGTAAATAGAGTTTTGTATGTGACAGATATTCACCGCAAAACCAAAACATGCAATCACATTTATTATTTTTGTTTCATAAATAACAAATAATATTAATCTACTGCTGTCACTAAATACTAGCAATTACTACAATTACTATTTCTCATTAAGAGTGTACTATTTCTTTGTACTGTTATGCCTGTGTAAAACCACATTATCCTACAACTGCCTGCCACATAAAATATATAAACTTGTGTATATATTATTAGATTTGCTCACTGGATTGTGGGGTGTTTCATATAATTGATATCTCAGCAATTAGACCAACTAATACACTCGCTGTCACAGATGTTATAGTCAGCACATCCAGGTATCTGACTGCTTGTGTGAACTGCCCCATCAGGCTCATGTTTAATTTCTTCTCCATTTTTTTTTCAAACTTGGTTATGAGACCAAAAGTTTTACAAAAGGAGTTATCCTCATTTTAGAGAAGACAAATAGATAGAAGTTAATCTTTTTAGCTTGAAGCCAATCAGCACCCAGCAATGAATTATTGTCAACATGTAAAATATGCTTTGAAACATAACTCACACAAACACTGTGCAAACATAACTCACACAACCACTGGCGCAAACATAACTCACACAAACACTGTGCAAACATAACTCACACAACCACTGGCGCAAACATAACTCACACAAACACTGAGCAAACATAACTCACACAACCACTGCGCAAACATAACTCACACAAACACTGTGCAAACATAACTCACACAACCACTGGCGCAAACATAACTCACACAAACACTGAGCAAACATAACTCACACAACCACTGCGCAAACATAACTCACACAACCACTGCGCAAACATAACTCACACAAACACTGAGCAAACATAACTCACACAACCACTGCGCAAACATAACTCACACAACCACTGCGCAAACATAACTCACACAAACACTGAGCAAACATAACTCACACAACCACTGCGCAAACATAACTCACACAAACACTGAGCAAACATAACTCACACAAACACTGAGCAAACATAACTCACACAACCACTGCGCAAACATAACTCACACAACCACTGCGCAAACATAACTCACACAAACACTGAGCAAACATAACTCACACAAACACTGAGCAAACATAACTCACACAACCACTGTGCAAACATAACTCACACAACCACTGCGCAAACATAACTCACACAACCACTGCGCAAACATAACTCACACAAACACTGAGCAAACATAACTCACACAACCACTGCGCAAACATAACTCACACAACCACTGTGCAAACATAACTCACACAACCACTGAGCAAACATAACTCAAACAACCACTGAGCAAACATAACTCAAACAACGACTGAGCAAACATAACTCACACAACCACTGAGCAAACATAACTCACACAACCACTGAGCAAACATAACTCACACAACCACTGAGCAAACATAACTCACACAACCACTGAGCAAACATAACTCACACAACCACTGAGCAAACATAACTCACACAACCACTGAGCAAACATAACTCACACAACCACTGGTGCAAACATAACTCAAACAAACACTTACCTAACAGCGGAGGGAGTTTAATAAAAGGCATAAGCAGACCAGCTAGAGAACACAGTAGAAACAACACATAGAGTCCAAAAAATGTACCATATGGTAGACCTTCATCTCCAGTAACACTCCATACCAGACCAAACCCTGTCAAACATTCGTAGAATTATCTCCCCCAGCTTCAGATACATAAAGTTATATTTTCTAACTCTATGTAAGTGAACTTGAACTAATTCCCTCAATATAGGCGGAGTAGCAGACATAGAACTAAATAATGTACCAAGGTCTATGCATATTGACAGCCAAACATAGAATTATCTCCTATAGAGTGGCAGACATAGACGTAGAAATGAAATATAAGTTGTTATACAAGTACCTAGAAGTACAGCAAGCAGTACCAGTAAGAGACGTGCCATATTTCCATGGGGAGGACACATCAGACCATACACAAACTTCTCTCTGCAAGTGGAATCAGCCGTTGGCTCAGTCTGATACTTCCACATGACAGGCTTGCACCTTCTGTAACACCGTGAATTGGATACCTGCAGTGTACGAGTGAGTGACAGTTAGTGTAGCTGCTCTCTTGGTCGCACAGCAGAGAGACAGACAGACGCACAGACAGACTAGGTAGAGGATGTGACTGCAAGAGTAGACACACAGACAGACTAGATGGAGGATGTGACTGCAAGAGTAGATGCACAGACAGACTAGGTAGAGAATGTGACTGCAAGAATAAACGCACAGACAGACTAGGTAGAGGATGTGACTGCAAGAGTAGACGCACAGACAGACTAGGTAGAGGATGTGACTGCAAGAGTAGATGCACAGACAGACTAGGTAGAGGATGTGACTGCAAGAGTAGACGCACAGACAGACTAGGTAGAGGATGTGACTGCAAGAGTAGACGCACAGACAGACTAGGTAGAGGATGCGACTGCAAGAGTAGACACACAGACAGACTAGGTAGAGGATGTGACTGCAAGAGTAGACGCACAGACAGACTAGGTAGAGAATGTGACTGCAAGAGTAGACGCACAGACAAACTAGCTGGAGGATGCGACAGCAAGAGTGAAACAAACTCAACCACTAGTAAGTGCAGATACTGTTTTATCTCACAACCACCTCCTGTTACTATATCCTGGGGCATTGAGTGCTCCGCGTTAACCAATGCAGGCAGCAAACATGCAAGAAACAAACAACTAGCAGTAGATGGATCTATCAGTAATCACACATAGAAATGTATTAGTAGGGTGTTAGACCAGAGGCGCTATCTGACTCTACTTGTACCAACCAACCTTACAACAAGAGAGGCATCCGGCACCACAGTTGGTGGAGGGTTGCGATTCGACAGCAATGGGAGCAGTAGTAGATTTGTATACGCTATCTGTACTGTTAGCTAGCTGAGCAGCCTCTTTGTGTCTTGTAATCTCATCGTTGGCTTCATCTAAAAATTATTATAAGACAGATTTAGAAAACAGCTCATTGAAATGGATATAATGCAGAGATGATATCACAGAATTATAGTAAGAACGTAGATACCTTCATTTTGTCCAACCAATGGGCTTGTTTCAGCAGTCTCATTCTGGTATTCACCATCATTTTGTGGCTGCCGAGAGAGTTTGACCTCTTCAGTATCACCAGAATGAGATTTCTCTGCAACCTGTTGAGCATTCTCAGCCGGCTCTTCCATTGTACACTGATAACAGACAGAGCTCTAGGTACCACTTGATACATCTATTATTTTAGAACTTTTTGACTTTTTATATATGACCATCAGTTCTTTGATTTTTATATTGCTTGAAAAACTGAATAAAAAGTAGCATCATTATTTTTTCGCATCCAAATACAGCAACTTCTTTTTGAATGCTTGCTGACATTATTAAATGAATTTTTATTACTAACATTATTTTAATACTAAAAAGATAACAATAATACTTATGTAATTATCCAGTGTCCATTAGCATAATTGTTTATGTTATCGATATAATATCACATGTCATCTTTTGAGATAACCATAATAGACGCTGTCAATAGGCAGCAGTGACAGCCAACCAGCGAGCACCGCTTCTCAACTAACGCTGAGACATGGTTAAGAATTTTAGTCAAGATTAATCTTATTTTCTTTTTTATTAATCTTGATTAATGGCAAAAATTATTCTCCTCTGATACCTATAATTAGCTCCAATTCTCCAATATATAATTCGGATTTCTCTGCTCTGATTGAAAGTTATAAGCATGGGATTGCATCATGGTGGATTGGAATTCATTCTCAGTCATAGAAATGGTACACTTAAACATTACATGCAATAATAATTAAAAAAAATGCCATTAGTGATACAAAATTGCAATTGCCAAGTTTAAAAATTAAAACAAAGAAGTCACAACTACTGGCAATTAATTCAAAGATGGTTTTTAATCGAGTTGATCTTTTGTGCAGTTTGTTTGCGTTATTCTTAAAAATAACTCGATTAAACCACAGCCTTATTTTCAACACTTGTTAAAGTTTACAGATCTAACAATGACAAGGCAACAAAGGTAAGGTGAATATTCCTTACACTATAAAGCAGGGTCTACAGTATAGCAGTAAGTGGAATAAACACACATTTAACTGAAATATTACTGCCGACAATACCATATTTTTGTTTGTAAATGTCCCATGAGCATTAAGTGTTGCAGGAATTTATTATGCACCCGAATAATTGTAGGACTCTAAATTAACAAGTTGATGCAAATACTATTAACATTGACAGGATGGTAAATTTATGTAACTACACCATCATAATATTATTATTATTATCATAAGAAAATATGACGATTGATAATACAACAATTTTGGTTGTTAATAATTGGTTTATGGATGCATTAATTTTCTATGGGTATGATATACATGAGTTAATAGCACCAGCATATACTTAGTTAGAATCACAGCTATCAACCACAGATTACGTAATGAATGTCGACGTTAATGAACACTGAAAGAAACAACTGCCAATTAATCTGAAAGAAATGTTGACTAGACGATATATGTAACATTTGGCTTAGATTTTCAAAGCATATGAACTCTTCGGCAACATGCTAAGACAGTTTGCATAAGTCGTAATGCTTTTGAAGGGGCTCAGGGGTTTTGGAAACGATCAAGATATCTTTAAAAGCAAATCACAAAACAGTCAATCCATATAGGAAATAGCTAGTACTGTCAATTTATATAAAAAGACTGATGCTCATGAAATGTTAGGTAATCACTGAGAAGCTTTATTATTTCTTGCTATTATATAGCATTAAATTGCCTCTCTACAGCACAATGACATCATTAAACATGATCATTTGATGGTTTCTCTCTTTCCCAAATATCTGTACAATGCTAAGCATTATATTATCATAGGCTTAGTTATATATAAGCTACCCCGTGTAACTAGTATAACAAAAGTGGAAGAGTCAACGAACTATTTGTTTGTACAAACGTTCAGACAGCACAAGTTTAACATTTTTGAAATTATTTTTCAGGCATTTTGAAACGCTGCTAGATTAAACACAAGTAAAGAAATGCAGAAGGAACATACAGAAGATATGAACCAAATGACTCTCAGTACAGATACTAGTTAGTTAGTAGTGGAAGTGTAATGCAGCAGACTTGTATTTGTTGTTGTTCGCTTGGTAGTATTATCAGTTGTAATAAAAACTTGCAGCAGCAGAGACAGGAATTGAATATTATTATAATAATTTAAGCGAATACTGCTACTACTATTATCATTAAACTTATTAATATTATTAATTATGATTATTTATTATTATCAACTACTAGAGAGGACTAATGATGATGATCAACGATGAATGGTGGTGGATAAATAATAACCAACTACTAGTGTTGCAACGGTTCCGGGTCGAACCGGTGAACCGAACCTAAAAGGTTTGGACCGCAAGGGTCGGTCAATGTGTTTATCACAGTTTCGGTTTGGGTTTATAGGCTATGTATTTAAAAAAAACCTTGCCAAGCCAATATCCCAATTCTAAATGTGTTATTTGAGGAATAATAATTGAGATGCCAGCTATTATTTGGTTAATGAGTTTTGCAGAGTACCAATAAATCATTGACTCACTCAGCACATCAAAGAGTTTTTATTGCGAGACTAGTGTGAAGCTTACTTTTTTAATCATGGCATCATCACGGAAAAGATCGGCAGTGTGGGACCATTTTTCACCAACAGAGGATGAAAAACACGTTGTTTGTCGTGTTTGCAAAGCAAAGTATCTCTTACAGAAGGATGGCAGTACATCTGCAATGGGAAAGCATTTAAAGAATGCTCATAAAATTGACATAAATGAAAAGAAGACTGCTGATAGTAGTGGACATGATGAGCAGCTGGCACTTCCGTTTTGTTTCGCAAGAGCTAAACCATATCATCAGGATACTAGAAGGCATCAAGAAATAACATCAGCTATTGCTAGGTTCATAGTCCAGGACACCCAGCCTCTAGATGTAGTTAATGATCCAGGCTTCAGAAATCTCATCAAGGTTTTAGAACCACGGTTAGTACAACTTATTGTAATTATTATAATAATTATTATTATATTATTATTATTATTATAATAATAAGTAGTCTAATAAGTTATTATAATAATAATAACTACCACTATTAATTATATTATTATTCATTATTATTTTATTATATTATTGTTATTAAATTATTATTAATTATTAAATTATATGTTTATTGTAATTGTTATATAATAATTTAAAAAATAATAATAATGTTATTATCTGTTATTATTATAATAATGATTATTATACTAAATAATAATACTATTTATTAAATAATTATAATATTTAATAGTAAAAGCAGAAAAAGATGATGTTGAACTATAAATCATATCACTTGTTATTATTGGTTAGTAACAATTACTTATTTAATTAGATCTAATAATAACAATGATGATAGTAATGATCAATAAATAATAAGCTGATAAATAATTAAATTATTAACTATTTGTTATAATAATAATTATAATAAAAAGTAATTATTTAATTTAAAATAAATAAATTAATTATTATTTGACCATCTTGAATTAATAATAAATATGTAACAGTTTGTCAAAGCTTAGGGCAATTATCAGCAACAATGAATAAGTTTTGATATCATTTTTTTGAATAAAATAAACACTATTTTTTTTCTAAAACGTCTTTTTTTCAATAATTGCAATCCTGCATATGTTGTTACATTCGTGGCTGCAAAAATTTTTTTTTAAAGATTGTTGTCAACTATTGAAAATTATCTGCATTCCAGCAATAAAACTAGGATAGATAGTAGTTCCAATGAAGAATACTGCAATGAGTCTAGCCATAGACCTACGACTATAAATAAGTCTATCAAGCAAGTTACATCACTGCTGTCTAATAACAACCTCTAGAGAGTTCTTTTGAAGTCGTCTTTCATATTTACATTATTGTTTGTTGTATTCTGCTGTAGCTATGGCATTCCTTCACGAAATCATTTCACTGGACAAGTCTTAGTACAGATGTACAATGATGCTAAAGCCGAATTGAGTTCTCTCATCGAAAGTGGCTCATCACTGAGCTTGACTACCGATTCTTGGACATCACTTGCTAATGAAAACTACATTGCTGTTACTCTTCACATACTCAAAGATTGGACTCTGAAGAGTTTCATATTGAAAGCCGATTCTGCCTTCTGTGAGTCCCACACAGCTGGGAATCTGCGAGAAGTGCTGAATGAAGTGTTGGATGAATGGGGTCTCTGCTCAAAGATGTACATCACAACTGACAATGCTGCCAACATATGTAAGGCTGTCACTGGTGAAGGCTGTAATCCCAACCTACAGCACATACGTTGCTTTGCCCACACCATCAATTTGGCGGTGCAGCGAGGTTTGAAGACAGCTGGCCTCTCTAAAATACTGGCTCATATAAAACGCATAGTCAGCTTTTTCAACAGAAGTCCATTGGCTAGCTCAACACTGAAAGCTAAGCAGGCACAGCTTAGTCTCCCACAACACAAGCTGATAAATGACGTATCAACACGATGGGGCAGCAGTCTTGCAATGCTAGAGCGATTTTTTGAACAGAAATCTGCCCTCTACACAACTCTCGAGCATTTGGACAATGCTGATCTTTTAAGAGCTATTGGTGCAGTTGATTCACAGGTAGTCAAAAATGCTATCGAGGTTCTTCAACCTTTTCAAACTGCCACAACAGTGATGAGTAGTGAGACTAGCTGCACAATGTCTTTGATTCTCCCACTGCTACACTCCCTCATCTCAAAATGTGAACCCAACCACCATGATCCAAAAATGATAAATGAAATGAAGGAGGCTATGAGAACGAACCTTGAAAGCAGATACCAGGAACCAAATCAACTACTCATGCTGCAAGAAAGCTCATTCATCGATCCACGATTCAAGACTCTCCTCAACCTGTCCAAGGCTGAAGTGGACTTTGTGTATTTACACATTATTGGCAGAGCCATTGATCTAGAAAACTCCAGATTAGCATCTGAAGTTTCATCGTCCCCAGTTGATACTTCACAGCAAGCATGAACTGATGACCATGATTCTGCAGATGTCCAAAGCGACCCTCCTAAGAAGAAGACTGCCCTTGAAACACTACTCGGTGATAGCTTCAGCCAACAATCACGAGCAGAGAATACTGAGCAGCAACCACAGACTGTCATGGCTTGTGTCACCAAGGAGGTGAGTAGCGAGATACTTCACTTGCCACCTGGTACAACTTTAACATAATGTATCCACTTTTCTGTCACTCACACAAAGCGACAAGTCTAGTAATTGTATTAAGTTGCCAACGCAAAGCAATACGGTATTCTTAGTTTTTGTCCCAAATTTTCCTAGTGAAACCACCATGATGTTATGAAAGGCCATGAAAGTGATGAGTAGGAATTGTTTGCTATCAAATGCACAAGGTAAAAATGTAAAATAATGGCAACCCATTGACCACAATCATTCATCATTCTGTTCGTTTGTTTCTTGCAGGTTGACGTATATCGCAGACTACCCACAATTGACTTGATGGGAAATCCTCTCGAATGGTGGCGGGAAAATGCCTTTAACTACCCTTTGCTATCAAGACTGGCTGCGAATGTCTTAGTTGGCCAGGCTACTTCTGTTGCTTCCGAGAGAGCATTTAGTCTCGCTGGAAACACGATAACAGCTAAGAGAAATCGGCTTGATTCTCGCAATGTAAACATGTTACTGTTTCTGAACAAAAACTATCAGTTTAAGTAACTTACTTTGAATTACTTGAAGTAAGACATGTTACAATTACAAACATTTCAAGAGTTCCAAGTATTTTTAGGTTTTCAGCTTTCACTTTATATTTTTTCTTTACCTTGTATGTACCTGGATCGGGTCACATTAAATACAGAAATAAAATGGTGAACATAAAATCACAAACACTTATGATACATGAACATTTATATACAACTGCATAAACAGACAATGGGCACACAACTCTTAATTTATATCTTGTGATGCGTAGTCAACCTAGAAACACAGAATTTTCAATTTTGTTTGCGTAGAACAGTGGTCTGAATAGATATTTGGACCGCCCTGACCGAACCGGACCGTTGCTGTCGGATCCGGACCCGGACCAACCCTTATTTTGCTGGACCGTTGCATCACTACCAACTACTACTACTAAATTTAATAATAATAATTAATTGTTATTTATAATATGATGATAATCAAAATAATTGTAATAATAACAATCATATAATAATAATATTATATTTATATAATAATAATCAGCAAATGTAACACCCATCTATAAGGGTGGCGACACAACCTGTACATCTAACTACAGACCTATCTCTCTAACCTCTATACCATGAAAAATATTAGAACATGTAGTGTTTCACTGCCTCAAAGAGAAACTCGATAATATCCTAAACAACCAACAACATGGGTTTAGGAAAAGCCTATCATGCAAAACACAGCTTTGTGCAATGTACCTTGCTAAGACAGCAGAAACACCCAAAACCACTCATGCGCTGATATCAGACTTCAAAAAAACATTTGACAAATACCACATGCTCGCCTATTGGAAAAATTGAGACAGATCCCCGATTTAAATCCCGTTCTGGCAAATTGGATACATGATTTTCTGACTGAACGAACGCAGCGCGTCGTACTGAAGGGTGACTACTCAACGTCATGTGCAGTATCTTCTGGTGTACCACAGGGCTAGGTGCTACAGCCGACCCTCTTTCCTTTGTACATCAATGACTTACCAGCTGCTGTCAACTGTAGAGTCAGCTTATATGCTGATAACACCTTACTATAACAAAAAGTCAATAATGACAATAAAATGATGTCCTCCCAAGAGAACATTAGTGCCGTAGAACGGTGGCCACAACGATGGAAAATGCCTTTTAACTCTACTAAGTGTCATGCCACGTGCTTTGGACCAAATCCTAAGCTTCGGTTACATTACAACTTTGGCTCCTCGCAAATTTCAATGGAGGAGAGCAACAAATATCTAGGCGTCATCCTTCAACACAATCTACATTTCGACCAATACATAGCTTTAAAAACTGAGAAAGCTAGTAAAATCTTGGGTGCAATCAAATATACACTCGGTACTGCGCCCAAATCTGATTGCATACACCAGTCTATGTAGACCCATTTCAGAATATGCTGATACAATGTGGGACCCTACCAACAAGGCTATTTTAAACTCAATCGAAGGCACTCAGAGTAAAACTGTTAAGTTAGTGAGTGGCCTAAAAGATTGCGACAGTGTTAGTGAAGCCAGAAAACAGTTAGATCTCCCGACATTAACCAGGCGCAGGTTAAACCATAGGGTAGCGCTGTTTACGAAAATCCCCCAAGATGAGGAACGACACAGTGTACTTTTGTCCAGTGATGATAAAATAATCAATAACAGATCTAAAACAACCATAGTCACATGCGCTGCTAGCCGTGGAAAGCTCACTTCCATATATATATGCAACCTCCAGTACGCTTCACAACAGCTTTTTACCTAGAACTATTTGTGACATGAGAGTACTACCAGAAACTGTATAACCGTTAGACAGCTACATGTTGGAACCATGGATGTAATTGCACTGTAGCACACTGTTTTTTCTCCTGAGGCACTCCACTTGCACCTAGTAGTGATTTAGAGTGTCCTATCGTCATAGAGGGAGGTAAATAATATATATCATAATAATCAATCAATAAAATTATAATTATTCAATAACGATCAATGACAACATCATTTTATCATCTTCATGATGAAGCCAGCAAGCACACAAAACAATATTATTATATACATAATAATAATAAACATATAATCATTATAATAATATTAATAATAATTAATAATATTATATAAACAATATATATGTATTGTATTATGTAGTATAATAATAATACACTACATACATATATATTATTGTTATTTATTACATAATAATAATAATATATATATATATATATATATTATTGTGCAGGATTTCACTGTGGGGGTGTGAATTGGTAGCTCGGCCTACCTGCACAACCTCCCGAAATGTGATGGCAAACTGTGTCTATTGCTTCAGCAATACAACCCGCCCACAGGTCGACTAGTATCCTTGGGAGTGGTGCATTACCATCCTAGTTTACTATCTAGCTGTCGGTTGCGTTAGCTATTCTAGTGCAAGGCAGAGGCCGAACTTTGAAGGGCGAACTAGTCAAAGCTAGGTTCGGCCAGCAGAGGTTCGGCTGATCTGTTTCAGTGCAAGGCAGAGGCCGAACTTTGAAGGCGAACTAGTCAAAGCTATGTTCGGCCAGCAGAGGTCCAGGCTGATCTGCTTATAAATTACTACTCGAGTAATAGAGCATTCGTTGTACGTGCATGTACTTAGCGCAGTGAAGTTATTCTTAGAGAACAAACAAACTTCTGAGAGTGTGCAAGCTGACTCTGACTTTATTGCTGCCTAACACGGCTATTTATATAAAAGATTACATAATAGATTTCTGGTAGATACAAATAAACAAAAGAAGCCACACCTAGCACAACTGGTTGGCTAGCATAAGCAAATCACACACAAAGGGTGGTACTAGGATAAATGGTTGACTGATTGCACATGGCACGCATATAAGTTTGCATGTTAAGTAAAATAATAATAGGTATGCATAGAACGAATGTCTCTAGAACGTAAGCATAGAATGGTACAATGTAGTAGTATAAGGTAAGTTAGGTTGTTACTGTCATAGATGCGAGATGGCGCCGGTCCTTTACATTATTAATTATATTAATAATAATTTATTATACATTATAAATATAATAATTAGTTAATAATAAATAACAATTATTATTATTATCAATAACTATTATTATTAATAAATAAAATAATAAATAATAATAATGATTATGATAATAATAATTTAATAAATATAATAATAATAATTATTATTATTATTATTAAATTAATAATAATCAAAAACTAGTTCGTGAGCATTATACATAGGATGATATTGGCTAAAGAGACAGTGTAACCATTAGGCATATATAAGTTATATTTTGGGTCACATAATTTGTGGATCAAATGAAATTAGAGAGGATGACTGACTGTGATAAAAAATTATTATTTTGCAGTGAATATCGATGGGTAATTTTTGCAAACGAGCATGGGTTGAGCGTTGCCAATTGGCTGATGTCATCCAATCGTAGCTGGTATTTTGGATAAATAGCCCGGGTAGCCACACTGAAAGAATACATGGTAGCCCCAAGTCTATGTTTTCAATTGAACCAAAGTGAGATAACTCCCAATTTCTCAAAGTGATTACAGCGTATTTTTTGTCGCGCAGTTTGGCCCAATCTATCAATAAAGTAGTCATCGATAAATTTTTGACTGCAATAAGTGAGCCGGTAGAATCTAGAATAATGCATTGTGTTTTGTAGGCATAGCAGCCAGTTTTATTTTTCTTACATTTTGAGTAGAGTAGGTTCCTGTCAGTACGAATTACTTTCAAGTCTCAACCTTTTTCACGCCCCTCCCCATTGTCTGCTAGCTAAAACTTAGCCTAATTACCAAACGAAAGCGACCATCAAACAGAGGCACCTGATCCCTAAGGTATTTCCTAATGGCTCAACCTGAGACTACCACCTCAAATAGCATGAATAAACTAGTTGCAAATAGCTTTGTATTTCTTAGAGAAAGCCACTGGCTCAGCCTGATACCAGATACATGCACACAACAATAGTTTCATCAGCTTGCATTGTATAACTTGTTTATCTTCGCTACAAAAGACTGTATAGAATATATCGTATTTATTCATTGATGCAGAAGTTATGACTGTTGCTAGCAGCTATACTGGGCTTGACTGTACCTAATTTACACTCTTCAGCACAAGAAAATGTAAGTAAATGCTTTTATGTCAATGATATTTATAGCAAAGTCATCAATGGGTTCATTTTTTGAAGTAACAGAAATATGACTGAAAAGGTAGAGGTGATGACATTTACTCTTTAACCTTCACCTCTGAACTTTTGGTTTACGCGCAGCACTGGCGATTTATTGTGATAATGCTCTTGGAGGTTTATGGTCTTTGTCAGTTTAGTAGGAAAATAACAGGGAAAATAGCCAGTTCTGCGCTTTACGTTCAGCTGGGTTAATATCAATCATCGGACTTATAGTTTTTGTTCCTAGTGATTTTTGGTTGGCAAATCTCCAAAAATAGTCTGTTGCTACTGCGATAGGCATCACATGAATCACACACTGAGATCAGCGTCTGTGATGGTGAGGGGATATCTTATTATTGAATCTGTGTTTTGCAGCAAAGAGCATCAAGGCTTGCTGTCAGAAGGGCTTGTCATTACTTCAATATGGGTTACAGCTGAACGGCACAGCAGGTGAGAAAATGTGCAAGACATGATATGGTATAGGTATGTATACAACAGATTATATTAAATACATATACTACATTAGTATGTATACAACAGTATATTAAATATAGATACAATATGCTATGATATATAGATTCAATTATTTAGCATACACATTTCGTACAGAAAGCGAGCATAATAAGCAAATATTTCGAACACATCAATCGCATTAGCTAAACCGAAAAAACGATTTACTATTGAAATGATCCAATACAATATAACTTCTTTCTATAGCTATATTTATTGTGAGAGTAGCTAGCTAATATTATACTTGTACTATTAAAATATTTACTTGCAAGTGCGTAGCATTATGCAATGATTGTATAATGGTAAGCAATCGATATGCATGAATAAAGGGCAAACTGACTTTTGATTCATGCAAGCAATGGTGCTTTTAATATAGGCGCAGTGTACTTAGGGGGTTGTTTGTATTGAATAGGTAAGATTCATTGCGTGATAGTTTCCAATTTCATCTAATCATTAAATTGACTCCATTTTGAATAGAGAAACTGGATATGTGTCGTCGTCAGATAATGCTGAAGAAATATTTATGCCAAACTGTACAAATGAGGATTTTTTTCTTTTGTTGTTTGGGTGTAATTACAAGCAGTGACAGTAGCAGAGTGTCTAATGCACAGCGCAGAGTATAAGTATTTACATTCCATTCATCGCCATGATTTTAAGAGGGTCTTCTGAAAGAAGCCAGCAGATGAAAACGCCCTGTAGATGCAATGCACTTGATCTTAAAGATCTTACTCAAACATCGTCTGCTATTCAGTAGGATTTAGAAGGTTAATGACTCTCAAGGGTATGACAGGTTAAGGCGAGTTGTTGTAGATGGCCGGTTTTAGTCGAAACGTCAGCAAAAAGAAACAGATGAATAGTTGGGATTGGTACTAGAATGCTTGAGTAGATCAACTGATCTGGTTTGTATTCTATTCTCGGTGGATTCTGTGGTTTAGTTGGTTCAACTCTATATAAGGATAAGATTTAGATATCAATGGTCTCTGCAGGAGGTATTTTTATAAAATAATTTGGTGTATGAGCGCTGATTGAACCACACTTTTGGGAATGCCGTTAGCTAATCATTCAGCAAATGGGGACTGCAACTATTTTTATCAAATGTCGTTTGGTCCTGGAAAAAGTGACCAGACCTTGGCAGCGCCATTCAATACATGTAAAAAACTGATTTCGTTTTATTAAAATGAACAAAAATATTTGTCATCAAACCAGTTTGATGAATTATTTTAACCAATGTTAAATTATTCATCTCAAAATTCCAACACCAAGAGTTTTGTTTTAGGCAAAATATTATACTGTTACAGCCCTAGAAGTACTCACTTACTAGCTAGTTAAAATAATTTTACCGGAAACAGTTATATGTTGTAACTATGACTTTAATGAGTATTTTGATAGAGTTGTCTGCTTTTGAGGGAGCAACTCCAAGATTTTGACATTTGCTCCTAGACCCTCCAGAGTCTCCTGGTGTATGTAATCTTATCTTATGAGTGAAGCCCCACTGTTTGCCTTCAGTTTAAAAAGTTTATTGGTAGAAACAAGATCTTGCTTTTACAATTTAAAATTGTTTTATTTTTAAATTATTTTAAATTGTACTTTTACTGTTGACTTTCTGGTTGTCTTGTTATAAATACAAGTGCTATTACTGTAGCACACAGTATGCAGAATGTTACTATTTAAAGTAAATACTATAACTTGTTATAAATGTAGCATCAACTTTATATTATAGCTATATTTTATCTCTGTTTTAGATAAACGATGGGAAACAGAAATTCTCACAATTTTACGACATCCAGCAGTACTTCCTTCAGTGATCTACCTTACAAGTTAGGCACCACCAGTTATGCTAGAAAGAAAGGGTCAAGGCCTCTTTCCTCTGCTTCAACACTCCCTCGCCCAACAAAAGAACAACCATTATCGCAACAGCGTTCTACAAGTCTTGCATCTTTAAATGGTAAAAGAGACAATGCCCCCATCAAGGTTGTAGACAAACCTCTCACAGTGAAACGTGCTTCTACATTATCGTTACCACGACAGCAATCAACGACTTCCTCTGGTCAGCTCGAACGACAATCTCGAGATGTACAACCAGTTGCTCCTCGCCAATACAATGACAACTTCTTACAGTCGGATGTTAAAAAACTGTTTAAAGTCAACGACAAACGGAAGTCTCAAGCAATCCTTACGGAGGACAGCAAAGTGGAAAGCATTGATGAAAAGCTGGCAATTCTTAAAAAACAAAGATCTGGCGAAGATGAACCTGACAATACAAAAACTAAAAAAAGCAAAAAAACAAAGAAAGCTCCATCATTACCTCCAGCCGAAACAACAGCAAAATCGCCAGTTAGTAATGCTGCACAAAGCGCTTCGTCAACAAATGGAAATGTCAGAGCAAAACCTCTCAGAAAAAAATCTGCTGCCCCTGCACCTCCAACGTCAGCTAAAACATCTCTAGATTCAGCTCCCGCACCACCGGGCTTGGCTCCAAAACCAAATGATAACAATAACAACAACAATAACAACAAAACGACAGTAGTAGAAGAAGAGCTGAAAATGGAGACTTCCGAATCGGAGACTTTTGAATCAACAACCTTAAAATCTGATACAAAAGACTCCAAGGTAGATGACACTCTTTGTACACTAGCTAAAGCAGATTCGCTACAGGTTTATCCCCAGGCTGAAAGCACAGAACTTGTTACAGAAACAAATCCTGGAGTTGATAACACATCTACATCTACTGTATCAGCACTAGCTCCTATAGGACCAGAAGCTTCTAATGCGAAATTACCAGTTTTACCTAAACCAAAGACTGTAATTGAGCGAGAGCTCATTGGTACTACAAAATTCACAAGCAGTAAAAAGCCAACCAAAGCTCCACCAGCCCCACAAGTACCGAAAGTGAGATCACAGGCAGTTGGTACGACCAATGACACAGGTGTGCAGCATAATATGAATGCGACTGATGAGGAAGCTTTCATCGAGGCTATCACAAAACAAGCTCTTGAAGATGAAAAAAACAAAGAGAGTAGAGAAGTAGCCATTCAACACAACTCGCAAGTAGACATTGCTATGGAGAGTGACGATAGCCTGTTAGAGGAGGAAAACTGTGTAGAAAAAGCGGGTGGGGTTTTGAAAATTTTTATTAACAAGAATGCAAAAAAAGACATCGCTAGAGAAGCGGATGAGAAGTCACCAGATGAAGAGACTATTCCTGCAGAGTCGAGAATTAGCCATTCAACGGAAGAAAAGCCAAGCATAACGAAAGATTCTCAATATTCTATTGACCAAAGCAAAGCCTCTGCAGATAAGGATGTGAGCCATTCTGCATGTCTGAACGATGAGATGGAAGAACAACCGGGTAAAAAAGACACTACGAGTATTAGCATAGAACCTCAAGCAGGTGAAACGTTGTCAACATCAATAAAAGTTGAAAGTGATGGATCGGCTGAGCTTGAGGGCCAAGATAATACCAGTTTGGTTGAAAAAACTGTTGAACCATCAGTCAATGTAGTAAACCAATCCTCTACTGGTGATGATAAGGACGACGACAGCAGTTTACGAGTAATGCCAGATTCTGAAAAAACTGACCCAAGTTGCACATCACCTCAGAATCCACCAAATGAAAATGACAAAAGTTTGGAAGCAGAAGCTTCTCCTGTAACATTCAGAGCACAGCCAATTACCTTAGGCATGACCAACAGTCATCCAACTGGACTCCATGTAACAGAGCTGGAGAAGAAAGATGATATAGATGGAGTAGTGTTAGCATCAACTAGTTCTACTGAGAAAACTGACCCACAACAGCCCGAACCAATAGATCTGGAAAGAGATGCAACTTTGGTGAATCAAACTACTCCACCTTTACAAAACATATTTCCAGTGTCAGACTTTAAACAACCCGCGTCTCCTGGAGCAACACAGTATCTCACATCAGGAATTTTTGTCGAAGACTCAACTGGTGAGAATAAAGAAGGAAAGAAACACAAGAGTAAATATAGTGGAATATTTAGAATAACGAAAACCATGAGAAGATTTATGTCATCAGTAGGCAAATCATCCAAATCACCGAAAGTTGAGGAAACTTTGCCTCCAGAAGATGAGATACCGTTTGCAGCGGATAATTGGACATTGGCCGGAGCAGGCAAAAAGCCAACGCCACGGAAAGAATATAAACCCACTTGGACTGAGAGTACATTTGAAGACCAAGCAAGCCATGCATCGACTTCTGACAAACAGCACGAAACTGGCTCCAATCAGATAACAACAATAGCCTCAGATATTCAACACACAGGAAATCCTCAGTCTGCAAATGCTGCTTCTGCAGATCATGCCATGATGCCAGAGCAATCCAGCACATCAGACACTACCACATCATCAGATATGGTCTTATCAGACAAAACTGAGTCGTCAGAAGAAATGTTAGAACCTAAAGAAACTGCCCTACCAGAAGAAACTGCCCTACGAGAAGAAACCAGGCAAACAGAAAAAACTGAACAACCAGAACATACCAAGCACCCAGAAAATATTGCTCTACTAGAAGAAAACTCTCCATTAGCAGAAGCCTTAATGCCAAAAGAAACATTGAAAACAGTAGAAGTTGTGCAACTAGAAGAAAATTTACCACCTATACATGCTGTGCAACCAGAAGAAACTCTTCGATCAGAAGAAATTTTACCATTAACAGAAGCTGCGAAGCCAAAAGAAACTATGAAACCAGAAGAAGCTCTGCGACTAGAAGAAACTTCACCACCTGTACATACTGAGCAATTAAAAAATACTTTTCTACCAGAAGAAATTTTACCATTAGCTGAAGTTATAAAACCAAAAGACACTATGAAACCAGAAGAAGCTGCGCAGCTAAAAAAAGCTCCTTTGCCAGAAGAAACTGCTGCACCAGATGAAACTGTTCTACCAGAAAAAATTACATTATCAGACAAAACTGTTTTACTAACAGAAACTGCAAAACCAGAAAATGCTGTGCAACACAAAGACACAGTTCAACCAGAAGAAATAAAGATGACAACAGATATTGTAGCAATAACAAAATCGCGAACTTCGGACACAGGCGAATTACCAGAGAGTAAAGACAACTGCAAAATTGAGGAGGAAAAACAGAAAAATCAGGTTATTAGCAGCTTCAACACCTCTGATAGCTTGGCAGCGTGTGTGATGTCTAGCCAGCAGCTTACAAATGTTGCTGAGGTGCAGGCAAGTGCCGCTACAGTCGAAACCAACCAATCACTTGAAGAAACGAATGTTGTCAAGGGAGACAATACAAAACCGGTGCTAGAAACAAATACAGTAAATGCCGAGAAATCAGCCATTTTGGTCTCTGCTGCACATGAACTGCACACAAAACAAGTGACTAACTCAGCAACTGGAGAGGGGGTGACACTGCGCCACAAGCCTGCCAGTTCTTGGGCTAACAGAGAAAACCCAGCAATGAGTGTACCTGATATAAATAATGCTGAAGGACATACTGAAAGCGTGACATCTACCAAAAATGGGCTTCCAGGCAGCAAGTTAGTGTTTTGTATTGTCCTTCCTGTTGCTAAACATGCTATACATGTCCCTACATTTTAGAGAAATCTAGGTCAGTGTGAGCATTACTAATGCTATTATGTGTTGTGAAAGAAAGCTATGAGTTACTTAACAAAACATTTTGTGTTCAGTTCATTATTGGTCACTGATTATATTTCTACTAGCAGTTCTTACGAGATAAAGAGAAGGTCGTCAGCTCTAGCATTAATGACCCCAAAGGCCTATGGTTCCTCATCATCGGTGTATAGACCAGTGTCTAAACTTCTGTCCACTCCCTCTCCCAGATGAGGTGGGTGCCTGCAAAATGCTTTTTAGTCGTTCAAAACCAGTTTTATAGTAAGTAGTTGCAATGTTGACTAACTATAACCTTCTATTTGACAGTCTGGAAGTCAGCAGACAGCTCTTACAAAATGGTCACCCCATAAGATCGAGGAGCCTGAATCAAACTACTTGATATGATATGCATGTTTTATGATATTATTTTTGTTTTTATTACTCTGGTACGTCACTTGTTGAGCTATTGTTACTAATTTATATTATGTAATACGTTTCCTTATTACTCATCTTATTGCATGGCAGTCAGGCCCATTAGACCTTCACCTATGTATCTTACCCGGTCCTGAAATAAACACTGAGTTACCGCAGACACTCCTGATACTAATTGGTGAACTATGCAAAGCACCATAAAACAGCATGGAAACTGTAACAGTATAAATTGAGCATCATAATTTTTATTAAAAATAATTTGAGTGGATACAAAATGGGAGGTTTGAGAAGGGAATGCCCTTAACGCAAATATATTCTATACCGAAGTACATAATATGTAATAAATAAAATCAAAAAATACATGTAGAAAAAATAAAATTGAATCCAAGCCATACACGGAAGTGTCTCACTAAAACTTACCCCAATACAAAATACAGCTCATATATAATAATGCACCACAGTTTGTAGACAAAAAAGTCATTCTTCTGGTCAAATTAGTGAGATGTCATGTGAGCCAAACAAAATTTTTCTAGTGAAGTTCTCAATGCTTTATGAGGTCGGAACAGGAAGTAATAACATTGCAGAAATATCAATGCATCAGACAGACGTGAACCAATCACAGGGAGGACGCGAGACAGAGGGAGATAACTTCCCACACCAACCCTTACATTCTCTCCATCTTGATAGATTTAGTTGAATGGTTGTTACGTAGTATCTCTACAAACATGGTCAAAAACAGCTACAATCTCACACCCAGTAATATAGTTGAGACAACTCCCAAACACATAAGAAACAATCGTAACTAAATAAAACAGCATGACCAATCATTGCTTCACAAACAATGTAAGAAAAATTTACCTGCGGTTGCTAACCTGCCTTCCTCTATCAACACATCACACAGAGTCTCATGCCTGGCCTTGTATGTATTTTCCAGCCTCCAGTAATAAAGCATTTCATAAATCTGTGTGCGGATATCCCTAGGAGACCTGTACTCTATTTCATTCAGTTTCCCTTCAAACATAAAGCAATTAAACCTTAAAAAACTGAAAAGTTCATCAATCACAACAACTGGAACCATCTTCATTTACTATCCTATCACTCTATGGATGATGAGAAAAGTACTACAGTGTGTGTATAAAGTATGGGAAATGTTTACCTTCTGAGATTCCAAGTTTCCTGGCAATAAACTTCCATGACTGAAGACTTCCACTGCTGAGTAAACTCTGTACAACCACATCAACATCTTCATCTGTTACATTACCTACAGTACCAGATATATTACCTACAGTACCAGGTATAATTACCTACAATACCAGGTACGTGACCCACAATATTTGGTATATGACCTACAATATCTGATATATACTACACCAGAGATGGAGTAGAGTCACTATACAACCACTAACTTGTGTCAGGTAGAATAGTGCTCTGTGACTCAGTGACTGGTTGATAAGGTTGAGGAAGAGCTGTAGTAGAGTCTAGTACTTCTGTCAGCCATTTAAAATCATCTAATAAAGCATTTCTAAACTCATTGAAACCATTTGGGCCCTTTGTAGATACGATATCGAGAAGTTTCCTGTTACGGCCGGCAGTTGTCTGGTTGCAGTAGAGAATCGACTCGTACTCTTCCTGGACAACAAACAACAAGAGAGAGCCCATTCATTGAGAGAGACTTATAGCAAGACGGCATGAATGATAGCCTTGTATGTATTAGAATATCATCTCAAGATTAGATTTCTTGATAAACAGATGGAAAGAGGACCTATCAAACACTGCAAAAGCAAGTTATCACTAAAATCATGTTAGTAGACTTCAACATGAAACAAATAGTGCAACGCCAGACTTATGAGCGACATAACGTCTTTTTATTGATTGCGCAATCGCTTACCTGTGTTATAATGTCTTCAGCTAACAAATGATCACAAACTGGGTCTGGAATTAGGTCACGAACTAGCGCAACTCGGTTTTTCTTTAATTTATGCAAATAAAAGCCGTCTAACCAGTCCTGTTTAGAGTCCATCGCAGCCTCTAATCACTATGAAGAACACGCATAAGCATTTAGAGATGAAAAGTACGTGTACTATTAGTAGATAGATAATGAGAATAATTGCGCTATTGGCATAAGAAATAGACACGTCAGTTGGCCAATATGGGAGATGATTGTAAGGAGATATAGAGAATCACACCTGGACCGGTGAAACAACAAACTCGAGCCAAAGATTGTGCTCGTAAAATTCTGATAATTCTTAAACCAGGCTACATACAAGATGGCCAATACAGCTACCTGTGACTATCGCAGCTTCATAAGACAACCTGTCTGAGTTGACGCGTGAACCACACAATGCTCAGATGATGCCAATAAATACCTAATCTGGCAAACTGAAATTTTAGGAATGCATTATGTAGACTGTGAAATATAGTCGCATATGCTATCGCATATAATCAGCACTAGTGAAGTGGACGAAAGAAGACTAGAAGACGTAGGACAGCCAAAGTAGATTAGCTGTTGATATCACACACTATCATGGCACATCATCTGACAGCTGCAGGTTGAGAGGCATGTAGATGTGCAGGGAAGGTAAAATTAAAAAAGACTTTAGGTACTGTTAGCAGACTGTTAGAAAGAATATTCAGAGAGTTAGGTGCTGTTGAGGTAGGATTGAGTGTATGCTTCAACAGCGTAATATAAACTTGGGATGTAGTATATATATTTAGCTGTGCTTACAAACCAACTGGAAATGGCATGGTCGAAAAGAATCACTGTACCATCAAGCAAACGCGTACACATAGCAGGTGAAAGTATTGCAATAAGGTGTTATTTATTACAACAACACACCAAATGAGGATAGAACTGTATCAACAGGATATAAGTATGCATACAAAATGAGACTGCTAAATACAAGCCTTACATCAGTGTGAACAGATAGAACGTTTTAAAAGATCGTTAGTCTAAAATGGTACTGGAAGTCGATGGAAGTTAGCCTGGTGTTGAGGCAATAACAGAATTAAGTGATTTTGTGAACGACATGAGGAGAGTAAGGTGACTCAAAAAATGCAGGTGGAAATGCTGTGTACGAGATCGGTGAATAAGAACCAAGGATGGCAATGCTGTGTACAAGGTCGGAAAATAAGAAGCAAGGATGGCAATGCTGTCTACGAGGTCGGTGAATAAGATGCAAGGATGGCAATGCTGTGTACGAGATCGGTGAATAAGAAGCAAGGATGGCAATGCTGTCTCCGACGTCGGTGAATAAGAAGCAAGAATGGCAATGCTGTCTACGAGGTCGGTGAATAAGAAGCAAGGATGGCAATGCTATGTACGAGGTCGGTGAATAAGAAGCAAGGATGGCAATGCTGTCTACGAGGTCGGTGAATAAGAAGCAAGGATGGCAATGCTGTCTACGAGGTCGGTGAATACGAAGCAAGGATGGCAATGCTGTCTACGAGGTCGGTGAATAAGAAGCAAGGATGGCAATGTTGTGTACAAGGTCGGTGAATAAGAAGCAAGGATGGCAATGCTGTCTACGAGGTCGGTGAATAAGAAGCAAGGATGGCAATGCTGTCTACGAGGTCGGTGAATACGAAGCAAGGATGGCAATGCTGTCTACGAGGTCGGTGAATAAGAAGCAAGGATGGCAATGTTGTGTACAAGGTCGGTGAATAAGAAGCAAGGATGGCAATGCTGTGTACGAGGTCGGTGAATACGAAGCAAGGATGGCAATGCTGTCTACGAGGTCGGTGAATAAGAAGCAAGGATGGCAATGTTGTGTACAAGGTCGGTGAATAAGAAGCAAGGATGGCAATGCTGTGTACGAGGTCGGTGAATAAGATGCAAGGATGGCAATGCTGTCTACGAGGTCGGTAAATAAGAAGCAAGGATGGCAATGCTATGTACAAGTCGGTGAATAAGAAGCAAGGATGGCAATGTTGTGTACGAGGTCAGTGAATAAGATGCAAGGATGGCAATGCTGTCTACGAGGTCGGTAAATAAGAAGCAAGGATGGCAATGCTATGTACGAGGTCGGTGAATAAGAAGCAAGGATGGCAATGTTGTGTACAAGGTCGGTGAATAAGAAGCAAGGATGGCAATGTTGTGTACAAGGTCGGTGAATAAGACGCAAGGATGGCAATGCTGTGGGTAAAGAAGTGGCTACACTGCACCGATGTTTTGGTGCCAATGTGCCTATACGATGGTTCGTGGCTATGTGCAGGTGGCTACACAGGCCAAAGTGGCATGACGATTTACTCAAGCACATCGGTGAGCTGCGGCTGAATAGCCAATCATACGGCACAAAGAGCGGGTTTTTGCCTGTTTCATTTCCGACAACGAATTATTTCTTTCCCTGATATAATAATCATCACAATAAAAACAATAATAATTGAACAATTTCACTGTGATGTATGGCTGGTTTTGTTCACCATAAAAACATTGCTTTCAATATTTTTTTTGGTTCTGTTTATTATTAAATCTTCCAGATATTATTGTGATTATTCATTAGTTATAATAATAATAAATAAATAAATAAATAATATAATAATGAATTTTATTGTACTTGTTATTAATTTTAATTATTATTATATTTATACTCAGTAATGTTGAAATTATCAATTACCACTGTTCTATGAGCCATGTAAAATTAATTCACTATTCAAACTTTATTATAAACATAATAATTCCTTCGGAGTTTGCAGTGGATGCACTTTGTTGACAAAAATTCTAGCGGAAATACATTGTAAATGGTTAAACTTGATGACAACCAATCAGAGAACGCAGATGTTTCTTCGGCGCCGGGCATAGACCAACATGTTAGTTATGCTCACGAACAGACCCCACGATGTGCCGAAGTGGACATGCCCATCGGGAACGGCCATCGCAAGGCCTTTTGATGCAAAACATCGGCGTGTGTAGCCACTCCTTTAGCTAATTTAATACCGACATATTATATATACAGTGAACAACAGCCTTAATGGCCAGTGAAATTTTTTAAGGATTTATTTGATTTAGAGGGTTTTGGGTAATTAATTCCATGAAATTGCAAGTTATAATGATGAGCACGGACACTTCCCTGAGTGAACGCCAACGGACCTAAAATAAATGTTGACCAAGAAGAATAGTTTGACAATCTTTCTAGAAAATGTTGACTTTTGTTCCTGGTGACCGAAAATACCACTTTGCCATTTCTTCCAGAAACGTCAACATTATTTTTTTCGTTAATGTAGACAACTACTGGAAGAAATTTTGGAATGACATTTTAAATTCGACAGAAATTTCAAAAAGCTTTTTTACCTATTACTACCCAAGACAGGCTTTTGAGAATTTATTTTCAGGAGGCGCCTTCATTCATTTCAGGCCTGCATTTATTCCTGCATACATTTGTTGCAAGCCCTGATAAAAGAACTCAATTTAATTACTCAGTAAACTCCAAATCCATATATCATCATGTGCATGCACTGTACATACACAATAGCTTTTGGTGGAATAGCAATGTAGCGTAACTCTTCCATTGCTTATTTGGAGAATATTATCCTTGTGAACAAATTAAAATTGAATCCTGTGTGGAGTTGTTGAACTGACATAAATCTTTTTGTGGTGATTGACATCAACATATTATTACGTATTTATTTTGTTACACATTATGGTATGACACATGTCTTGAGTTTATTGTTGTTCATTAAGTTTAGTAGTGCCTAGTTGAATCTACATGTTTTGTCACTTGTACTTGGTTAGTACTAATAAACCGACTATAGAAACACAACTTATTTATTATTATTACGGTTATAAATTAGCATTATGACCAGTTTTAATTTTCGCAGAGGATGCACTGATGTACTTAAAATTGAGAAATGAGAGTGCTGCCATAACTTTTCAGGATGATCTGAACACAGAGGCCTGGGTGAAAAGGTGAGGAATGTCTTTTAACACCCAAAATTGCTCCTTCATAAATTTTGGAGCAGGAGTGAACCCTTTGACTATAAATATACATTGGAAAATGCAGAGTTAACAGAAGTAGAATCTTTCAGGTATCTTGGTGTGACAATCTCGAGAAAGTTTGAGTGAAGTGAACATATTACTGCAAAATGCTCTGATGCTCTGAGAACTCTTGGGCTTTTGCCTCGAACAACATGACAAGCACCCAAAAAAATTAAGCTACTGGCATACAAAACTCTAGGTAGACCTACACTTGAGTATGCCGCCGAGCTCTGGGATCCATTGTTGATCAAACCAATAAATGACCTAAAACATAAAGGGGAGATCTGGAGTCACTGAGAGAAAGGAAGCCTTGGGACTTGAATTGCTTTCAAGTCGCAGCGATTGCGAATGTTTAGTTTTTTACTTAGTAATTCAGAAGAGCCTCCTCAAAAAATAAACAAAATGATAGACCAGTCTTTTCCACCCACAGTCATAATACAATATCTCAGACGCAAAGTATTCCTGTAGCAATTTTTACAAATAGTAGAATGCATTTCAACAGTTTTATAATGCGGACAGGTAGAGAAATAAGAGCTCTGTAGTCTTTTAGATCATCGTTGGCCTCCTCTTTCGCTCGTAGAGTGGTTTAGAGGCTCTATTTTAAACTTGAACTAGGAACAACAAAAATACCACATACACTGTTTATTATTTTTATTTTTGTATTATTATAAAATAATAATAATGTGACTACCACAGGTTTACTACAGAAAATTTTTCAATCCAAGAAATGGTCCAAAAGCCATCAAGTTTTTTGCAGTAGACCTGTGGTGACTACCATTACTCTCTCCATGGTAAACAACACACTATTATTGTTATCATCAAGAATTACATGAATGTCAATATTATTATTATAATAATTAATTTAATAATTATGGATTTTGCTATGTATGTATTATATCATCATATTATAATACATATTATAAGCTGTTGTAATAATAATGATAATAATAATAACTGATAACTCATTCTTTAAATAATAAATAAATGAATTATTAATTTAATAAGATGTGGATAAATAATAATAATAAAATAGTAAGCAGTAGTGGTTGGTTGTTAGTAGTACTACTATCTACTTATTACTAATATACATAAATTATCTACCAGAAGCTGTAACATGTGGTGTGAGTTTGTATGCTGATGACACCGTGCTTTACTCAGAGGTTAACAACGATGAAGATAGGAACCGCTTCCAAGAAAATATTGATGCACTGCATGCATGGTCTACCAAATGGAAAATGCCATTCAACACTGATAAATGTGAAGTTATTACATTTAGCAAAGGGCCATCTGCAGATCCAAAGTACTCCCTCGGTAACTGACTGCCCTCTCGAATGTGTTGAGCAGACCACGTACCTCAGTATAGAAATGCAATCAAACCTGAAGTTTGAAAAACATATAACATCCAAAATTAAGAGCGCATATAAAATCCTTGGCTACATAAAATACACTCTACATGAGGCGACTGAGAGGGGCAAGCTACTTGCATATACCAGTCTCTGGCGACCAATCCTCGAATACAGTGATACCCTTTGGGACCCAACTGAGAATAACACCTGCAATGCCATTGAGCATGTACAATCTCAAGCAGTTCGCTTTATCAAAAACAGTAAGGGTAGACGTGGGGTAACTGAAGGTCGAACGTAACTTGAGCTTAAACCACTAAAAGAAAGAAGAAAATCACACAGGTTGTCATTACTGATGAGAATACTCTCAGATGAAACCAGACACCAGACCCTAGCCTCAGCATATGATGAGCTGGTTAACAGTAGAAGCCAGACAACTATGGTCACACGAGCTGCGAGCAGAGGAGAGCCTACCTCAATATATCCATCGAGTCAGACATATTACAGCAGCTTCCTTCCGCGCAGCGTGAGGGATCTTAGGCTGGGGTCAAATAACACTACTCAACAATAATAATAAGTAGCTGTCGCTGCTGCACTGAAAAAACACTGACCAAAGAGGCATTCCCTGTTTGCACCGAGAGGTGATTTTGAATGTTCTATTTCCACGAGATTCTACTACTACTACCACTACTAGTAGCCGAGTAGTAGAAGTAGTCGATTGTTGTTAATAATAATAATAATTATTAATAACAAAAGTTATTGTTGCTGCTGTTCTTAATAATAATTGATGAAAATAATTATTGTTATTTACAATAATAATCTAATTATAATAATAAAAAGTAATAATAAAACAGATAAATTAATTAATAATCATAATAATAAATAAACACGCACATGATCATCGATGATGATGATGATCATCATCATCATCATGAACATGATGATGATGATGTTGTTATTATTATTATCATCATAATAATAATCATCTACTGCTTACATCAAAGTTAAATGCAGCAAGGTGTAATTGCAATTAGACAGGACCAAAATGAATGAATTGCAAAACAATTACAATTATTTGCTACAACAGTCACAGTGTAATGATTTTAGATTTTAACAAATTAATAATAACAACGGGTAAACAAAATGAAAGCTGAACAAGATTTTGTAATGTAGCACCACAAACCCAATACAGCAGGTGTTTTTATTTTTTCAGTATTTGATGCTTCAATTATTACCTGTTATTATAATAAACTGTGCTAAACAACATAGACATGCCTAACATGTTGACATTTGTCGAGTTTTGGGCATAAAAGACAACAACTCCAAATATTTTGACAATTCAAGAGAGAACAACTACATGCTACCGCCAATGTTAACCAAAATGCCTAATACATATGTGTACATGTACACCAATATTGCTTTTACAAGCAATCAACTTCTAAAACCACTTCTATACAATATATCATGATTAAAATTTTATCCACCACCAAAGAAAATCTGCAAAAATATTTTGATGCCAGCAATCAGGCCAAATCATATGAATAGTTTTTATTTATACTCCATGTCATGCCGAGTCAGATGGTTGATTGTTATGTTGGATTGATCTGTCCAATTCCATTGAAACTGTGTGTAACATTATCTACCATTCATAATACCTACATACGATACACATTATACTACAACACTATTATCTATTATCACTTGTGTTGTACATGCTCTTTCTTAAATACGTATGTTGCTGTTTAATAGTTTGTTTCATAGTCTTCTGTGTGTCGCTGCTCACACCCGTTTATATATGTTTTAGATAGTCCATGGTGACGGGCTTTATACTCGTGTATACTACTAATATCTCACGTCATTAAACAACTAACCACAAACCTGTCTGTAAAAATAATTCATACTAAAAAACACTCAATACCAAACTTGATCTAAGATACATAACATTACAGTGTGTCACTTTGGATTTCAAGCATTTCTATTGAAATTTAGCATATAACATCAAGAGGTATTTAAAAAAATTAGATTTATTGACATCTTTACTGTAAAAATATCAAAAGTTAGAAGCTGTTATGACATAGACTTAGACAAACAAAGGCACAATATAAATAAAACTGCGGGCAAGAAATCTAGTCATAGAGTGATGTGAATCTGTAGCAGACATTCTCTGCTGACAATAAAATCCAAACTAGGTGACTTCAGCATTTCAGACTCAGTTATATGCCTGCATGTATTTGTAAAATTAGTGCCAAAACATATCTCAAACCCATTCAGTACTTAAAAAACATAAATAAGAATTTTTCTAAAAAAGCTGAAATAAATTATTATTAGAAAGAAATGGTTTTGGGAGACGAGATTGTTACAGGCATAAGAGAGATAGGAATCACAAGCGTTGAGCAAAGAAACAAACAACAGAATGTTCTAGACCATGGTGTAAGATTTCATCATTTGAAATGACGGATATTGTGGAATCTGATTTCTTGTATAAAAAGTGTCTCGTATTAAAGCCGTTCTTCCAAACTCTGGCTTTTTAATCTCATCTTTCTTGATAACATCTCCGAGCTTCCAGCCGTACTCCCAAGAACTAAGTAGGGGGAACTGGTACTTTCTCTCTGGCACAACTTTGTGTCTCAGCTGCAAATAAAAGCATCAGCTATTGTGAATAGCCATTCTATCAATGGCTTTCTTGTTAGATCTTTTTATATAATTCTTACTCATTGGTTTGTTTGCCATTAAAAATTTTTTTTATTTGTTGCTAAGCTCGACATTCAGACATGGAATGGCGTTGAGCGTGTAGGACACTCGTCCTTTGTCCTTGACCTATTTCTTATTACCACGGGACTGTATTGACATCATCAAGGAGAAATAAATTTTAATAATCTTTTTTTACGTAGAGGGTAAATAATATAAACCTTGGCTTGTTTGTGGGGGTATTACATCAGGCGCAACAGGCGAAGGTATTCTACTTTTTATTGTTTCTATATTGATTACTAATTATTTGAGAAAGCAATTATGAATCTAAAAGCAAATTGAATGCTGGTCATACAGTAAACTGATTGTATGCACACAATGAAGCAATATTTGCTTGGGCTCTGGCTCAGAATAAAAGCTTGACAGCGTGTGAAAGAAACAGCAGTACTCTATCTGCAAGTAATTCATACCTTTTACCCCGACCCCCTTTTCTATCTTATTCATCTCCCCTCTCTCTATACAAAACTTTACGTAGACAGGAAAAGGAACAAAAAGAAGAAGCATATTATGACGCAAATTTCCAGAAATGTATAATATTGTTTTGATGATTGTACGGTTTCATAAAAAAATAATGAACATGGCAACGATGTGCTCATTTGTTACCAGAAAAAAATAAATGTCTAGCATCCAAGAATATGCTTCCAAATATTTTATTTTACCCTGTCGTAGGTATTCACTATAGGTTGTTGACAGTAAGAGAACTTGACAATTTTTAAGTCTGAACTTGCTGCATTCTGCCTTATATGCTTCTCACACCAACCACCATTTACTACTGAGTACCACAAGACATGCTACCAAACTAATTCCACCCATGCACATTATAGTTGTGATGCTAAGGAGATACCAAGCAGGTGGATGATAAAAACATAAATGGTACCATATACCACACATATAACATATCCAACGAAAATAACACTTGACAGAAATGAGATACCACACACCTAGAATCAACGACAGAAATGAGATACCACACACGTAGGATCAACAAGTTAACAAGATCTTACTTTTAGATACTGGTAGCGACCTCTTTCTTCTTTGGTCACACCATCATATAGAAGTGGTCGCACCTCAGATTCTACAGGCATCATGTCAGCAACTATGAGACCTCCAGTGCTGCCAAACCTGTCAGCGGCTGCTTTGTCTATTGCGTTATTCACAGATTTTATAGACCTCTTTGCAAATCTTTTCTCATCTAACTTGGGAAGTCCTTTCACCACGTCCATGTTCGGCTTGATTGCATTCATTTCTATCTTCTTTCTAAATACCTGAAACAGCATTTAGTTTTTGTAAATACAAACAAACACGGGTAGTCTTTATTACATACATGGGTGGTATTTATAAATGAGTGGTATTTGTGCATAGGTGATGTTTATACATGGGTAGTCTTTGTTCATGGGTGGTCTCTATACATGGGTGGCCTTTGTAACAGAAAGCTAGTTAAAATTGTGGTCATATTAAGAGAGTTATACAGAATAAGCTAAAATACTACCAATTGCCCAAAATTTTAAACAAATTTTTTGCAGTTTGCATCTAACAAACTATTAGCATAGATAGCAGCGTGCTGCATTATATTATGGTCACTGTGCACTGTGCAAGTGGGACATTCTAAAGGTAGTTGACCCGCATTATGTCTGCGAAACTTAAATGAACAATAATCTATGGCCAATGATAAGTGTATAATATGAAATTGGAGAGAGCCGACTTGTGTATCAAGTGATTACAATGAATGTAACAACTGCAAATATAGTAACTGATATGCTAAGTAAACACCCTCATGTCCTCATCTATGACAAATAAACATGACAAGATCTAATCAATAGTTTTATAAAGAAATAAACTGGTTAGGTGAATCGATTTTTATTACATTTAACAGTTGGCTGCAGAGGCGAAATTTTTTTCAAATTAAAGAAATACTGCAGCCAGTCATTTACGTGGTCGGGTTTGAATCAACAGAGTTTTTGGCAAAACGATATACGAAGTTATTTATGTAATGATGTATATTGATTGAATCAATCGAGTTTGGTGGATGGGTGCTTATTACTATTTTAGATATGATATCGGTGTCTCTAAAAGCTTCTATGTTGCTACCTCCATGATTTATTGACAACATAAAATGCGGCTCAATTTTGTTGTTGTTGATTTCTACACAGATCAGCAACAAGAACAAGCATAGGCATCCTAGAAGGAGTGTTGACAACTCCTAGTGTTGGCATTGACAGAGCTGGAAAGATACAAGGAACACACAAGAAAAGACTTGCCGCTAGTTTTAGGATTTGTTGTTATATAAATTACGGTTTTGACATTTTCTCCAAAAGTGTTGAAACTCCGCCTTCTTGTATTAAAATAGACAACTTCTAGAACAAGTTTCAAAATAGCATTTTATATGTGGCCTTGGATAAATGTCGACGGTTCCTGGAATAATCATCAAAATATTCTTTTTCATTTCACAGTAGTCGTTTGTTTCAGGCTTGTCAGCGATTATTATATGAGGTGTCTATGTTCATTTCTGGTTAGTAAGCAAGCATTAATTCCAATATTCCAATACACATTTGAGTTGACAGTCAATAGACTGCGAAACAATCCGGCAGTCTGTCAGCTTAAAACTACAGTCGAACTACTCTAAAACATACCTCCATTTGTTTGGATCTCGAGTCTCCAGATTTCTTTTTGGAATGCCATGATAATCTAGTTGTTTCTTCTTTGTCTATGGACTCGGTCCAAAATGCCTGAGCCTGGGTGCTAATCAGATTTACTGGTGCCATTGCAATAGCAAAATTACGGTATACCCACTTATTTGGGTACACAGACTGTGTGCTACTTGCTTGGTAAAGTTGAAGTTAGTCAAATCTGACTGATTCACAAGTGTTACCCTATTACTACATATGACACTTGCAGTAGGTGCGCTTCACGGTATCCAGGCAACGACCAATTTCCGTGCTAATATATGACTCTTATGAACATCCGGACAAAATTACGATAAAACGACCAATTGAAAGACCAACTATAAAGTAGCGAGCCGCAAAATAACGCGTTTTCAATTTTTCTACTAAAATACCACATGTAGTTTTTGTCATTATTATTAACTTGCATTTCTATCCCGACTCCCAAAAAGTATGTCCCTATTTTACCTCAGGCGATTCACGGGTCTTCATCACCGAAATATGTGCCAAAAGGTGAATTTTTAATAAACTTATTATAATGTTAATAATGTCCAACCCAATTTTAAACTGCAACGATGCAGCTGTGCGACAACGAACAACAACAGCAGCAATAATAATAATAATTAATAATAATAATAATTATTATTATAGTTTATTATAATAATGATTTAATATATTATTATTCAATTGTAATAATTATTATAATTAATAATAATTAGTAATAATAATATTATTATTAATTAATAAAAAAAAAACAACAGCAGCAGTAACTTCTTGAACTTTTTAAACAGTGACAACACTTTATACATACAGCAGCATGAAAGTTATAACGTTATTAATTAAGGATAATAATGATAATAATAGTAATAAAAACTCTTCAAGTTCTTGTCCGAGAGTCTACTCAATAATAATAATTAATAATAATAATTGCAGGGGTGGAGAAAATGACTTTTAAATTCAAGTCATAAACTTTGTGAGTCAAGTTACAACCATTCTGAGGTTTAGCTAAGTCAAGGGAAGCCACAAACATTGTTGAGTCAAGTCGAGTCATGAAAAATTTTAAGTCAAGTCTGACTCAAATGACTTATTACAAGTCGAATATCAAGTCATTCGCAATATTATCTTGGTGTCTATTTGCTTGTATTATTTGTCCTTGACCGGTATTGTTTATACTTGTCCTTGTCTCGTTTTGAATAATAAGGCAGTCGCCATTGTCAGCTCGAGCTGAAACTTCATCTAATGTATTATCTATTAGTTATTAAGTAATCTATCTATAATCTCACCAAACAAACAAACATACAAGAAACATGGTGCCCCGAGTGAGGAATTATTAAATCGTTATTACAACTATAAATATTACTTATCATCATGAGCCTCCAGTTTTTAGCACCTAAACCAATTGAAGATGATGGGACCGACTTGCCAAATCAATGTGGTAGATGCCAATGGTGCAGTGAGAAGCTTTAGATTTTTTTTATAATTAAAATTGGTGGCAACTTGTTTAGTAGAAGCTGATACGTTCATTGGTTCTAAAAATAATTGGCTCAAATTTAATCAACACTAAAAAACGAATTTAAAAAAAAGCATAATGTCTTCAAAATCACATTGTTTGCGGTGGCGACGTGACCGCAGGCGGATCACCCAAGCGTATCTACTAGTGCAAACAATATACGGGTCTATATATATTGTTTGCGTGTATATATATATATGCGTACATCAAAACCATTATTATCATGACGATTGTAATTTGCTACCAATGATATACCAATGGGCTCAGTTCAAAAGAACATTTGAATTGTTTCTAACTGCTGCTGAACTTACAGATGCTGATGATAAAAAGAAAGTAGCTATTCTACTGAGATGTATAGGCCCCAGAGGCAATGACATTTATGAATCATTAAACTTTACTAACGGAAAAGCAAAAGATGTATATATATGATGATGTTATAGAGTTGTTTGATGCTTTCTGTAAACCTAAGGTCAATATGTAATTTTGCGCCACCAGTTGCTGTCACTTAAACAGGGTTGTTTGTCTATAGACGAGTACATAACCCAGCTACACAAATTGGCTAGAGACTGTAACCTGGGTGAAATGCATAATGCTCTTGTACTACAAGCACTACTTCTAGGCATCAATGATGACTGACTTCGCAGCCGACTATTTGAACTTACTGAAGAACCAACACTAGAGGAGGCCATCAGAATTTGCAGAGCAACAGAAGCTAGTGCCGCAGACCTCAAGTCGCTGAAACTAGAACCGGCTGAATCAGTGCATGCAGTAGCCCATGCCAAAGCTAAACAACCATGGAAAACAAAGAATCAAAGTAGCAAGAGCTTGAGTAAATGTGGTAACTGTGGTGGCTCACACCCACCACGCCAATGTCCCGCGTACGGTCAACAGTGTCATGCCTGCAAAAAGTTCAACCATTTCAAAAGTCAGTGTAGATCTAAACGAGCTGTAAACTTGGTAGCAGACCAATATACTCAACAAACACTGGCTGGAGACTCTGACTCGAGCGAGTCATGCGCCTATGCATACAAGTAAAGCGCATTAATCGCTAACTGCTCAGTGAACTGGTAGTCAAGACACCAAAAAAAACATCTAGCATTGAGTTTCAATAAGACACCGCTGCCTCTTGCAACATTCTTAATCACAGAGACTACCGTTCACTGGGTAAACCACATCTCAAGACAACTGACATAGTTTTAAACCTGTACAATGATTCGTCAGTAAAACCACAAGGACAATGTACAGTTGAGTTGAAGGGTCAACAAGCAATTTTTTATGTGATGAAAACAAATAATCACAGCTTACTCTCAATGGATTCGTGCTTGAATTTGGGACTTTTGTCAATCAGCAAGGAAATTGTCAACATGATTGCTCCGAAAAGTCCAGAACTAGAGAAGCTAACAGACCAGTTTAATGATGTGTTCCATGGCGTTGGGTGCTTACCTGGTGAATACGACATACAGATGGATCCCAAGGTGACTCCAGTGCAAAACAATCAGCGAAAAGTTCCAATATCTATAAAAGCAGACGTCAAAGCTAAACTGGAAGCATTGATGAACAAAGGTATCCTGTCAAAGGTGGATTACCCAACACCATGGATTAGTAACATGGTAGCAGTATGTAAACCAAATGGCACAATCAGGCTCTGCATTGACCCAAACAATCTCAACAAAGGCATTTGTAGGAATCACTATCCAATGCTAACTATCGATGATGTTCTCTCGGAACTGTCTGGTGCATCAGTGTTCTCGCTGTGTGATGCAAAATATGGATTTTTGCCGGTCAAACTCTCGAAAAAATGCATCGACTTGACAACTTTTTGGACACCATTTGGGCAATACAAATGGAACCGTATGCCTTTTGGAATTTCATCGAGCCCGGAGGAGTTTCAAAGACGCCTCTCGCAAACACTTGAGGGACTCAAAGGTATAGCGGTTGTCTCAGATAACATTCTCATATTTGGGAAGGGGTGTATGCACGCAGAAGCTGTGGCAGACCACAATCGCAAACTAGAAGCCCTCTTAAACAGAGCCCGACAGACAAACCTCAAACTCAACAAAGCAGAGTGTAGGTTTCTGTTATCTGAGCTACCATACATTGGCCATGTAATCACACCAGAAGGAGTCAAACCAGACCCAAAGAAAGTAGCAGCAATACAAGAGATGACACCCCCAGCAAGTGGAGATGAGGTGCGACGATTTTTAGGACATGTAAACTATCTATCTCGGTTTATACCAAATTTATCAGCTGAAAGCGAACCATTGAGACGGCTAGTGAACTCCACCAAGAATGAGTTTGTCTGGGAAGATGACCAGCAACAGGCATTTCAGAGGCTGAAAGAACTAATGACTAGTGAAAGTACACTGAAATATTACAACCCAGCTGAACCAGTAGTCGTCCAAACCGATGCCAGTACTTTAGGCATTGGGGCAGTTCTCGTGCAAAAAGGAAAACCCGTGGCTTATGCATCACGTAGTTTAACATCCAGCGAGCAACATTATGCCCCCATAGAGCTAGAATGTTTAGCCATTGTATTTGGTCTCACCAAGTTTGATCAGTATGTGTTCGGTCATCAAGATGTCACAGTGCAAACAGATCACCAGCCATTAGAAGTCATTCTGAAAAAATCTCTCCTCAAAGCTCCTAAACGACTACAATGTATGATCATGTACTTACAGCGATACTCATTCGAAGTGGTATTCCAACCAGGGAAGAAACAAGTGATTGCTGACATGTTATCTCGAAGCCCACTCATTGAGACAAATAACACCAAAGCTGAAATGAACACTGAACAAGTATTTCAGATAGTTAGTCACCAAGAAACATGCTCTTTATTTGAGGTAAACCCATCAAGTGACCTGCGAGTCACTGAAGATCGCTACAAAGCAATTCAAATAGCAACGACAGCCGATCCATTGCTCATCAATCTAAAGAACAGAATATTGAATGGCTGGCCAAGACTTGTGAATGATGTAGATGAACAACTTAAACCTTTCTGGGCGTTTCAGGATGAGTTAGCTGTGCTAGATGGCATCATCTACAAAGGCACTAAGATTGTTATACCCACATCTTGAGACCTGACATTCTCCAGAGGGTGCATTCAAGTCACCAAGGGACAGCAGCTTCCCTGCGTAGAGCCAGACAAGCAGTATATTGGCCAAGCATGGCTCAAGATATCCAAACTTATACCGAGAAGTGTGTGACATGCAAACTGGATGCACCGCTACAGCAGAAGGAAACTATAAAAAATCACAGTATGCCTAGTCAACTGTGGGCCAAAGTCTGCATGGATTTGTTCTATTACGACAACAAAGACTATCTAATCATAATAGACTATATGTCTGATTTCTTTGATGTGGAACTGCTTAAATCAACAAGTAGCTCCAGTGTTGTAGAGGCCTGCAAGAGGATATTTGCTAGATTTGGAATACCCATTCTCGTACAATCAGATAATGGGCCTCAATTCACGGCGCAGGAGTTTAGGCAATTTGAACAAGAGTGGGAGTTCAAACACACAACCAGCTCTCCCTATGATGCCAAGTCTAATGGCAAGGCTGAGTCAGCTGTCAAAATTGCTAAACGAGTATTCAAGCGTGCTAAAGACCCATATCTGGCTTTATTAGAAATAAGAAACACCCCTTCAGAGGGCATGACAACCTCACCAGCACAGCGTCTATTTGGTAGGGAAACCAGATCCGTTTTGCCGCAGATCACAACATTGGGTACAAATATTCAGACCATGGTGCAACAAAAGGCCATCAAACACCAGAGAACGCAGAAGCAATATAACAAGAGTGCCAAAGACTTGCCCAGATTGTCTGAAGGGACAGCTAGATTGCTTAGAGACTATACTAGACACAAGCAAAACTGGCAAAGAGGAACGATTGCCAAACAACTATCTGACAGATCATACTCAATAATAAATGGAGAAAACAATCTTGTATGTCGAAATAGAGTCGACTTACAGCAAATTAACTCTACACCTAAAGTCACAGCAGAACCCTTAGATTTGTCACCCAGAGCACCGACAGAATCTAGAGACACTCCAAAACGTAAGAGCAACACTACCACACCTCGCAGAAAAATACAAATAGATGCTGCACCCTATCCCACAGAATCGATAACTCTCTCAGAGCCTGTGTTACCACCAGGCATGTCCAGTGAAAATCAAGTTAATGCAGCTGCCACGCCATACTTGACCAAGAGTGGTAGAGCAGTTCTAAAACCACTGAGATACCGGGAATAACAAACATTTGACACTCGACCATTACTGTAAGGATATTAAACAACCAATGCAAACGCGTCGAAAGCACACAATAGTGCGATCCAATTCATAAAGACACCTCATCAATTGAGCTTGTTCTTTATATCATTTTAGAAATTTTCATACATGTTTTGTGATGGAACAGTAAACACTTTTTAGTTTGTGCTATGGCCAAGTTTTGGCCGACAATCATATATTTTATGTTTGTTACAAATTATTATAATCTTCTGTAGAGACCCCCTCTTTTACTAAGCTTTGTTTTGAAAAAGAAAGAAAAGGGAATATTTGTATTATTTGTCCTTGACCGGTATTGTTTATACTTGTCCTTGACCTCGTCTCGTTTTGAATAATAAGGCAGTCGCCATTGTCAGCTCGAGCTGAAACATCATCTTATGTATTATCTATTAGTTATTAAGTAATATATCTATAATCTCACCAAACAAACATACAAGAAACACTATTGGTTGTAGAGCATTATCAAAGATATCATCGGGATCGGCTCGCCAAACCAATATCAGAGGGGGGTGATTGAGATGACCAAGGCATTTTAACAATTAATAATCCTGATTTGAAAAGCAATATTATGGTATGAAAACATTATTCCCGCAATGCAAATTTCCTGTTCTTCTGATATGGGAATTCCAGAAATGTACATAACGGATTATCTCTGTGTGCCTATCGAAGGAGGGGCAGATGCCAGTGCACTTCTCCTTGAGAGTGCGATTTTTACCACTATCATTTCCTAGTTCGCAGTCGCACTGCAAGCACCTCACCTATCAGCCCAACATTTGAATTCAGTCTGGGCCAAACAGAACTCCATAGCCAAACACCGCCTATTACCAGTGATATAGGCAACCCAACAACAAGATCATTCTACAAGATACTGGATCATATTCACTGTCAATGAAGTTGCAGTATAGCCTTGTTTTTTTTTTGTTGCAAAATTATAATGAAAAAAGCCAAAACATAGCGAGAGAATTTTCCTGGTTTTAAACGGAGGTCAGAGATGGACCAAACACGCCCAAAACCTAATTTGAGTCCACAAACTCTGTCCTTTACACTAGTCAGTAACAGTAGTTTTCCACTGGTATTATTGGTGGGGCAACTATCGGTAATCAGTATAGTATCTGCTATCGACCAACTGTTGGTCAACTATCGCTAACTATTGAGAGACAAAATGGTCAAATATGATAAGTAATAAGCATTTATATGGCAGACTGTCCATAATACGGAATTTTCAAAGGTTTTCATACGAAAACGATAACCGCCGATATCAATTTCGTATACACATATGATCAGACAAATCTGTGAGATTGACTTCAAATGACTTTAATAAAGTCATCTGTATTGTCAAGTCAAATGAGGCATCAAATCAGAGTCAGGTCAAGTCACTGCTCAATTAAGTCAAGTTATGACTTAACTCCAAGATGACTTGACTTGTCCGACTTATTCCCACCTCTGAATAATAGTAATATTAAATATTTAGTTTAATATTATTATTATTAATGTAATAAGCCATTTCTTATGCTGCTTTTTCATTTATTTAGATTATTGTTTCTATCTTTTTATTATGGATGTAAGCCTATAATAATAATATTATATGACAAGTGAGGATAATCAGATTTTGATATAATTAACATTAGAATAGATTAATATATTATTTATAGTACTAATAATACTTTGAATAATTAATTAATATTAATTAGATATTGATAGTCAGTAATAACATTAATCAATTATAATATACATGTATATGTCAAGAATGAAATGGTATTTTCAATAGTATTTTATTACTGCCGTAATCATAATACACAGCTACTATTATGGCTATGCCACTAACTGCCATTACTATTATTTAAACCACTGTCGAGCAGTAGTTTGCTGTAACTACTAATTGTAATGTTTAGTTCATCTCTCAGGAGTAGCCTCAGTTGCTAGCTGCCACTGGAACAAAACAGCACAAGCATCTTGTTATCAAATCAGAATGAACTTTTAAAAACCATATGAAAATAATTTAAGTAATAATACATACATTATTATTGTAAAAACCTGTTACAAATTTGAGTCCGATCCTTTCATGCCCACAGAATTGCACAATGCTTTTCAACTCATTCAACTTAAATGAGTTTCACTAGTGCCGCATGAAACTCTTAACCTATGAGACTGCGCTCCAGGCTCACTGCTATTTATTTCAGCCGATTTGGTAAAAGCCATGAATTGTCATTCATGGTAGACCCAAGCCAAGTTTATGTGGCCCTTTTAACCTTGCTGCATCCTAATTTATTTCCACCCATGTTCTAGAGCTGCCAAAAACTTGGCCCATCTTTTTAGACTAAATTTCATTGATATGTGTTACATGGAAATTAGAAACGAACGTAGACAGGAACGAACGTAGACAGGAACGAACGTCAACAATAATTAATGCAGACATAATTGGAATGAATGTAGACAGATCCTGAAATAAACATTGAAAGACCTTGAATGAAAGTCGACTCTGTTAGAGAGAAGAAAAATTTGGCATTCATTCCAGGATGTGTCTACGTTCAATCCTGGCGACATATAAACTACCGTTTCGACATTCGTTCCAGAATTAAAAAAAATTTTCTCCAAGTAGGCAACTCCTGGAATGAAAGTCAAAAATATATTTTATATATTGCCGAGAACAAACACAGACACTTCCGGGAATGAACGTCAAAAATTTATTCTTTACAGCATAGTCGACTTTCATTCCAGGTTTTTCGATGTTCATTTCAGGATACATCTATGTTCATTCTAGCTGTGTCTGCATTCATTATTGTCGATGTTCATTCTCGTCTACATTCATTACAATTCCCGTTACATGTTATTATGATTTGGGTAGTGCGACTAAACAGCTAAATAATGATAAATGTATATTTTTCATAAAGTCGACCACTATTGGCTTGTAGTGCCTATTTTTTGACCTATATCATATATCGCAGAACACAGTGGCACAAGAATACACAGTGGCTATTCTAATAAACACAAAAAATAGCTCAAACAGTTCTATGTATAATTATTACTCCCAATCATTCCTCAAAATAGACAGCTGGTAGTCAGGTTGACTGGGCGCATCCCGACAAAAATGAGCGGTTAAAATGTTACACGATGGAATATGTTTATTTATTTAGCATAATATTTTTTAAAACACAATAACAAACAGCTTATCAGTTATTGTTATGATGTCACATGAAAATTCATGTAAAGCCATTATGTTATTTTAAGCTAAAGGCTTTTTCTACTTGTTTCTTTCCCTTACCTATGTAACTGCTTTTGCCCCTGCTTTTTTATATGAAGCTAGACATAGCTAAAAGCATTTATGCTATAAAAGAAATGCGTTTGCCTGGAATAATCAGTCGATTCTAAAGTTACGAATAAACCTTTATTCAAAGGCTGGAACTGACTCATCAAATTCAGCAACAAAATTGAATTCACCTACTTCTAGTTTTAAAGAAACATAACAGTTATCTGCAAAGCAATCTAATATATATATTGTATTTTGTTTGTGTAGTAACCTGAAATGGTCATAATTGTCCCTATTTGATCTATGAGCATTAAACCAGAAAACACTATACTGCTGCAAGTATATTGCTAAAAAGTTGATGTCATAGAGGGTAACTCGACAGTTTTATACTTTTAATTTTTATAATAAGTTACAGATTGTCAATGGGATGCTCTGAGCTGGCATTATTGCATCCATGATCTGGTGCTTCTTATTCATGCCAGAGCCATTTCTTTTAGAAGAATTATCTTGAATATAATTGAAGCCTTTAACCTACTATTCATTCACAGCTGTTCCATTTATGTATATCATGTAGGCTGTCTCTGAGGTGTCACAAAATTCAAAGACACCGCCAGTATTTCGTCTTCCCTCGAATACACTCATAGGGGACAGTTACCTGTCAAATATCAAGGAGAGAGTTTCTCACAACCGGTACAAAAATTACCCGGGGGCAGGGCTACATAAATGTATAAAACCACCAAAGAGGCTTATTCAAGCAGCTATAACTCTTTCTAAAAGTAAGATTATTATAGTATAGTAGCTACTAGCTTTAGTATCTCATTTCATTAGATAGCACTCTTCATTTGGGATTGTCTTCCGATTTATGTAGGCAGTTTACATACTGAGAAAACTTATCTATTCTATCTAAGATTGTGCTTGATTTTATATAATCTAAATGATGGAAATTGAAAGTTTTTTTGCAGAATATCCAGTAAAAAATGTTCATGAGGAAGGAAAAAAGCTTCAGCAATACTTGTGGTCGCGAAGAGCTCCGCCTGAACATTCTGACGTGCAAAAGACTATGAGAGGGATTGAGCAACGGTTGCTATATGCCGAACTTCAGGATGCAGACGTTGACTCATTAACTTCTGAGGAGTTGGAAAAGGTTTGTGCTAAATTCTTGTGCGATTGGATGCATAATAATACAGCTGAATGGTAATTGGTGGCTTAGTGACATTGCTGATTGGTGATTAGTCAATTAGTGGTTTGTAATAGTTTATCTGATCTCTGATTGGTTGATTCGGATAAAGCTTAAATTTGATTGGCTCTCTAGTGGTATGATTAGCCTCTGATGGGTTGATTGTAGGTATAGCTGCTCTGTGATTGGTAGATCAGCAGTGTAGGTGCAAGGTTCTATTATTGGTTGATTAGTGATATAAATGACTGGTACTAGTTTACTTTAGTGTTCTATAGCTGCAAACCCCTACGGAACAAGTCTGGTGTTTTCAGTTGTTGTGCATTCATCCAATCAGAGACTCTGTTACATTTAGGTTCAACAAAAAACAATAGAGAAAACACGGCGAGCCACATATCACTGGAAACCATTAGAGTTTGATGCGTACCTAAGCGTAGTATACATGAGCAGACATCTTGTTTCCAATTATGCAATTCTGTACAGCATCATGCAGGAAGTAAGTAGCCATATTATTTTGTCTCAGCCACAGTGTTTGCTATTTCTGACAAAGATGGATGGTAAAAATTACAGCATTACGTAATGTGACCTTGTAGATAGCATCCACTGATCCTGATTTCAAACCTACAAGCATGTTAGACTTGGGCAGCGGCTTAGCTACGTCTGTGTGGTATGTTAGTATTTTAGAACCATATATATTGTATTATAATATGTATATAAATTTCTGTGTATCTATTGTATTTTTGCATTGTACGGAAGCAAAGGAAATAAATATACAATAACCAGAATAACTATTAATTTTGGGTGCATAGAAATGATAAATTGAAATGGAATTTTGGGCTTTGACTGAATGTTATTGAAACTTAGCATCACCATCATCACACTAAGTTGTATGATATTGTGTAATATTAGGGTTGCCAATGAACTTTGGGACAGCATCAGCGTGTATTACTGCTGGGACAAGTCTGCTGACATTTCTACTTTAGCCCGGCTGCTTCTTCAAGGTCAGCTTTTTAGTTGTTTATTATATAATATAGTGTATTATATATTATAGTCTGTTATATATTGTATAATATGGTGTATTATATATTATATAATATGGTGTATTATATATTATATAATATGGTGTATTATATATTGTATAATATATGATATAGTGTATTATATAGTTGCATGTAATATATATGATATAGTGTATATCGTTGTCTACTTGTTTGTTCTTAGGAATGATTCCATTTATTTGCTTTCACTGTAGATGGAAAAGACTATGCTGACATGATATATCCAGGTGTTTATTTCCGGCAGCAGTTTGCTAGGAATGACGCTAAACAATCAGTAGGCATACATTTGAGTTATACCCGTTTATTCTATATGTAGTGTGTAATAGGATTAGCACCGATAAGAGTACATACCCCAGCAGTCTCAGTAGTAATATAGGAGCAGATCTCTGTCATAGAGATACCCCAGCAGTCTCAGTAGTAATATAGGAGCAGATCTCTGTCATAGAGATACCCCAGCAGTCTCAGTAGTAATATAGGAGCAGATCTCTGTCATAGAGTCTCATGAGCTTTAGCTAGCTAACCTATCTTGGTTGTTCATGTAAATAGACTGAGAACTTCTATTTGCTTTAAAGTATGACATCCCAAACCAAGTCTTACTGCAAGGGTTATAATCTTCGAGCCCATTAGTGGTGTTTATTTTAAAGATGACCAAGTGTAGTTTATACTTAGAAAGTTAGTGATGAAATTATCACTAGTTTTCTAAGGTTATGGTCACAGATCTAGAACAATAGGCGTTTCAGTTTTTGAAAATTCACTAAAAAATATTGTCACTTTTGTATCATTTCAAACTACTAGTTTTAATTATTTGGCAATTTTTTTAATCTCCTGAAAATGACGTGTTTTCTTTTTCCTACATGCCTTGAAAATTATGTTTTTTTTTTTCTGCATGCCTTGAAAATAATATGTTTTCTTTTTCCTGCATGCCTTGAAAATCATATGTTTTCTTTTTCCTGCATGCCTTGAAAATCAGATAAACAAATACACAGGGACAAATTAAACAGCAAACCTGAAACATTTCCTTGTGTATATTTTGATGCCGTTATGCTGGGTGATGAATTTGTTTCAATTGAGATGGAGATTGACGATGGCTATCTCCATTGTTGCACATATCCACACATCTGTTTTGTAATCTGTCAATATCTTTCTACTTTTTCTATTTTTCTCATGTTTTAGAAAAATAAAGCTGTAGTATATTATTGTTGAGACACAATGCACCCCCCCCCCCCCCATATTGTCTGTGAAATGAATTGTAGAGTCTGAGTCAGCGTCAACCTTCTGTCTATTACATAGATAACAAACTCACATGATAACCGTATTTGTTAGGCTGGGTTCGATTTAGTTGTCTGCTCCCACACATTGTTTGAGCTGCCAAACCAACGTACCCGTCTGCAATACATAGACAATCTGTGGTCCCAGACTAACCATTACTTGATACTGGCAGATAATGGCACAGTACATGGCCATAGACTTATAGAAGAGGCACGAATCCATATCCTACAGGTATTATATAACTGAAGTCTTCTGCAATGATATTGTTGGTGTTAAAGGTACTGTTACATTGTGTTGTGTACGTTGTAGAACTACACTAGCGAAGAACAGAGAGGTCATGTGACTGCGCCGGTAGGTCATGTTAAACAGGGTATAGAATTGTCTATAGTTGGCACAATTATATTGTACGTCACCTCAGATGGTGCGGTGTTGTAGTGTGGCCATGACATGCCATGTGACCTGATCAACAACTGGTCTACTATGAGACCTTGTAACTTCGAGGTCTCTTACCGAATCGGCTCGGTAATTGGACAAACAGATTTCTTCAAACAGGTTTGCGAGCAAAACATGAGCCTATTACGATGTTTTATTGTGTTATCCCTAAACGTGTGACGTTAGACTGTGTTCTGTTGTGGTTGAGATCCACTGCTATCTTATACCCTATCTGTTTCTTTACAGGAATCATCTAAAGCCAACAAGACGTTCACAAGGTGGGTGGTCTTGTGTAATCCACGTTCACAAGGTGGGTGGTCTTATACACATTCACAAGGTGGGTGGTCTTATACACGTTCACAAGGTGGGTGGTCTTATACACGTTCGCAACAAGGTGGGTGGTCTTATGTAATACACATTCACAAGGTGGGTGGTCTTACTTAATACACGCTCACAAGGTGGGTGGTCTTATGTAATACACATTCACAAGGTGGGTGGTATTTTGTAATACACTCATCGCACAGTTTTTATTTATGTCTATTTTGTGAGTTTCCTTCTATGAATACAAAAACCATGCGAGGTCATTACACATTGTGTGATGTCATATCACATTGTGTGATGTCATAGTCCCGGGCTGCTTAATAATATACAAACTAGGTTTCATTTTGGACAAATGCACTTATAGATATGTCAGCCAATTCCCGAAAATACCAATTTCTGAAAGCCAATAGCACCTCCGAAATTTGAGTGAATGGATATTATACTAATGCTGCCATACTAGTTCTGCCATGCTAACGCTGCCATACTAATGCTGCCTTACTAATGCTGCCATACTAATGCTGCCACACAGAAAATAAATACTTATACAAAGCCGAGTACAGCAGGCCCTGTAGCTTGTGTAACAAGTTATTATATAGAAGTTTTCAGCTGTTTATTACTATTATTCAATGTCAACCAATTTTTTGCAACATCTTGTATTTATTTAAACTGGTTTCTTGATAATTTGGTCTACTCGATTATTAAGTTAATTGTAGCAGAACTAGCAGTGTCTGATGTGGGTGTAAAATAATGAAAATAATTTTTCTGTAACTATTCTAAATTTGTTATGCAATAAATATAATACATTAATTTTTATATAGTGTAGTATTATATATCAAAAACAACGAGCAGCATATTTGATTAAATAATTATTTATTATGCCAGTTACAAACAATACTAACCCAAACATGATTATTATTATAATTAAACGGTTCTAATGGGCATCTGTTAACTCACAAAAATTTTTCTTTGGCTAAAAATATATTTCATGTACGCCTGAGCCATTGATCATGCACATATTGAAACGTACTTATTATACGGTGATATCAAACGCATATTCCACTTGACTGCCGAGGAATATGCATTTGGAGACTTCATCACAGTCGTGTGTGCTGCAGGTACTCGTATGTGGTGCTTAAGAAAGGACAACCTGTGGAGGCGCATAGGTACCCTCGAGTGCTAGCTCTCCCACAAAAGAGGAAGACTTGCATACAGTGTCTGATGTGTCTAACTGACAGCAAAGTCAGACACATCAACGTACACTCTAAGATTGTAAACAAGTATGTATACTATATTATATATGTTCATATGCTTGTGTATGTCGCATGTAATACAAATGTATACTAAGTATAACACGTTTGTATAATACATATGCATTTACTTATGTATTACATAATCGTTTACTCTATATAATACTGTTATTTATAGCTATGTGTTCAAGCTAGCAAAGAACAGTGTGTGGGGCACTCGATTACCTATTACAAACTGGGAAAACCTGGAGTTGACCCCGAAAAAAGATGATGATGATACAGAAGATGTATCAGAGTCAGTGAGCAGCGATACAGGAGTGGATGCACTAGATGAAGACCAACCTGACAACAAATGAGTAGACAACTGCTGAGGTGACACAGAAAGGAAGTAGTGACAAATCTATCGCTAGAGGTCGGTGTGCAGGGTTGTTGCTCTATATAACTGTATCCGTGGCAACCGATGCAAGCAAAAATGGATGCAAATGAAGCAGTATCTTAGCTGAGACAATATACTGCAGGTACATAAAGAGATGAATACAGCCTTTGTACCATTTATCTAGTCTGTTGTAGATGAAATGCCAGTGCTGTATATAGTGTACTACGTAAATGCTACCAACTATTCTAGAATTATTTCACTTCTGCTGTGAGGAAGTACCAAAATAAAGATCTGCTGTACCATTTCTCACCAAATACTGAATCAAAGAGACAACATTGAATGTCAATATTTGTTGATTCAGGAAATGTGTTACGTTGTCGCAATGGAAGATTTTGTATTTCAACAAATAACATCAATCAGGGCAGATAACTCCATGGAAACCTGGATTACTCTTGCCTGTAACTATAGTAACATGCAAAAGATAAATTGTAATATGCAGTTCTAGCATCGATTCTGAGAAAAACTCAATGTTGGGCGGGTATGATGGGATGGCCCTCGATGATATCTGTCCAGTCATTCTCTGTAGACTTCACCATGATTTTGTTAGCAGAGATATTATGGGCCTGCATGAGATGTTCTGCGATGGCTTGAGCTTTGTCCGCAACATAATAACATCCGCGTTGTGTGCACTCGTACATGGGCAGGTCTTTGTGTTTGGAGGACTGAAGAAGATGCTTCCTAAGGTTTCCGATAGTTGTTGAAGAATATTCGCAATATGGGCAGGAGTAGGGCTTGCTGCCGGCGTGTATTCTCATGTGTCTTTGCAAATGGCAGCGAGTTTTACATTTATAATCACAATAGTCGCAGCTGAATGGTTTGATGCTACTGTGGCTACGACTGTGGGCTTTCAGTTCTTTTCTCGTGTTGAATGTCTTGTCACAATGATCACATGCGAACCTCTTCACACCTGCAGTAATCCATACATATATTGAACTTTTTATCTTATTTGTAAATTAATTTGGATGGGTGAAAAGCTGCTATGGTGTGAGACAGTTTGCTCTTCATGCTCGAAAAGATGCATAATAATCTTTTCCACCTTGAGATGTCACCTATGCTATCTATTGGTCGTTGGACAATGAAGAAATACTTGTTGATTACACAACCATTAATGCAACTCAGTGCTGAGACGAGTGTACGTACCTGTATGGGTGGCTCTGTGCACGTTGAGATCTCCTTTAGACTTGTACGTTCTGTTACAGCCAGCCACTGGACAGGTATAATACCTGCTGCTACTAACGCTGCCTGTCGACAGTTTAGAGTTCTTTGGTTCTAGCTCTGCATCAACGCGTTTCTAAAATAAATGCCACCTCAATTGTTGTATTAAATACAACACTGAAACAATGAGATTACTTTGTAGCATCGCCTACCCTGTTATATGGGTTATGTTGGTGCAGGTGAAAGTCAACTGAATCAGAATTCCAGTCAGCAAAGCAGATGAAGCAGGTTTCCATGTCAGCGCAGTCAGCTATTGCTGTCTGCAGGTATCTCTACAGCAAGAGAGCACAGCATTCTATTAACAAAATCTCTAGACATCAGTAGTTGGATATTTGGACCACACAAGTATGCTAGATCACACAAGTACAGTAGACCACACAAGTACACTAGACCACACAAGTAGACTAGACCACACAAGTATACCAGACCACACAAATAGACTAGATCACACAAGTATACCAGACCACACAAGTATACCAGACCACACAAGTACAGTAGACCACACAAGTAGAGTAGACCACACAAGTAGACTAGACCACACAAGTACACTAGACCACACAAGTATACCAGACCACACAAGTAGACTAGACCACACAAGTATACCAGACCACACAAGTAGACTAGATCACACAAGTATACTAGACCACACAAGTATACTAGACCACACAAGTACAGTAGATCACACAAGTATACCAGACCACACAAGTATACCAGACCACACAAGTACAGTAGACCACACAAGTAGAGTAGACCACACAAGTAGACTAGACCACACAAGTACACTAGACCACACAAGTATACCAGACCACACAAGTAGACTAGACCACACAAGTATACCAGACCACACAAGTATACCAGACCACACAAGTATGCCAGACCACACAAGTATACCACACAAGTATACTAGACCACACAAGTATACTAGACCACACAAGTATACTAGACCACACAAGTAGACTAGACCACACAAGTAGACTAGACCACACAAGTATACCAGACCACACAAGTATACCAGACCACACAAGTAGACTAGACCACACAAGTAGACTAGACCACACAAGTAGACTAGACCACACAAGTATACCAGACCACACAAGTAGACTAGACCACACAAGTAGACTAGACCACACAAGTAGACTAGACCACACAAGTATACCAGACCACACAAGTATACCAGACCACACAAGTAGACTAGACCACACAAGTAGACTAGACCACACAAGTAGACTAGACCACACAAGTATACCAGACCACACAAGTAGACTAGACCACACAAGTATACCAGACCACACAAGTATACCAGACCACACAAGTAGACTAGACCACACAAGTATACTAGACCACACAAGTATACTATACCACACAAGTATACCAGACCACATAAGTATACTAGACCACACAAGTATACCAGACCACACAAGTATACCAGACCACACAAGTATACCAGACCACACAAGTACACCAGACCACACAAGTATACCAGACCACACAAGTATACCAGACCACACAAGTATACCAGACCACACAAGTATACCAGACCACACAAGTAGACTAGACCACACAAGTAGACTAGACCACACAAGTAGACTAGACCACACAAGTATACCAGACCACACAAGTAGACTAGACCACACAAGTAGACTAGACCACACAAGTAGACTAGACCACACAAGTATACCAGACCACACAAGTAGACTAGACCACACAAGTACACTAGATCACACAAGTATACTAGACCACACAAGTATACCAGACCACACAAGTATACCAGACCACACAAGTATACTAGACCACACAAGTATACTAGACCACACAAGTATACCAGACCACACAAGTATACTAGACCACACAAGTATACCAGACCACACAAGTATACTAGACCACACAAGTATACCAGACCACACAAGTATACCAGATCACACAAGTAGAGTAGATCACACAAGTACACCAGATCACACAAGTATACCAGATCACACAAGTAGACTAGACCACACAAGTATACCAGATCACACAAGTACACTAGATCACACAAGTACACCAGATCACACAAGTAGAGTAGATCACACAAGTAGAGACAGGTTTTGTCAACCTTGACCAAACCAACAAACCCGCAAGCGACAATTATCCGGGAAACTTTCATCACTATAACTTGTAAACTTAGACAACCAGTACAAACCTTTACATGGTTTACTTCATGAGTAAATAACTCCGAGCTATTGGCCAGCTGTTTGTGACAGAACCTGCAGAAAACAGGTTTTCTTGCAGACATATTCTTCACATTCTCATCAATGTGTTCCTCTTGATGGAGCCTCCTGTAGTGTTCATGCAAGCTGCTCAACTCAGATGTGCTAAACACACAGAAATGGCACCTCATAGCTGACGTTTGGTTGGCAGAGCTGTTGGCTGAACCGGAGTCTGAAGTGATACTGAAAGTGACTGATTGTTTATAACTATCTAACACTCTATCCACGTGTTTTATGGTCGACTGGTGCTTGCTCAGATCGTACTTGGAGTGGTAATCTGTAGAACAGACCTTGCAATAGAATGGCCGCTTATTGCGATGAGTGCGCAAAATATGTTGGTGAACTGTTGAATGTTTGCCTACAAAGTCACAAAAATCACATTTCTTTAATTTAGAATTTGGCGAAACAATCCTTAAATGCTGGTTTCTGACATGACGCGTGTAATGCAGCGTTGAATGCAAAACTTTATCACACTTTAAACATTGAATTTGAGATTTTCTTTCCTTTAGTGTGATAGTTGTGGTTACGGCTCTAGCTCGATGTTCTTTGCTGGTGCAGTGTTGTAACATGGATAAACCATCGTAGTCTAAATAATTACAAGATACGCACTCGACTGGTCCAGCTAACTTCGATACATTCTCAGTGTGCTGTATTGACTTCATATGTGTAATGAGTCCGTCATGTTCCGTAGCAGCAAATGTACAACAAGCGCATTGATAGGCCGATCGTTTGACGAGGTGTGTATGATATTGAGTGTAGAGCTGGGCTGCTAGGCGTTGGTTGTCTTTAGATATATTCCGTCGATGCTTTTGAGAGGTTAAGTGGAGCACAAGATTTTCAACTTTACTAAATGTTTTGTCACAGATAACACAAGTTAAACTTTTCAAAGTCAACTCTTCCTCGTCTTCAACCTTTTCATCTTCCGTTTCCTCAGCTTGAGCAACAGCGCCTTTACTATAAAAGCACCAATGTACCTTAAACTATACAGGAAAAATTTTTAAACAAATCATATAAAAACTTCAACTACTGACATAAACTGAATTTTAGATTTTTCTTGTTGGGGATAAGGTTTGTCCAAATTTAAGCTTTTCATTTCATAAATATGAAAACAAACTTAGATGCAAAATCTGTGGCAATAAATTTCAAGAATACGGTTTTCTTGGTCTTGAAAACTTTTTCTGTAATCATATTCACACCTTTTTATCGTGAGATCCTCCCCTGCTAGAAGAGACTGCGATATGGTGGGTTTCCATTTTCCTCCTGTATAGGATGGAGGAGGGTGGCAGCGTTTTTCAATTTCTTCGTCCGAGCCACTGTCCTCTGCTTGAATGCGAGATATTATGGAAGTGATAGGTAAGGATTGAGTCTCTAATGTGTTACAGGTAGTAACCTTTGGTGCATTAGAAACAGATGAAACGGGCTTTTCGAGAAAAGAGTTTAGACAAACTCCAAACCCATTTTCCTCTTCTGCTTGGGTGGAGATTAAATTTAATGAGTTCCAAAAGTCACTGACAGTTTCAGTAACGAGGTCCATAATTGTGGTTTGGTCAGACAGCACCTGCAATTGAAAATGTCAGCTCAAAGTAAACAAACTGAAAACACAATTACTTTTTAAAATATTATATAATGACTGTGATGAAATTCTTGCAACTGCAGCAAACAATGATGATTAGTAGCAAAACTTGAAACCAAAAGACTCCAAGTGATGTATTACAGAAGTTAATTTTATGAAGACAATTTCCAGTGGTAAATGTTGCAAAGCTATAATGATACTCTATATGACTGTTATTATACTAAATAATCATCATAATGTAATAATCCTAGGTAATAATAATTATAATAATAAAAATTGATAGTAGCCTAATACTTTCATTATTATCATTATTAGTTACTCAACTATTACAACAGATTATTATTATTGTAGTCATTATTATCACGCTTTATTATTTAATTGATTATTTTGTACATATAATAAATTATTGTTATAAATGTAATATATTATTTATTTTGTATATATTATTAATAATAATAATAATAGGCAGGTGCTGATGACAGCTGTTGCCGATAATGCCCAATCAATGAATGCACTGTAGCGGATATAACATTGATGATAATTAGTAAGTTGTTTATAGTTCCCTTGTTGTTTTTATTTAATGTTATAATCTCCCTTAACGGTTGTTCATGTTTATGGGCTAATTGACGGTATTACGAGTTTTAATTGGTCCTGTAGTTTTTGATATCAATAGCCAGCCATTTTGACGATTATATAAAGCCGAACTGTGAGAGCGAACGGCAGTCACAGGCTGGAGCAATATTATAATTATTACTATACATATGGGACCCTTACTAACTGTGGATTATCACTGCCTTTTGTTCTTCTATTAATATTACCATGCTATTCTAACACCGTACTATTTTTTATTAATTACAATAATTATTTATTTTTTATATTGCTTTAGTCGTGTGGACTAATGCACTCAGTCCAAACTACTAATGCTTTGGTGGTAAACTGTTTGTTAGTTTGGCTAGGTAGCTTGAATTGTGATTGCTTGTGTGTGTGAGCTACACGTTTATAGCAATGTTGAGGGGTGAGTGTGGAGGTTAGACAATAGTTGGCTACTCACTTGCAAGTGTAATACAATCACTTTGTCTGGGTCTATAGGACAGTCAATAGTTGGTAAACCCCTGCTGTGGTTCAGGCCTAATCACTGTCAGGCAACTGCATGCAGCCGTTCTGATTAGTGGCAGAAACCTAATAGCAGGAAGCAGTCACTTAGACACAGTTACCCAGTGCACATGGCACTCATTTCCCTTTGAGTAAAACCTCAACAGTACCAGTGCTCAATGTTTTAACCATTTACGTCTTATTTCGATTATATTATTATATATTATTATTATAGTAACAATAATAATATACATCGTCATAATCATAATATTAAAGATAATAAAAACAGATTTGAATTGTAAGCTGTTGGTTTGATATGTATGAATGATGATGTTGCAAAAAACTTTATTATTTTTATTACTTATTAATTATACTATTACTACTTACTACTACTACTGTAACTATATCATTAAATTTATTACTTTTTAGTTTTGTGCACACTCTGTACACTCACCATAACAATAATAATTATTATATATAATTATAATTCATATAACCAAAAATAATAATAATTATAATAATTACTACGAGGTACTATTATTATAACTATTATTATTAAGAACAATAATTAATAATTACAAAACAATATTATATTTTATTATATATAATATATTCATATGTATAATATATCTATAAATTACTATTATAATTTATGATAATAATGATGATGATGATGATGATGATGATATGATATCACCATCCATAATATTCGTGATCATGACATCAACATCATAATAATTATAATAATAATAATAATCATCATCATTTAATTCATAACAACAACAAAAACTACTTTTTTTTATTACTATAAAAATAATGTTTTCAACAATCAATGAGATGGCTGCAGTGTAACATTAAACAAGTAGAGGAAGGAGGATATAGCATCATAATCTATGCACATAATATCTGTTCCAGAATGTGTTTATCACACAAAAGCAAAATGATTATAAGACAATTTAATAAATTTGTAAGGAAAAAATAGAAAACATCGAATGCATTGAAGATCTTGACATAGCTGGCAGTTTTTGAAGTTTTTTTTTTAAGACAGGAGCTGTATTCATAAGTTAGTAATAGTCTTCGAAATGTCTCCTTCTAATGTTGTAGAACCTAGGCAATAGAAACTTATGTTTATCGATATGCACAGTGATATGCCAATATAAGTAACGCCTCAGCATGACAATAGATCATGAATGAAACACCGTTTATTTCATCGATGCAACAAATGCGTAATCTCATTATAACATAGCCGGCCACTCATAGTACTTGAATACAGGTGAGTAACAAACCCGTAACAAATCCAGCCGAGTTATTGCTTACTTACAGTTTCCATGGATTTTTATAGCTACACTTGCTTCTGTTGTACCAAGGAGTTTGATTAAATTCTAATCAAACTCATTGGTTATATTGTGCAGGATTTTGTAGTGATGTGCAATTCACTAGGTAGCAGGCACCTGTACCTCCCCCAGTACCAGACCCCTACCAGACTAAACTGCAGACTTCAGTTCAGTAGCCGAGCAGGCACTGCTTGTTAGTAGTGCAGGCCGGCATAGTTGGACTGTGTGCTGGCTAAGTACTGGAATGCGTGCTGGACGGCTTGCTTGATCAAGTGTTGGTCTGCGTGCTTTTGCAGGCTTGTAATCTATTGCAAGACTTATATTGTTGCAGTAGGTATTGTAAAGGTTTTCTGCAGTATATTGACAGAAGCTTTACCGACACCTGTTGGGAGTAGCCCGTATGTACTAACAAAGCATGCGATAATTGCTGAGAGCAAACAAGTGGCAGCGTGAGCTTCTCAGTGTAAGGCAGTTGTTGACCGTTATCCAAGGCTACCGGTACGGGAATAGCAATCTCCAATGTAAACGGTTATAATGTAGACTATAGCAATAGCAACACGGTAATGTCCTGTTCTTTGCTACGGGAGATCTGTATTTATGCAGACAGATCCGGTTTATTCAAGGTACGCAAACTTATCTCCAAGAATGTGTTATAGACAACTCAGTGCTGTAGGCAAAGCAATCATAATAATCAAAAGAGTTTCAGGTTCAACAACAGTATATATTATCGATGATATACAAAACCTTGTAAAGAGAGAAAGTCCACGAAGTGTATAACAAACTTGACAATAATTAGAAATCCACTAATTCAGTCCAAGTAGTCCCAGAACACACTACGTTATCCCCAAACGCACAACGTGTATTCAATACAAACACTCAACTAACTCTAAGGCACTGGGCGATCTGCCCTTCTCTTTATGTAAAAGCATAGCAATTGAAAATACAACAATATGATTGGCTAAATACAAATAATAGTGATTGGCTAAATATAGGCCGGCGCATTAATAGTCAAATCTATGCAGTGCCAATCAATAAAATATACAAGATACAATAACATAAGCTGGCACCACTGGGGCATCGGCAAAATATAATAATATATATGTCAAGATGGCTACTTAGAATCGCCATAGCCTGGCTCTCCTACGATATGATCTTGTACGGCTGGTATCTTCTCGCCAGGTAAGAACTGTGTCTTTACTGGTTGCTAGGTATCCAAGGTCACTGCCATCTTCTTCGTAGTAATAATAATCAGAACTGGTCCATCATCCAGTGCACGGCTGCTCGTATAAATCTATCAAAGTATTGCTGTCTTCATGTAAGCAATAAGAGAGAAAGAAAGTGTGTGAGAGTAGTATAGCTTGTATTCTTTTTTACTTCTGTCTGTGCTACTCCGACTACTCGGAGTTGTGAGGCAGCAGCAGCAGCCAGTATTTATATAAAAGATTACATAATGTCCTTTATCTACATATAGCCTTTGCACAATATATGAAAAAAGGGTGGCTCATGCAGGGCAACATAAATAGGTGTAACACCGGCCTGATTATATAAGGTATTGACTAGTGGAAGAAAGAGTATAATACACATGTCATGTACACAGATTTTGTATAGCTCTTCACAAAGAGCAGTGTTCGTCGCCTTTGTTGTTCTTCCTGTAGGTCATAATAGAGCTGCGCAGCATACAACGGTTAAAGCTAGAGCCATTTCCTGTACACAGTCCCCCTCATTGGTCGGACCAGGTGACCAATAGAGATATCAGATGGAAGATGGCGGCATGATAGGGCAACTCCTGGCTAAGCATAGGCAGCTAGTAATTGTTTGTGTAGTTGTGTACCCTTGTTATAAAAATAGGCTTGAATAAAAATATATTTACACGCAATATCTACACATATATAATATTTACATGCACACAATATGACTGGTATATAATAGAACTGAAAAGACATAGAACAGGTAAACCGTCATTATCGGTACGTATTGCTAACGGCTAGCTACACAAATGTTTGCTTGGTTAGCTTTCTCTCTTCTCTGCATATTTCTGTTTTCAGTTCCTCAGCTTTTCTCAGCAGTCTATATGCATTGGTAGTTATCCCGTCCAGTTCACTCTTCTTTCTAGTTATCCTTCTCTCTACTTTTTGTAAATAACGTCTCTCTATCCGTTGGTGGGGGCCACTCTTCTCTATAGGTCGGTTCTTCTTGCCTTCCGTCCTGGAGAGGCGTAGTGAAGGGCCCGTCTTTTCTCTACCCTGTTAGGAGGAGTTGTCTGCTCTGGCATGCTAGCTTGTACTGGGGCACCCAGGTGGTTCGTGACTGGTAATTTTTTCTTCTCTGGTGGAGTAAGCAACTTCCCACTGGTTTCTGCTGCAGGGCTAGGCTCTCCAAACGGTGGGGGGGGGGGGGGGTTATCCCGCTTCATGAACTCGTGAACGCCCCGTAGGTTTGCTCATCTACTTCAAACACGGGTGTGAGTGGTCCTCCGTGTGCATGGCTTTCGTTCTGCCATCTGACATTTTCTCATTTTCGGCATATGCAGAAATGAAAAAAGTAATGCTGCCGCACGTGGTAAGCGACTCTTTTCTTCCTATTGGTCTAAGGGCACTTGGTGCATCGAAACCTGTCTTCTTTCGCACCTCCAATGCGTACCATTGCCTGCTCTAGAGCTGCCAGGGTAGCCACTGAAAGCCATATAGTCCTCAGCTTGGTTGCTAGAGGCTGTTCATAGTGGTGTCTCTGCAGCGTTACGTTACCCGTACTTCTGGTGCGACGTTGGTGGCTTGTTATCTTCTTTATCTATAACAGATATACAATTTATTTGTATGTTTTCTGTCTTCACCTTCGTTTGGTGCTTCTCCATCATTTCTTCTTTGGTTGGTACTCGGTTGGAGCTCGTTGCTTGTCTTCTCTCTAACTCACTGGTTATTTGCATTGGATGATAATTTTGCTCACCCAGTATTTCTTCTGCTACGTTGGCGTCTTCTTCCAGCGAGAAGTCTGCCATATTTTTCTCTGTAGTAGTAATCTGTTGTAGCAACTCTTTTGCTGTTTGTAACATATTTTTATCGGAGGCTCTTGCTAGTGCGTCAGTAGGTGGTGGGCTGTCTGTGGCAACTGGCTGGGCGCTCTTCTGTTGTATTTCTTTGTTTGTTATGTAACCATCTCTGTGATTGGCCTGTTGTGGATCCCGCTCTCTGGCGTTCGTGGCTGGACTGGGTGCACACGGTTTCCAGGTAGTATGTAACTTGGGGTTGTCTTTCTCTTCATAGAGAGTGCTCATGATAACTTTATTTTGGGTGCACAACTCCCCATCTTTTCTGTCATTGTGCCTCTGGTTATAGTAGTTGTAGTTGTCGTCTGCTGGGCTCGTTTTTTGCGATGATCTCTCTGCTGGCTGTTGGCCTATGATTTTCCTGGTCATTTCGTTGTCGTCGGCCATTGTTCTTGAATTGTCGTTTTCTTCTTTAACAATTTCTTCCGGCTTTCTTACTTCTTTTTTTATTGGCATCCAGTTTTTGCATATTTTTTGGCAATTTCTTGACTGCTTCTGGGGGTTGTTGGCCATCTGCTCCTTATTTGCCAGTGTGGCCTGTCCCCCTAGGTGTTGCTGACTAGATGTTTCTTCTGCTGTCTGGTAGCAATGGTATTCAGCCAGTTGTGATGGTGGCTTGGTGGTTCTTTTGGGCCTTCCTGCGCTGGCTAGTTCTTCATTACTAGGTGTCTCATTATTTTCTGTGGCACCTGTGGGGGTAGTGGGTGTCGCTGGGTAGGGCTGGCCATTCATGGTCTAGTTCCCATTGTTCCTGCCGACTTCTTCGTGGTTGCACTGAGGCTAGATTTTCCCATTGTGACCGCAGGTCTGGTGGTTGTGGTTGGCCATTATTTGGCATTGGTGGAGTCACCTCCCCCTGAGAGTGCACATACAATCTAGCCAACTGCTCTGCCAATGCCTCCAAGGTCTCGTGGGCACTGTCACCTCTCCTTCTGTTCCAGCGATGTTGTTGGGGGGTGGGTGTATTGTGGGCTCCTTTGTGGGTGGTTGCTCTGCTCGTTCGTTGTTTCTGATGGGCTCCTCCACTGGCAACTGCTCTGCTTGTCTGTGTATCCGTCTCTGTTGCTCAGCCCCCCTCATATTGGGTCTGAGCACCAACTCTCTGCTGGCTGGGGCCTGTCCAGCCGGCTCTTGGCATGGACGATAAACCTTCAACCTTTTCTCATTTTGTGTGGTCACCTGTCCATTCTTTTTCACTGTGTACGTGTGATTGCTGTGGGCCTCTACCACTACGTATGGTCCTACGTAGCTGAACTGCAGCTTGGGGTTGCTTCCCTTGGCCCTTCTCTTATTTCAATGACAACTAGATCTCCAGGTGCAAACAGCACTGGCTCTTCCGTGTCCTCTTGGTGAATGGCTCACTGTTCCTCCCTCAGGACCTCATGTGCAGTTTGTAGCCTCTTCTCCATGTCCAGGACTTACTCCGTCACATTCTGCCATTCAACTGCAGGTGGTTTTTTGTCTAACTGGTGGGGTAGCTGGACTTTCCACCCTAACATCAAGAAGTTGGGCGTTTCTCCCATGGCTGAGTGCGGTGTTGCCCTAAATACCCGCATGATCTGGGGCAGTAGCAGATCCCACTTCTCTTGTCCTCTTCTCAGCATGAGGGCTCTCAGGGAGTCCCTCAGCGTCCTGTTCTGGTGCTCCACAACTTCATTTCCTTGTGGATTGTAAGGGGTGCTGCGAGTCTTCTGTACGTTCCACAGGTCACATAGTTCAGCTAGCAGAGTAGACTCGAACTGAGTGCCTTGGTCCGTATGGATTTGCTCAGGAAGGCCCCAATAGCAAAAGACACGTTTATCGAGGGTGGTGGCCACGGTGGGGGCAGTGGCATCTGAAATCGCTATGGCGTCCTGCCATCTGGTGAAATGGTCGGACAAAACCAAGATTCACATGTTCTTTTTTCCGTCAGCGATAGAGGGCCCACCAGGTCCACTGCTATTTTCTGGAAGGGGCACCTTGCATACAGTCGTTGGCGTTCCTGGGTGGGTGCCGTCCCCCCTCTCTTTGCCACCTAACGCACCTCGAATGTTTTCACTGTCTGCCTCACCTCACTGGTCATCCCAGGCCAATACCAGTCTAGTTGGATTGGTCTCCTGGTGCGGTTTACTCCTGCATGAGATAGGTTGTGTGCGTCCCAGACCACTTGTTGTCTTTTGGGTGCTGGACAGACGGTGCACAGACAGGTTCGTCCTTTTGGAATTACTTGCATGACTAGGGTGCCGTCGGGTAGGATTTGCATTGCTTCTCGTTGCTTGTCGAGGACCCGTAACTCTAGGCTGCCTTCCTCCATCTGGAAAGTAGGTGGCTGCCTTGTATGTTGTGGTACATTAGTGCCACTGCTCCACTGCCAGCCCGTTGCTGCTCAACTAGAGTAGGGGCCGTGACGACGCACAATCCAGGTGAATTTGTCGCTGTTCCTCTTGTCACGGGAGTCTCCTCAGCTGCCCTCTTTTCAAGAATAGCTGGCTTATCCGGCTGGAGTCCTGGTTCATGGGCACTGGCAAGTTCAGCATGGGTCGGTCCACCGTCGCGTTGCTCTATGGCACTACACTGCCTGCAGCCTATACACGATTCTCGCTGGCTCAGCCCATCTGTGTTCCCATGCTGGTTGCCAGCCCTGTGCTTGAGCTTGTAAACAAACTCGGCTAGGGTATCCAGCCACCTAGCGATCTGATTGGAGGACTCCTTCCTCCGGCACAGCTACCTCAGGGATGCGTGATTGGTACGGAGTTTGAACTCTCTTCCGTATAAATATGGTCAAAAGTGTTTCACAGCCTTTATGACAGCCAGTAACTCTCGCCGTGTCACGCAGTAGTTCCATTCGGCGGGTGCCAGGGTCTTGCTGTAGTATGCGATGACCCTCTCTTTTCCTTCCTGAACTTGGAAGATAACGGTGCTCTGCTCGACTGCACTGGCATCTGTATCCAGGACATGGGGTAGGGAGGGGTCAGGGTACCCTAAGACAGGTGCTGTGCTCAGTCCATATTTCAGCTTATCAAAAGCAGATTGCCCTTCTGGGCCAAACTTCCACGGGGTGGCCTTGCTGGTAAGTACGGTGAGTGGCTCGGCAGTGATGGCGTAGTTGGAAAGGTACTGCCAGTAACAACCTGCGGTTCCTAAGAACGCCTGCAGTCCTTTCAAGTATTTTGGTGGGGTCAATTCTGTGACAGCCTTTATTTTGTTTTGGTCTGTGGCTATACCCTCCGCGCTTACGATGTCCCTGAGGTACATTATTTGACCTGTCGCTGCAATAGCTCACACTTGGAGGGCTTGACCTTGAGGTTGGCTTTCTGCGATCGGCTTAGCACTTCTCCTAGTCTTTCCAGGTGGGTTTTGAAGTCCTGGGCAATGACTATAACCTCGTCGAGGTACAATAATAGTGTTTTCCAGTGCAGCCCTCGGAGCACCGGCTCCATCAACTGTTGAAAAGTAGCCGGGGCTGATGTTAGCCCTAAGGGGAGCACTTTCTACCACCATAGTTCGCTCCCGGTGATGAAGGCCGACTTTTCTCTGGCATCTGTGTTTAGGGAGACCTGACAGTATCCACTGGTCAGGTCGAGCGCACTGAAGTACTTGCTGCCGGCCAGAGCGTCCAGTGACTAGTAATACACAGTAATACACATGTCATGTACACAGATTTTGTATAGGTCTTCACAAAGAGCAGTGTTCGTCGCCTTTGTTGTTCTTCCTGTAGGTCATGAGCTGGAAGTTGTCCTCTGATAATAGTGCTGCGCAGCATACAACGGCTAAAGCTGGAGCCATTTCCTATACAATATCGGTAGTAAATGTATTTAACAGCAAAGCGATGATAGGATTATTTATTAGTAATTGCACTGTATCTGAATTATCGCAGTGCATGCTGCCAGGGTTTCATTTGGCTTTAACTGATCAGATACATATCCCAAAACCATCCATATATCCATCTCCTCCCTGCTACTATTGGCCACACAATGATAATAAATATTAATAATTTTTAATTAAGAAAAATAATTAAGTAATAACGATATTATTATTGCTATTACCATAATTAATTGGCGATACTTTGAAATTATGCCATATAATTATCATATGGCCATGTAATACCTTTGACCTTGTATAGTCACTAGTGAGTTCCTGATTGTACAATACAATGTCTTACTTTATTCAGACACTGCTGGTAAAATGAACCGTCACCTTTTTTCCACAGACCATTGTTAGTTATATATTAGTTTTATCTGCATATAACAGATTTTCAATAACATATATCTTTACGTTACTGAAAATCTGTTATATGCAAATGAAACTACTATTCAACTAACAACTGTTTGTGCTTTTTTCTAGCTTCTACAAGTTCTCCTCTGCTACCAATAATCTCTGGTTCGTTCCCCACAATCTCCAAAGCCAGCATCACATTTTTGTAATTAGTAGAGACAAACACTTATCATCATATGCCTCCAGTTCATCTTTAAACTTTCTGATTGAAATCCAGTTGAAAGGTCTTGATGATTTTTCCTACAAAAGTTTAAAAAGGAAAAAAACTGATGAATGAACAGGATTTTCTGCTCCGCCTTCAAGCTTCGCTATTTTTTATCTTTATTGTGATAGTAGAGGAAAAATGTTTATAGATAGATAACAACCTGCTGTTGTATCATCTAGTCATGTAATTTAGGTAGGTGTCTCCAAGTCCTTCATGCAGGTGGGCTGGAGTGAACGTTGACAAAAACAAATGCAGCCAGATTTGAAATGAACCTAGACAACGCCTAAAATGAACATTGACAAACCTGGAATGAATTTTGACTGTGCAATGGTAACGAATATTTTGACATCCATTCTAGAAAGTGTTGACATTTCATTTTTTAATGTAAATAGGCAACTCCTAGATTGTAGATTGAGAGTCGAAATGATGTTCCAGAAGTTGCCTGGAATGAATGTTGACACTTCCCAACATCAATGTCGAAATATTCTTCTTTATAACATGGTCAGCATTATTTAACATAGTCAGCATTATATGACATAATTAGCATTATTTTCAAGTTTGTCAACGTTTATTCAAGGAGGTAGCTATCTAAACTCAATACAGATTATCTGCATTCATTCCTTTCCTTTTGTACATCGTCTCAATATCCCTCGCATTGGAAGCAAACCAACATGGAATGTAATCGTACTTACTCATAGGGCTGAGCAGTTAATAAGAAGGTGGAAAAATAATATTTTCAGTTTTAGCTGTAAGTGCTCTATCTCACATGCCAACAGCCATTTTTACTGTCGTATTCATTTACAAATCTGTACCATGTTTTTATTAACTTTGTTATAAATTCTTGTTTGAAATTTGGGTTCCAGCGCTAATAAGAGTACATCGCCTAGAGTCACATGCGCTTTTAGGGCCAAGTTGAATGGAACGAAATAATTGCCCCTGTTTTTAGTTCGATGCAGAACTGTGTTGTACCAAAACCGCATTTATAAGAAATCAATCAATGACTATTCAACATGCTGAGGAGTTGTTGCACCTTGGTCAATCAAGAGCAGCATGTGGCAACTGTTGAGGGTGCATAATTATCATCAGTTGATTTAGCCTCTGTACTTAACCAATATTTGCGCATAGGGTTGCATGCTCCAACAGAGGTGTTGATATTTTGTTTTCAGGGTGAGCCCAAGTAGTCCTGAAATAGCTTCGCTCCACTACCCACTCCAACTACCCTCCTCAAAGTTGCCTTTCAACAGCACAAGTAAATTGATGTGCACTCTTTGCATTCAGATAATCATAATATGCATCCTCATAAATGAGTCCAAAATAGCGCTGGAGCTGTTATAGGCTGTCACATCAATGGCCATCCATGATATCAATCGAATTATGTTGAGGGAGATTGTCATTTGTACTAGATTTTTAGGGGATAGCGCGAACGCAGTCCCCCACTACCAAAAATTACGCACCCGAGTTACCCACATTTGGGGTAATCGCAGGCGTCAACCAAACCGAAGTGCAATGGTAAGGCCTCTTCCTGGGGGATCTACCTTCTTGATCGTAGATGCCCCTGTGCCAGGTAAGTATGAGTTGTTTAGCGCGCCAACTAGTTCATATATTTAATAAGTTTTGTTTTATTCCTGTGCGAAATTTCTAAACAATTCTATTGTGGCAATAAATGGCTATATTATTAAAACTAAATTATTTTAAATTTTAGAAAAATAGTTGTTCGAGAAACTAGAAACAGTCAAATGAATGTTTGTTTGACAAATAATTAAAAAGTTGTCTGTTTGGTGTATTTTCATCAAATACGTCACAAGCTTACATTTTTTGAGAAAAGACAACTCCCACTATAAATCTTAGCGCAGTAATGCTTTTGTGCTATTCGCTAAATTACTTTACAAGGACGTTCGTCCCTAAGTGATTTCTGCACTTAGGTTCGTCCCCCGTTCGTCCATCAACTCGTTCATCAAAGTTAGTTTCCATCTCAATGGTGGCCCCTCCCCTTTTATGAGTATGAGGGTGGGTGGAGAAAAAGGGTGGCTTCCTAGTGCAAAAGCCAAAAAACGCATCTATGTAGTAGAGAGTGTATCATTTACAATAGATATTGACTGCTTGCAATTGCAACACTATTATTTATACAGCTGCTATAAAAAGGAAAATATGAATCACGAGGAAAACTTGTCTGTGGTTCTGCATGGCCCTAATGACATGAGAGTGGTAAGTGTGACCAGTTTAGTTTTGTCAAGAAGTTACTGAGTTTGGTTTATATATAAGTAATGTAGTCAAACGTATACATATTATAGTTATCTCACTAACTAGACTTTAATTGTGTTACTATTTATTTCCAATGTTACAGGAGAAGACGCAGATTATAGCACCAATAGACAATGGTGGGTAGACGAAATTATTTGATGTCAAGCAACCAGTGAGGTTCTACCTATCACCAATAAACATCGTCATTAACTTATTGTTATGTAGAAGTGCTGCTGAAAATGGGATGTGTAGGCATTTGTGGGTCAGACCTCAAATACTGGAGATATGCCAAGTGTGGTAGATTCACCATGTCTTCTCCTATGGTCATTGGTCATGAAGGAAGTGGAACTGTAGTGGCCTGTGGCCCTCAAGTGCAACACCTCAAACCAGGTAGCAGTTGGAGAATATAGACTACAATCCTTGCGTGTATAAGAACGCAAGAGGAGATAATCCCCACTATTACTTATATACTCGGTGCTGTTTTGTTGCAGGTGATCGAGTGGCTATAGAACCTGGTGTACCATGTCGACAGTGTGCAACCTGCCACTCTGGTAGGTACAACCTCTGCTCCAGTATGCGCTTTTGTGCCACACCACCAGTTGATGGAAACCTCTGCCAGTTTTATAAACATCCCGAAGACTTTTGCTTCAAGTGAGTCAACATGTCAATTGTTACTTGTCAATTGTCATTTGCTACTTGTCAATTGTAACTTGTTACTTGCCAATTGCTATTTGTTAGTTGCCGTTTGTCTATCTGCAATTTTTTTACCCTTTTATAAAAACCTCTCCATGATTTCAATTTTGGACATTTACTACAAATATAAATGACGGTTTTGTTGATTACTGCATCCATTGTTACCTACATGTAGTAGTCAGCTTACGCCAGCTAATCACCGACATATGCACGTTTATTTGTGTAGGTTACCTGACAATGTCACCCTTGATCAGGGAGCGCTGATAGAACCGCTTGCAGTCGCTGTTTATGCTTGTGAGAGAGGAGGTGTAGGCCTGGGTTCTAATGTGCTAATATGTGGAGCAGGTACTGTTTGTTGTATATTCAACCCTTACCTGCAGTTGACAGCCCAACAGCTGTGAGAGTTTACAACAGATTTATATATATAGTGGAGTGCCTACATAAACATGTATAAATATTTGTTTCTCAGTTGTAATCAAAGGACCACCTATGCTATGAAATCTTTTTTTACAGAAATCAAACAAACGGTACGATCATAAAGTTTGCAAAGTTTGAAACTTGAAGCATTTGCACAAGATTGTTTTTGCTGCTGTTAGATATATATGCAAAGAGATAGCTTTTGCAAAAGTCAGCTGCTGACTTTGTTACCGTAAAGTGACATAAGATCAACCGCATAGCCAAGTGTATATCTCTAAAAACCACAGCTCCTCCATCTTGTGGTATAAGTAATCCCATTACTACATAATCATTGCGTCTTTAATCTTATTCAGGCTTGACATCTGGCAGGTTTAGTCAATATTCCATGTGATGGACACCTAGCAGTGTCTAGTTTGTTAGTTCTCCCTACCATCAGAATGTGTGAAGGAAATCTGACAACCTGCAGGCAGTGGTTGCTGGCTTGGTTGCCTTCTCCACTATGTTGAGTTTAAAGTTGTAATGGCAGCTTGAATCGCTCACCACATTCCCTTTCATCCATAAATAGACTTTGGCACTTTCAGGTCCTGTTGGGTTGCTGTCGCTAATGGCTGCCAAGACTATGGGTGCTGCCACTTTAATCATCACAGGTAAATAGAGATTATTAAATGTTCTATGATATACCTTGCATTTGTAACCACTGCGGATGTTATATCTGCTTTAACTTTGATGTAGATATTTCCGAGAGCAGACTAGAGTTGGCCAAGAATGTTGGTGCTACTCATGCGCTAAATATAAAAGACTTCAGTGGATGTAGTATGGAGCAAGTGGGCGAGAAAATAAAAACTTTGTGCAGCTGTATAGATGCAACATTAGAGTGCAGTGGAGTGGATAGTTCTGTTTCGCTCGGCATTCACGTCAGTTCATACCAACTCTACGCTCATTCCTTTCATTATTTACTAGTGCTTTCGTATGAGATCACACATTAGCTGTGTCTACACATTCTACTTGGTTGCAGTCAACTCGGCCCGGGGGCAGTCTAGTCATGGTTGGCCGAGGCAGCATGGAACCTACGGTTCCACTTGTAAAGGCTGCCACATATGAGATTGATATAAAAGGAGTCTTCAGATATGCCAACTGGTGAGAATATAAAACGATAAAATTCACTCAATTTTGACGAAAATTTTTTGTAAAGTTACACAAGAGTCCGATGTTGTTGCAGCTGATTGTAACTGCATTTCCATAGACATAGAATGAATATGGATCAATGGTGTGCATTCAGCTCACTAGTCAATGAACAATCTTTGCAATGACAGGTATATAAACACAAGGAGTTGTCTGCTAATTGTGGTTGTGTTTTTGTGAGAGAGCGCAACTCCAAGCAACAAGTTCAATTTGTAGTGTGAATTAGTCAGACAAAGCTTTTTTGTGAATGGATTTTTGTTGTTGCAGCTATCCTAAGGCTATAGCCATGGTGAGTTCAGGAATGATAGTCCCAGAGCGCACTGTTACACACACATTTGATCTACAGGAATCAGTGAAGGCATTTGAGTGTGCGTACAAGCCAGACTCTGGGGCTGTGAAGGTGGTTATACATTGCAATGCCTGACCTCAGCACAGAGTCCAAAGTTACGTACACAGCCTCAGTACCACGCAGTGTCAATCCTATGATATAATATTATGTTACCCCATATTAATATATTATTCTAAATTTATGGAACAGTTACGTAAGTTAGTATTGCTTTTAGACAAAATATTTAGCACGAGACAATTGCAATATTTCTTGTGATTCGTCTCCCCTGGCTTTGATTCCTAGATATTTAGATTTTTTTTTCTTAGCGTCAGTCAACGTTTTACCCTCTAGTGATAGTTTCTGGCAGACATTTATTAAAGTTACGGTGCTCTTCTCTTGAGACAAAACTGTTAAAAAAACTTGAGCTCATAATTTAAATGTGGTCGTCCAATTTTTTTTCTATTTGCGAAATGCTGTTATACTTTGTTCTTATAAGACTCAAGAGTACGCTGGTACAACTGCTGTTTATGAGGAAATACAAAACAAGTAAATTGTGCGTAAAAATAATTTATATTTGTTGAGCTTCAGACAATGATTTTGAATCTCCACATAATATAATATTAATACTATATATAACTAGATAATCTTGAGCAACAACAAAAAAATATCGTGAGAGATTCTGCAAGCTGAGACAATAAATGAACTACATAAGCACCTTCACTATTTCAAACATCACCAGCACTTCATAAATAGTAAAATTTTAATTAATTTTTTTGCTGACTTTTTATCGCACCTCAAGCCAGCTGTTTACTCTGGCACATTTAGGTCACTAGTGTGTTGATCTAATTGGTTGGTTTATAGTCTTAGAGGCTTGAGCTTGTGGAGCGATGGGGGGCAAAGCATTTCCCCGTGTGCTTGATGGTAGACTTTGAACCTCCTTGCTGCTAGTAGGCATTGTGGGAAGAGGTTTGGGTGGATCACCAGGAGAGACTTTGTTGTGCGGCAGCGGTGATGCTGACGGAGTGTTCAACCTGTTGGTTGGTATAACTGTGATAGTTGGAGGTGATTGGTCAGCAGATGCCTCATCATCACCCTTCCCATTGGTCGCTGGATCAGCTTTTTCCACATCAGTGTTTGTAGCCTCCGCCTAAAGGTCACAGAAGTTTGTTTGTTTGTTTGTTTGTTTGAACTGTGCCTCGAGGGCAACCCTAAATACAGGTCTCATAAGCTTGGAGCTTGTGTGAGCAGCACCATATACCCATGCCCGCCGTTACACCGGCTACTCTTCCGAAAAAGCAGAGGGGGATCTCTTACTAGCATGACTCCATAGTTATTATGGAGAGTGCAATCAAACTAGGGACCACGTTATTTTTATGCCCATATCCGACCAGGCAGAGCATATAGGAAGCCTTTCACCTAAGTATGCTGGGAAAATACCTTTTAGTTTTTTTAAAACCGGTTGATGGTTGATGGTGATGCACTAAATTAGAATGTTCTAGAGCCGGTTGACATGGTGATGCACTAAATTAGAATGTTCTAGAAAAAATTTTGATCATGGCTGCAATGACAAAATTTCTCTCTAAATTTCAGAAATAGTTTTTCTTTATGAATAATGTTGCCCAACGGGACTTTTTCGTTTTTACAAAAATTGTTAAAAAATAATAATTAATCGTCTATTCTTACTTCTTTTCTTGAAAGCTATTTACTTTTTTAACCTATTTTCCAAAACAGCATTAAACAATTCTATAACAGGGAGTGGTTATGATGGCATATACAGTGTGTTTAACGTTGCACGATATTCCGTGAACACTTGGAGTAGACAACTTCAAACATTTGAGGAGGTAGTGAGTCTACTGATGAGCTCTACGTCATGTATGCGGATTAACCTTTAATGGTTTTATATCTTTTTAACAACAGAAACTTCAACATGGTTTGTTTGATTAGTTGGTTTTACATATGAAACACACAAAAAATTTTGTGAGTCATCCTACCATGAGCACACAACTCCATATTCATAAAAAAGGCACATTATGACTCACTTGTTTCACAGACAGGCTCTGCGTGCTTCCTTTTGCACTATTTACTCTTTTCACAGTATTTTCTATCCATGCTGACGCTGCCTTTTTCGCAGTCTTGCCATCGTCTGATGGAGGATCACTTTTCATTTTCATCACCGCCAGCCTGAATAAAAATGGCTGCTGAATGAGCAATTGAAACATTTCAGTTAATGTTGTTTGTACAGTAGACAGGCTGGAACTATAATAATAAATGCATAGACATGGTACAACACACTCTAGTAACAATAGTAACTTATATAGATGTATGTGGTATATGTACTGCTAGCTTGTGCGTTCCCTAATACACAACAATTTAAAAATCATGTCACTGGGATAGCCTTACCATTTGTTAATAGGACGGGCATTCCAGCTGCAATGTTTAAAGGATAACAAGCAAACATATAGGAAATAGATTACACCAGAAAACCACAAATCGACGCGTTATAAACTTTCTCTTGTTGCTCAATTTGAGAGGAGGGTTAAATAAGATTTTGTGAAGAATTATTACAAAACAATTCTATGTAAACAAACAGTTATAACATAATTAAATAACACTCATCATCTATTATCACATGCAAAACTATTTAATCGGTGTGCACTATTAACCATTCATTAAACCTGCTCATCAGCCAATCATAAATTACTTTGGTTGCTAAGCAGAAGACAGCTTTCAATTGATAGCTAATAGTGCCAACCAAATTAAGAGATAGCCCATGAGAGGACAACTTGTAAAGCGAAATAGCAAGACGCCAGGCAAGCAGGAGTAAATGAATGCGACTCAATGTTAAACCTTCATTACACAATCAAAGGAGTGAAAACATAGCCGCCGTTTGCTTTGTTGGCGATCAAAACAAAGAAGGGGGCAATACAAAGCATACAATGAATACCTGGTCCTCAATATAAGCCTTGTGCCTTGAACTCTAGCAAATAGCAAGTAAACATGAGCAATACTGTGTAACTAGTAGCGGTGAACACTCTAATCAACTCAATAGATTATTTCTTCTAGCAAGGAAATATTGAAAAGTAGCAATAACATGGTATGCTCACACTACCACAGCACATAATGTATGTATGACCTAAATTCATTTTTGTCAGAGAGATGATAGAGGAGATAACTACCAATATTGACCGGCACATTCATTTGAAGATTAGCAAGCGATTAGTTATTCCATTTGTAACATTTAAAAACCTATAATAGGCTAATTGATACACAAATTATCCATTTTTTCATCCGCATACCTGCTAAAATGTGTAAAATTTTGCATTTAAAACAAATAACATGAGAAATCAATTCGACAAATGTTACAACATCACCAAAGCCCACAATGATCAGCCAATAAAACGTGAGATATGTGTCCAACTATGACAGGGCACACAGGAGTGTGTGGTAAGCATGGTCACAAGTACTGAAGCTGCTACTGGTGCTGAAAGCAACAAACAAAGCGTAGTGAGTGAAATTTATGGGTTTGGGAGTTGTATGCTCTACCACCGTCGAAACTACGATAGGTAGAACTAACGCGATACAGTCACAGCACACGGCTGTCCATATCTGAGAGAGTTATACATACGGTGGGGCATACTCTTGCCTCCTGTGATGATCAACAAGTAACAGTTAGTCATTCTACTGCAGAGCACACCTGCTTTACATGTCATGAAGCTTTTATAACACACACATAGTTGGCACAGTGCCATCACTGCCCACCCAGGAAATGAGTGTTTAAGGTACAAAAACTTGATAACGCTCATTTAAATGGTACCTGCAGACTCGTGCCAAGGTGACAAGCTAAAACATCCCTAATCTAACTTTTTTCAACAGTTTTAAGCAGTTTTTAATAAGAAAAAAGTTATTTGAAGGACAAATAATAATGTACAACAACTAGCAAATTGATAACTAAAACATTACATCGTCAAATTACCTGACCAGTTATCAGCTTTTTAAAACGCTGCCGGTCAGCAGTCATGTGACCGAAGGTAATCTTATCACAACAAACAACCATCACGGTTACAAATTATAAAACGATCTTGATTTTATGAATAATTCATAGACTTGATACCTGGCTCTGAGGATATTCTTAGTGTACTCGCTAGCATTGCTGATGTCATCTCTGGTGGCCATCCTTCTATCATAGCAGTAATCTCCAAGCTTGGCTATACCCAAACCTAGCAGTCCACAGCCAGCTATAACTGCTATGGTGATAACTACATCTGGTACTACAGACGTCTAAAAACCAACATATAACCATATACATAGACATATATATGACACCATATGGTAATACGTGTATCATATAACAGTGAGCGCAGACATACAGTGGGGGTTGCTGTTACTTCATACAACGCTGTCAGCTGTATCTGGGTCAAATTGCTGACGCTGCCGGTGGTTGTAGAGCTGGCAGCGCTAGTTGTGTTATTGTCTATAAAAGAGGAAACAGAGATAAATTACATACAGTATATCACACAGGCACACTGCAATGTCTACGTCTATAATCAATGTCACAGGAAACTGCGGTGACAATACAAGTATAATTGCATAGTAACCATATCAGGTTGAGAATAGAGTCAGTTGGGTTCATTACTTTCTCAACTGATGCGAATGTGAAATGTGAAAATGATTATGAGTGAAAAATACAATCAGTTTGCTGTAAAACAACCAAAAGTTGTAAAGTTTGGCTGAAGTGGAGGGCCTACATCTGGGAATGTTTCTGCCCCAGCCTCTCACGGCCCCACTAATCATTGGGTTTTCTAGTTCAATGATTCAGTGAATCCACGGAATGCCTTATTAAAATCTTTGTGCCCTCACAAATAAGCTGAATTTTTGTAAGCCAATCATTAGCTAGAGGGTAGCAGTAATATTATACAATATATAATACTTTTTTTGATCAAGCAATAGAGAAGACAACTCTATATGGATGCTAATGCGTTTGAAAGATATCAAATGGACTCACTTTATGGCAGTTGGTACAAAGACCCTCCATTAGATCACATTGTTGGTGTGTAGCTGTTACGGTAGAGTTTTATAATCAATTTATCAATTTGTAACAAATTATAAAATAAAAAAATAAAATCTATTTATTGCTTGTCACTCTTTTAGATCAATTTATTAAATTTTGATGAATATTTCTGTGAAAGACCCAAATCTATGGTCTTTGAAAAAAAGAACACTATTTCCAGACCAAAGAAAATATTTTCATTGCATTTTTTGCCTTTAACAAATGCTATGCTTGTTTTATAATTTATATTCTCCTGTCATTTAATTTTTATACAACAACAAATATTATTACATCATCTTCATACTCGGCTGTAATATCTTTATAACTATCCAAGAGCACATAATTCCCAATTTATTTACAAATGGGGTCCCGGCAGAGTAGTTTCACTTTAGCGATGCATCCGAAAGTAGCTTAGTCGATCCTTGAACTTATCATTAGCAATCACAACTTGCTTGACTGTTATTTTGATTTGAGAAAATTTGAGCAAATAATATGACAAAAATGATGCGTTGAGAAAGCTCAAAGAATCAATAAAGCCTTCGAAAGTTCTATTTTGAGAAAAATTTGGTTTATTCAGTAGAAAAAAAATAATTAAATATCATGTTCACGGGTAGAACCATAGTTTCGTATTTTGGGTTTAATTGAGCTCGCCAACGTAAACTAATGAAAGCGCGCCCCTGACGATTACTGTGGTTTGCTTTCACAGTGGCGTTGTAGTTCTACAATTTATGTTTATGGCGCATTGTCAGTATTATATACCCCTAAATTATCAGCCGCCGTGAATAAAAAAATGTTTCTTTAGTAATTGTTAAAATGAAGTCACTTTCGTTTTAATAGTATTGTCGGTGGAAAACGGGTTTCCGGGTACTTTAATAATAGCTCCGCACAAAAATCTGCCGTGACCCCATTAGATGGCACTGCCTGCTCTCTGAAAGTTGACTCCGGTGAAGTGAAACAGTCGATAAATAACTTTCCAACAATACATACATTTGTGAATTACTAACATAAATGTGTAACGTTTAAAAAAACTCACAAATCGATAAGGCTTGAACCCGGAATTAACCACACCATAACCAACCCAGAAATCTGACAGCTTAACCACTGCACCAAGTTGGCATTACTTACAATAATACTGTATCATGTGTTGTGTATTACTACCAGCATAAAAAGAGCAGAACTTACTGGCATGAATAAGGAGTGGATAAAAGAGTAGAATAAGGCTGGTCATAGCCAATGGCGTACAGAAATAATCCATTCTTGTACAAGAACCTCTCTCCTGGTTTCTGCATTCACCGAACCAAAACACAGCAAGGAGAGATTGTAGACCGCTGCCACAGCTGCTGCTGCCTACTAATCCATCGCTAACCAGCCGTCTTAGGACAATCTCTTAGCTACCGATCACAACACAAAACCTATTATAAAGCAGTTTGCCCAGGTGTAATGACTGCTTTGAAAATGAAATTTAATATTAGAATTTATACAAACAAATCGCTCAACAGCTCAGCATTGTTTGCGCTGTTAACTGCAAGTAGAAGGCTAATCAATAGCAGTTTGCGTTAGTAATACCAACTGGCAGTCATTGACATCTAAACACTGCTAGAAACCAATTAGATTTTACTTTCCTTCTCTCTAATAACTTCTATTGAAAATATTATCATTGTATGAGTAAACGTATAAACATATGTGCATAGACATACGTGTCTGTGTTGTAAATAATGTATTGGTCATTTTCCATGTCTAGTGGTATCAGCAGCACTTGGTGTCTCAACATGGCAGCCACCGACTAGCACACATCTAAAAGATGACACAAAATATGACTTTCGTACTATTATAGTCTAGGAGTTATCTCCTCTCTACAACAGGGCACACCACTGTAATTGTCAATAGAGGTGTCGATAGTAACTGGTCATTAAATCTGTCCTTCTCAAATGTGCATTCCAGCAGTAGAAGGTACAACAATTTATATAGCGAATTAATTGCAAAAAACTACATCGTAACAAAATTTTGTTTTAAAATGGCAGCTACAGATTTTGATGGATCAATATTTTGAGATGGAAATTTCTTTCTTGCCTTTACGTGTGTATTACATGATGCAATATATATACACAATATGTAATACGAGATATTGTATGATATGGGTATATTGTAATATAGAGCATTGTATGACGTATATACATGTATACTATATGTATTACATAGTACTGTATGATACATATATACTGTATATTAATATATGTTACTGTATGACATATATTACATTATATGTACTATATAGATGGGAATTTCACTGTTTATATCAGATCATTTTTTTTTGGAGAAGAATGGCTTCAATCGCAGTAACTTGGCATTATGCCAGTGTCAGCCATCTTGTTAGATAATAAAGCAGATCTTGAGAGCAGAAAACAAAGCAACAGCTCATGAGAGTCCAGCCGATAACACTCACTGCAGTGCAGCAATTTGGGAGTTGTTCACCTTTATTAATAAAAAAGACAACTCCGTTACAACAGACGAGATCAGACAAGCTACATAAAACCACTACCTACATGAAGGTATGAACCAAACTAAACACCCTGAAAGACACCAAAAACATATTGTATTGTATGGGTGATGCATATCAAGCATACTTATGCAATGTTCGACCTCAAATTCTGAGTCCATATAACGCTGACGTATTTTTTAATTTGGTAAAATCTTGAAACAACTTTTATCTCTCTATTGAATCTCCATGATATCATTCATTGCCAACAGTAGCATAGACATCTTTGGCTCTTGTATCATAGACTGAGAATAGTTTGTTGTCGCAATGCGCCTTACATCACTGATTTTATCAAAGGATTTTCATCTTGGTGATAAAGGTTGTCATTGACCTCTCCCTCTCCACTCCAGCTATCTTATCAACGATGAGTCCCAGCTAAACAATTTCATAGAACAAACATCTTTTCATTGCAAATCAAATGTATTGTACTAAAATTTCCTTAATATTCACTTAGCAAGGGTAGACAACTACGAAATAACATTTAAAACTGAACACCATGACAGTTCACGCAACAAACCATGATTGTAATACCTTTCAGGCGCCATAACTACTGTAGTATAAATAGCGCTTGCACAGCATGCATTGGCGCTACTTGCGAGAGGTGGTGCCAGATGTGGATTGACCAAAACATTGAAGAGTTCGGGAAAGCATAACTCCAAGCACATGAGAAGCTAAGGCCAACTGGTAGCTTGTCTACCATTGGCTGACTGTCCGTATGTTTGAAGGGATTTGAATACAAGCACTGTAAAGGCACGCCCATTTGTTGATAAATGAAAGGCTTTGTGCGCACAGACTGGCAGTGGAGACACTAGCTATTCCAGTGTATTCTTAACAGAAGCGGGTATAATATTACTCACTATAACGCAATAGCTCACCTCTCCCATATAACGCTCTAATTTGATTTCATTTCTATAGAAGAAACAACATCTAATTAGCGTAGAAGCTGCAGCGGGACAAAACAACGTCAACAAAATTAGTAGACGAGAATATTTTTTAAAACAACAAAAGAAGAAAGACAAAAAGTTACGCCTTATCGCGACTGAAATGAAATAAATAACGGATTATTCAAGATCAGTTTCATTTCATCGGCATCGTAATGCAACAACAATGTCCGCCAGCAGTACGTGTACTACACTAACGGTGTGCAACCTCGCCCTCACCACTGCTCGCTGTACTGGATTCACTAAAGTGCACGGACAGAATGATTTCTCTTACGTAGTCGATTTGGAATGGACTGACGAAAGAAGTGTGTCTGTCAAACGGACCTTTCCGGAGTTCCAGAAATTTCATAATGAGTTGGCCAAGCTGTTTCCAGAGTTACATAACTCTAAACTTAACCTAAAAACTAGTAAGTAGTATTTCCTCAGTTAATATGACTTTTCTTATGCTTGGTCCAGGTCGGAATTGCAGCCAAACAACAAAACAAGTATAACTTTATCAATTAGATTTGACATATTCATAGCTGCAATTAGCTCGGCTTATCGAAATATTGGGTTGATTGCGTAGCAATATCAGCTGAACTGCAATACAAATCCGGTACTTTGAGGAGAAAGTTGCGTGCAGTTTGATCACTTTGAATAGAGCTTCAAGTAATCTGGCTCTAGCCTACCCAAAATAAGTGCTATCTTTTCTGATATACAACGCACTGATGATTATATATAGCCATTAGTGTTAAGTTATATACACAACCTAATGCAGTGCAGACTATCTTGTATACAAATAACTCTATATCCATAGAATAAACCAAAGAGTCATATTAATTAAGCAAACAAATATTTACACATAACGAGGGGCGGAGATCTGATCCGTTTTATTTTTACCGGCAACTAAAAGCAAGGGCGGAGGCAGGTTTAACTCTTACAGACAGTGTCCTGTAGGGTTTGTGTGTAATTAATTATCAATTTTTACAGCTATCATTTGTTTTCTCGAGATAAATTGATATTTTGACGCTGTTGGTGAGGTAAGATGACATGAGATTGCGATATTTTATTTATTCACAGCAAAAGTTAATAATGGCATCGTTAACATTCCAAATATGTGAAGTAGATGGTAACATTTATCAAGGATTATTTTACCATCCATTGATAACGTAGAGTTGAATGATATATCAATCTCAGCTCGCTCAAACTTGAACCACAAAAATCTGATTTGATGGAGTTTTAGCAGGTGCTGAAAGTTGCGCTATCTCTGTTCCTTACACGCTGTTACCCTTCCATATATCCTTGTACCTTGCATACACCACTGTTAGTTCTCAAATCATAAGTTTGTAGTTAGTGTTTCAATAGACAGTCTCATGCAATCTTTTGTCTAGTTGTTTGCTAGCAGTGTGTTTGCACAATATCACCAGTACAATAGTTGATGCTGCGCATGATAATGGAGGAATGCATTTTGTAATTTGTGCCACATGACAACTTGATGTACTCAACTGACATCTTATTTGTCTTAAATACCTCTGGCAACATCAATTTAAATGTCTATGACAGACTTATATGTACTGTAGGTCTCAGAGAGAATGTGGCGAGTCTATTCATGAAAGACAAAAGAGTACAGGCTGAGAAACGGGAGACGATGTTGGATCAATATTTATTTCAGCTACTGAGACAACCAGAAAGGGTTTGTAGCTTCTCCACTTCTTAACAGGTCACCAACCCCAGACCAGACTGCGATAAATTTCTTTCAAATGTACTCAGTAATGAAAAACAATATTCGATATATGCGTTTTATTTAACCAGCCATTCGTGATCGCCAAACAAAACCGGTTGGCATTGAAGGAGTGATACGCGTAGGATATACAGCGTTACATAATGACTGGCTGTAGTGTGCCAGTCAATAGAATAGTGCTTGAATCATATCTCATCCTTACTATCTCATTTATCACATGCCTACTGAAGCTCCTAGTTGGTGGTGTCATTTGAAACACCCACGATTTGCTCCACTTAAGGAATCACACAAAAACATCATATAAAGAATCACACAACATTTTGTGACTCTGCAATCCTTAAAACGAATCTGACTTGTTGTAATAAACTTATTATTTTCTTTTAGATTCGACGGTGCAATCTGGTTCTCTCATTCTTTGATTCACGAGAGAGTGATCCGAAACCTTGCAAATCCAACTCTCCATCGGAGAAGGCAGATTCCGGCATTGACTTAAGCGAAACCCCTGCGCAAGGTTACGAACAGAATGTTCACATGACATGTGACACTTTGGGGCAGGGATTAGCTAACAATAATCATGACAGTAGAAGAAGTGGAAACAGCAAGAAGCTAGATGAAGACAATATCGATTGTTGTACTGAAGATGAATATGAGGGTGACACGAGTGAAACAGAAACTGATGACGACACGTACGATGAAGACTACTTCCTGGACGTAGGGTTTGGTGAGTTGATGCTTCAACCATCAGGTGATGAAGGAAATCAGTCAGACGTTCCCATGTCACCAGTAGCCGAAATCAACGAATCTTCAATGTGGTGCTCAAATCTAGATAAATTTTCAAACATTTTACGGTCCAGTATGACCAACTTACATACAATGAGCGACAATCAACCCAAGCCATATCGCACCTTGACCTCTTACACACAAAGCATAGAAAACATCGCGGATGAAGAGCCGAGCGAGGAAATAGAATATCCAGGGGAAACTTCCGACACAGAAAGTCAACAGACGGGAGAAGACAGAGAAATTGGCGATAATTGTGAATCGTGGGATGGCGAGACCACTTACTCCAAGCCATTGTCCAAAGTGAACATGCGACATTACTACCTTTCTTCCGACAACATACTTAACGTTGCGTCTGAGTGATATCGACCAAGAGAGATGATAACAACTGGGAAGAATTTTCTAGATTATTTATCCGTGCATTGACAGAGATATTATTAATATATTATTATTGCCCTTCATTATTATTTACATATTAGCGAATAAAGGAGGCAATACAGTGGAACGCAGTTATGGTGTGAAACAAGCTGGCAGTTTTGCACGTAAAGGGACAACACAAAAGTGATGAGCTACTTCTTCGCTTAGAAGAATTATGATTTCATTATGAAACCGCATTGCTCATATTACCAAATGCCAAACATTAGTCACAGATGAAGGTTGAATGATTTATTAACAAATTGACTTCAGCAAAAACACAACATATCAGTGATATAGTACACAATTGTATACCAGTGATATAGTACATAGTACACCAGTGATATAGTACACAGTACACCAGTGATATAGTACATAGTACACCAGTGATAGAGTACATAGTATACCAGTGATATAGTACACCCGTGATATAGTACACAGTACACCAGTGATATAGTACACAGTACACCAGGGATATAGTACATAGTACACCAGTGATATAGTACACCAGTGATATAGTATACCAGTGATATAGTACATAGTATACCAGTGATAATATAGTACACAGTGTACCAGTGACACTGTACATAACACATACAAGTATTCTGTAGTACTGTCCGTTGCTACTAGTCACACTTGGATATGTGAGTAAGAACACTTGAGAGTGAGCCAACATCTCATATTGTACAATAACAATGCCACTCAACAACTGTCCACTTCCACTCCACAACGCGGCACACAACTTGAGAGATGTCTAACAGCACACAACTTGAGAGATGTCTAACGGCACACAACTTGAGAGATGTTTGACAGCGGGCAATTTGTAGAGCTCCAAAGTCTGCTAGTGATAACTGTGTATGGCAGACAACGTAGCCATATCAATCTCTGTGGTGACTCTCTTCAATTGTCAGCGATATGTCCATCACACGTGGGCAACCTGTCCACCACATAGTGGGTGACATATCCATCACATAGTGGGCGACATGTCCACCACATAGTGGGCGACATGTCCACCACATAGTGGGCAACATGTCCACCACATAGTGGGCGACATGTCCACCACATAGTGGGCAACATGCCCATCACATAGTGGGTGACATATCCATCACATAGTGGGCGACATACCGTCACGTAGTGTGCGGTTGGTGGAGTATTTGGGTGGGTGTGAGTTAATACAACAATCAAACTCCTTGCCTGGACTGCATGGTAGTTAAACAGGTGATGCAAAGATGTGTTTATACTAGACAATTGGACTGCTAGTTTACCGACACCAACTGTTGGCAGCACTACGAAAGTTTTGAAGGTAAATTTTTGCTTGTTGCGATGCTGTAGTTGCTGGCATATGCACCAGTCAATGGGAGCTGGCAGTTATGTCTGCGATAATTTTGATTGGTTCCTGCAGCATTTATAACAAGCTGATTTAGCGGAGCTCTGTGTTATCGCTCCGACCAACAACAACATTTTCATAGCCTTTGACCATTTACACTGGGCGTTAAACAGACAGAGTTGGCAAAAGCACAGACAAAAACCCAGCGTAAACGCAGTTTTATTGTTGAAATACCCGACACAAAAATTATAGCTGAGTGATACGTGAGCAGACAACTCCATGTTGTTAGCGTCAAGCGAGATGCAGATGTATACGAGGTAGTAGTATATATCTATTGTGAAGCTGGTAGAGCTGTGCACATGCAACAAGCCAGTGAATACTTGAGCTATGAAAGAGAGGCCAAGTTTTGGCAGGCAAAACAAAATCCATGAAGCGTGGAAATGCGATGCGAACTGGGGGATAACTCTGCAATAGCACTGTAATTAGTTGTGTGACTGAGAAGATGTTGGTAGATATATGGCTGTGTAATATAATGTAGATATATGACTGTGTAATATAATGTAGATATATGGCTGTGTAATATAATGTAGATATATGACTGTGTAATATAGTGTAGATATATGACTGTGTAATATAAGGTAGATATATGACTGTGTAATATAATGTAGATATATGACTGTGTAATATAATGTAGATATATGACTGTGTAATATAATGTAGATATATGACTGTGTAATATAGTGTAGATATATGGCTGTGTAATATAATGTAGATATATGGCTGTGTAATATAATGTAGATATATGACTGTGTAATATAGTGTAGATATATGACTGTGTAATATAATGTAGATATATGACTGTGTAATATAATGTAGATATATGACTGTGTAATATAAGGTAGATATATGACTGTGTAATATAAGGTAGATATATGACTGTGTAATATAAGGTAGATATATAACTGTGTAATATAATGCAGATATATGACTGTGTAATATAATGTAGATATATGACTGTGTAATATAATGTAGATATATGACTGTGTAATATAAGGTAGATATATGACTGTGTAATATAAGGTAGATATATGACTGTGTAATATAATGTAGATATATGACTGTGTAATATGATGTAGATATATGACTGTGTAATATAATGTAGATATATGACTGTGTAATATAATGTAGATATATGACTGTGTGATATAAGGTAGATATATGACTGTGTAATATGATGTAGATATATGACTGTGTAATATAATGTAGATATATGACTGTGTAATATAATGTAGATATATGACTGTGTAATATAAGGTAGATATATGACTGTGTAATATAAGGTAGATATATGACTGTGTAATATAAGGTAGATATATGACTGTGTAATATAAGGTAGATATATGACTGTGTAATATAATGTAGATATATGACTGTGTGATATAATGTAGATATATGACTGTGTGATATAATGTAGATATATGACTGTGTAATATAATGTAGTTATATGACTGTGTAATATAGTGTAGATATATGACTGTGTAATATAAGGTAGATATATGACTGTGTAATATAAGGTAGATATATGACTGTGTAATATAATGTAGATATATGACTGTGTAATATAAGGTAGATATATGACTGTGTAATATAAGGTAGATATATGACTGTGTAATATAAGGTAGATATATGACTGTGTAATATAAGGTAGATATATGACTGTGTGATATGATGTAGATATACACTGAGTACCAAGAAATTGGAAAAGGTCAATGTTTATGATTGGCTGCACCTTCACAGGTAGAAAGCAACTTCCAGTATATTTTTCGTTTCCCATAGATTTTTATTGTTTATCCAAAACGTGTATGAACCCATTTGTATATGGTTCAACATGAGCAGTAGGTGAACAATAACCAAAGCAGTGACATCCATCTAACCAGAATACGCTGTTAGTGGTGTAGTCTCCTCAGCAACACTACTGAGTGAAGGGAATGAGACAAAAGTATTTTCCAAATCTGTCAAGTTTTATTTGGTGCATGAAACGAGTAATGCATATTTTCTATGAAATATACATTACACGTAAGTTACTTATCCTTACATTAAGTACTAACGAACTCGTAAAAGAGTGAACTTATTATTACTGGTGGAATCTTATATTTTATGTCATTAACTATGAGTGGGTTTAAAACTGTTTCACCTATTTATTAGCAAACAACTTGGAATAATTATCAAGGTTGTTTAGTTTAATCGTTATCAATAATAAGATAGAAAATGTTTACATTATTATTTCATTGCTATTATTGAACAATAAAGATAATTAATTCCATTACTAAAACAAATGCTGCAGTTAGGCATTTGTCTACTGATTACCCTCAAAGTAAGCTGCGTAGGCATAACCTATTTTTAGTGAACGCTTTCATACTGGGGAGCCATCACAATATATAATGTAGATTTTATAACTTACATTATTCACCATCATAAGCATATAATTGCATCATTGCCTAATTCAATTCGTTGCAGAATAGACGCCTGTGTGTTCAGCTGAAGAGTTATCTCCCCAATTGATTTTATGACAAAACACCAAAATGTCTTGTCCACAAGCATAGTTAACCTTGGAAACAATCAGGCTGCTAACTGAAGGTTGAAAATTTAATCGTGAAGATTAATCTGATTTAAAACTATCAGCGGTTGACAATGCTGCTTTGATATGTGGCTGAGATACAAACTTGCACTTACCTTTGAGGAGCTTCAAAATGGTTTCAACCATTTTAAAATCTGTACTAAAAAATATCCCCGCACTTTCTTCTACAGACAATGAACGAATCAGAGCTCTTGTTACAAAAACTCATAGTTGGCTTTTTATACCAAAAGGGGAAGCATGCTGAGCAAAGAGCATACTCTACGAGGTATAACACATCACTGATGGTATTATTCAAATTTTTGAGACAAATGATCCGTATTGTACAAGCGTGTACTCATCCAGACGAGAGTTCTGCGATCTCCTTAGTTGAGATGATGATATGCATGAGCTGGGCTGCCATCAGTCTGGTCTCAGGCTATCTGGTGGCCTAATTGTGACAGCCAAGAGTTTTCTGAGTTGGTTTATACATTTCTTTCACTCGCACAATAAACTGACGAACTAATAAATAGATACGGTTGTGTGCCCGTACTTATATTTACTTGGCCTGTTGACAAAAACAACTATTTTAGAGAATAAACAGAGTTCAGTAGATGAGTAACTTCAACGACAAATTTGGTTTAACTCAGCACCTCTGAGCATTAGTTTTTTCTGTAAATAAGATGCAGTATTTGGGTACCTTAAATACCGCATACCTTACCAGTCAGAGTGGAATTCCGAGAGCCAAGCTTCTACTGAGCAAAATATCGATTCTTGTAGTTCCAACGATAACAAATATTAGTTTTTTTTATTTTTGTTTGTTCTCGACTTTTTTGCAATTGTGGTTGGTGTTCCATTTGTGAATAAAGTGAACAACACAAAAGCTCTTCAATAGCAGTACTTTGAAGTGTTGAAGATAAATGCACTATAGGTGGGGAGTTTTTCTCCCATTGAGTATTGTAAGAACATTGAGAAGATTAATTTATTGCAAGCCAAATACAATAGGTAGAAAAAACACACTAGACCTCAATGAGGTTTATTGAGGTCTATGGCTCCATCGTCAAGAGTGGCAGCTTCGTTATTATAATACTACGTAACACATTCGAGCAAGTAGTGTAACAGTGACATCTTAATTGTGTTCACTTCAAAATTAACTTCTAAAAAATGTTATTATTATTATTTAGCGTATTTCATATCTTTTTCACAGTACAATGGGAAGCATTCTAGATTTAATTATTATGGTTGTTGTAAAAAAAAAAACAGAAATATAATTTCAAAAATTCATTTCTCATCCCCAATTATTATATAATCATACTATCCATATTTTCTAATTAATTTTAAATCAGAAATTTGCATAACTTTTCTTACTTTTATCACGAAACACAGTCAGTCACACGAATGCTGGTGTGTACATAATGGCTTCACTAGAGATGAAAAACCTGCTGACATAAGAACATTTACAAAATTTAAACTGTCGCAATCTTATTTTTTGCGATCACAAAAGTCTCTGCACAATGCCAATATCTGGGAGACTCTGCTTCTAATTGAACAAGCAAAAGTTTTTGAAAACTCTTTGGATAGCTCTAGTCTATAGAAATCGCCTTACTGGCAAGAGGGCAACTCTTGAATGCTTTTTAAACACATTTGAACGCGTAAAAGTTTAAATTAAATCAAATCCAATCAAACATGGATATCTTAAGCCCTTGATATGAAAATGAGATTGGCAAACCTTACCAACATACACCTTGTTTACAGCTGGTACGAAGCAAAAATATCCTCCGAAAGTAAAATTCTTTTTACGTAGCGTTGACAGTCCATCAGTCGTTTTTGAGTGATGAGCCAAGCATCACCATTCCTGTTGCAGCAATGCTGTCACCACAATTACATCATCTGGTAAAGTTGTTGAGATTCATAACAATAATTGCACATTTGCAACTTTTCTTCCAAACCCTCGATATCAGTTTTGTACATCCTCCACCAACAAACTTTAGCTAGAGCGTCTTCTCAGATCTTTGATTGGATTGTACAGACAAATAATCTTAGAATAGGTTAATTCACAATTGAAGATTCATCTTCTTTTCTAAAGATACAGTTTTTTGCAGCGAAATGCGTAGCATTACATTAAATAATCTTTATTTTGCTGTTTGCGTCAAGTTTTCGGTGAGCTTAGAATAGGTTTGTTGTTGGATCCCAACTCTGTGTGAACAGATTTCTTATGTCTTATTTCTTGTGTCCAGCCTTTCTTTTCTTCAACACTCCGTTCATTACCACAATATATATATTTCAGTGATATTGTAGAATCATTTATTGCAAGCAATAAAAAAATGCGGAGCCAACACCTAAATGGGCCAAGCCTAGTAACGTTGCTTTGGAAAATTGGGGATAGTACTTGCAGAAATCACAACTATTGCAGTTTATATGAAGTTTTTGAATATTTGGTTCACCGATGTTTGTTTGCTTGTTTGGCTGTGCCTTGAGGGCAACCCTAAAGACGGGTCTCATACACCACGTTCCCACGGTTCGAATTCGTTCGAGTTGAACTCATAAATCGTCCATTCGAGTCATGGGAATTGTGACTCGTACGAGTTGGTTTGGGTTCGTTTATGTTAGCTCAGTGGGGTTACTCAAACCGTATTCATTCGTATTGAGCATTCATTAGGATCATGGCAATAATTTGTGTTGATGAATGCGAATTGCTTAGACTGCTTTTTGTGGGGGTCTTAAACTGGCATTTTGTCTGTAAATCAGTTTCTGTTTATTTTATTTTTATAATAATGACTCTTTGCCAGTTTAACAACAGCTTAATGAATTATAAAATATTTACTATTTTTCCGGGAAACCGACAGAGTTCAGAGAATCATAGCTCTGTTTGATAAGTGGGCAAAATAAATTATTATTACAATAATAAATAACTATTATTTTTTTATTATAGTAGTTTATCATTATTATTAATTAATTATCAGTTCTTAGAGTTATCATATTTATTAATAATCATTTATAATTATTATTAATTGCTGTTTTTATTGTTACTCATTTATTATTACTATTAGTAAGTGCTGTAAGCATTCCACAAATCTGACTAGTATTACTTAGTAACACGAGCGGGATCGTTTACTCTCACTAACGATAAAATAATTATTGCGCTCGCTACTCACTGTAAAGGAAGGACAACTCCTGCATATGATTCAATTTGAATTATTATAGGAACGGTTAGTAGTGCCAACCGGAATGAATGCTAACCAACTCGAATGAACATCCAATCCGAACGAATTCGAACCATGGGAACATGGTGGTAAGCTTGTAGCTAGCAACCTTTGCTACTTGAGGTCATTACAACTCTTCTTTTGCACATGACCACAAAGAAGTTTTCAACTTACATTGACTCGAGCGATTATAATTGGTAAGACAGCCTTTAACAACACCTACACTACCTCGATGTCAGCATCATGCTTAGCTGGGTTTAACAGAATGGCTGACATGAAACTGCCAATAAATAATTAGGTGTTCACACTATCACAGGTTTTATAATAAGCGTTTGTAATAAATAAAGAGCATGTGAGGTTGAACACCTGATAAATTCTGTTTAAAGGAGCGAAGACGAAAACCAAACAAAACTTACACCACCATTTCCTGGTGAACAATTTAGTTTCCGATGTCAAGAAAGCAACATTGTGAACGCCCCCATTTATTTAATTGGACGCATTGATTTTTACGTAACAAGCTATTTAGCTATTTATTTTATCTCATTTGTTCGTATTACTTGTAGACATTTATGATCGAGTTGTTTCTATTGAACCATCTATCAAATCAAAAAATTCATAGATGATCTAATGATTATATGAATTACTAATTCAACCATCAGTATATGTCTTTTCTGGTCAACTGGGGCAGCTGCTGCGGTCATCATCTTAAGCCTGATATGTCACAGTGCGCTGTAACAGCATGTAAAATAATCAACAGGCGTTGATCATTATTTTTGGTCAATGAAGGCAAGTTAATACACATTACAAGAAGCTATCATCATTCCCTTTTGTATAAGATGCAGATGAGAAAAAATCAAAATGCTATTTTGTACAACAGATGACTCGCTGCTTCATTGACCACGTGCAGATAGTGAGTTTCATCCACATTTCATTTCGAGCTACTTTTAAAAGAATGATGAAAATGTTTTTAGAGAAGTATTATGATATTTTCAGACATTTAATTTAACTTATGAACAATTGCCATATTTTAAAACCCAAAACGGGTTAACTTTAACAAATTTTATTTACTTACCTGTTATTAATCATTGCAGTGATTATTACCACTTTTCTCCTATAACTTAAGCATGTAATTATCTTTCTAAACACTATTTACATATGGGCTCCGGACCTGTTCAGGTAATTTTAACACGCAATATGACGTAGTGCAGTATTTAATGTGATGATTTTTATGAGATTGCTGGCGGCTCACTTTTCTTTTTTGAATAGGCGCTCAGATGAATTTTGGAGTAGCGAGTCAATCTTGGGCTTTGATTTTTTATGTCCAACTTTCTTGACATTTTGTCTTTAGATATGGCTTTCGGGCATCATAATTATAAGAATAAAAAAGTTCTTGAGCAGCAATAAAATCAAAAATTGACAAAAATAAGAAAAAAAACTTTCCTTGCAGCACAAGAAAACTGTGAAGAATGGTCAAGCAACAACTGTGCTGAACTGAGATTAAATATACCTTTATTAATCACGATGGGCACTTGTTTTTTATTATAGATGCTGAAATTACCTCTTTCCTTATGTCCTTATTCGCACGTATAACAAATTTTGTTTCGTTCAACCAGTTTTTCATATAATTCATTCAACTATTTATTAAGTGGAATGGGTAAGACTATTGACGTCAAATGAAGTAGAGAGGCTTCGGATGAGCATGTGGTTGTGAATGTTGCTCACATAAGAGAAGTGCAGACTTTGTAGGAAATTCTGTATGTGTATGATAAGCCGTATTGAGCCTATAAGTAAACTCAGCATTTGCTGCTAGCGTTGATCATCATTCACAAAGTGCCGAGCAGGTTCCGTCGGACTTGATTTTTAATTTTTAACTGCGAGTTTCAATTTCTTGGAGTTACAATACAACTAACTGTGGAACTTCTAACCCTTTGCAATTATCAGATAATTTCAATTAGTTGACTATTGAAGAAATATGGAATCAACTCCCTGCTCGTAACATATTTGTGTTGGCAAAGGTACTTATTACATGTAGATATATTCCAATTATTTATGACAAGATTGAAACACTTTTGTAACATTGTACAACCCTTGAAGTAGACTGCAGCGGCATTTTCAAAATTTTTTCTTGGTTATTTACAATGTTTTGTGTATTTTTTCGACGTTGAGGAATTTCAAGGCTGTTAGCCAAGCCTGCGAGGTTTTATCTGCGTGTAGGCACAGGCTCAAAAGGGGAGCTCTAAACCTCTTCATCCACCAAAAGTAATTTTTTTTCCAATTAAAGAATGCCCCTCCAGCATTCAAAACTCCGGCTTCTGCCGGAACTGGAAAGAAATAATTGTGAGTTTGTATCATTGATTGGTATTCCGCCACAACCATATACAAACAAATGAAACTAAAAATAATAATAAAAAAAAACACAATAATTTGGAGTCAGTTTATTTACATAATAACTACACTTGGAGACACATTAATTAAATGAATAGCAAATTAAAAAAAATCAGCTGAAGTGCAATTATCTAAAAGGCTATGCTTAGAGATGGGAAGTAAATACGTGGCAGTAAGGCTATACACGTATGTCACTATTTATATACACATGCACTCCAACACAGAGTAGTATGTTTTATAGCCAGTTGTGTTCTGCAGTTCAGAACAGGTAACCTCTGTTTGAACTTTGCTCTCTGGAAATTGATGGTCTAGATGAAGAAAGGAGATCATCCAGAGCTTGTTTGACAGCAGGGCTCTCAAAGTCAAGCATTGAATTGGCATTACTGCTCAATAGTCCTGGTCCGTTACCGTTGCCAAGAAGTCCACCAGACATCCTTGGTTGCCCAGAACCTCGATTCATGCCAATATCTGTAACGTGATATGAGAAACATCAACAGACCAGCTAACAGATATACAGTATTACCGCAAGGAATAGTTAGTTTACTATTACATTAACAAACAATCTTAAAGTGCCTAAAAATGAGTTACATGAAAAGTGTGATAGGCATGGCAGAAAACTTATGTGAACGAGGAGTTCGTAACAAATCATAATGTACAGAACCGTAGCAAGCATATTTACACACCTTGATCCTGTGGTCTGCTTAGAAGGGATCCACGATCAGGCATTCTGCCATGATCAACCATTTCAGGTGCTGACCTGGAGTCCATCCCTCTGCTACTATCGCCCATGCTCCTTCCACCGTCAATGATGTTTCTGTCAGATCCCATAGTAGTTCGCAGACCTGGAGCTCTATGTCGATCGTCACCCCTGCCTGAATTGGCAGCAGGTACGGGTCCAACTCCTTGCAGTGCCACATCATCAATTCCAGATAACCCACTACCCATTGAAGAGGCAGTTTTGAGACGTTTAACCACACTTTGAACATAGCTGTCGATTTGAAGCATTTCTTCCAACACCAAACGCCGTCCATCAGCCAGCATATTCAAAAGATACGCAACTTTCTTTTCAGGCACAACCCATTCATTCACCGCCGTTATTTTTTGTTTCATCATTTCGACAAAGTTGTCGAAGTTTCGTGATAGAAACGGCATTGCATCATCCAGAGGCATATTACGATGTTCTAGATGAAAGAGATATTAGGAAAGAAAGGATAAATCGGCAAATCATATGAACAGTAAATGTGTCTATTAAGTGCAAGTATGAGTAGTCATCCGTTATACCAGTCTGATGGTACAAAGCGAAGTTATAAAAAACTTAAATTTCAAATCGCATTACTAAATAAACCAAAGCTAATGTACAAAATGAATTTACAGATATAAAAAGGGCTAAAAAAAACTCTGAAGCATTCAATATTTACGATGGGTTAGAGCTCTCAAACAAGGTGAAACAGACATTGAATTGACATAGTTAATATTTAAGAAATACTGAAATTCTTCAATGGGGACTGCGCTTGTAAGAGTACATACGCCAGGAGTCGCTGGAGTTTTCAGGACCAAACGACTAAACTTATGGAGTTGTTTCCTCAAAAGCCGAGAACTCAATCAAAATAATTATTAAAGTCGAGATTATAATGTATAGCTGTTTTCGGTAAAATTGGTAACGAGTTAGTAAGTACTTCTAAGGCTGTAAAAGTATAATTTTTTTGCCTAATACTTGCGGTGTTGGCATTTTGAGATGAATAATTCATTTTTTTTCAAATGATTTATCAAACTGGTTTAATGAGAAATATTACTGTTTAGTTAAAATGAAATTGAATTTTTATATATATGTAATATCAATAAAAATAGTATATACCGTGGTCTGGTCGCTTTTTCTAGGATCAAACGACATTTGAAAAAGACCATCGCAGTCCCATTCATTGGACAATTTTTCGTTAAAGTAAACTATATAAACAATTTCAATTCTGGTGATTGACTGTATTAACATGTGCAACCATGCATTTCCGATTTTTATTAACAACAATACTATTATCATTTTCTAAAATTGGCCACTACATATTCATTCATTCAATTGAAACTGGACTACCGGCAGACTTCGTCATTTCAATATGTGAAATTGTTGATAGTTCGTCATCGGCACATAGGCCAGCGAAAACTGCATGATAAATGAAGGTTTACAAACCCGTGTGTCGCCCGAGAGCATAACATGGTCGACGAAATGTACTAACTGATTGTGCTAAAGTAATTATTGGGATGAAATTTTAATTATTTATATCATTGTAGCGAGTAGACTGCTTGTCTTCCCTTTTTTGTTTTCGTGAAGTCGAAATTTAGTTGCACCAGATAGTCAAAACCTGACTTTTCCAAATGTCAAATTTTTGCAAATTTATTTTCTTCATAGCTGGTAATACGAAGTTTTTCGTTGCCGTCCAGATATAACTTTATATTTTTTCTTAGTCCAAAACAGGTGGGCAAAACATGTTTTCATACTGCTTTATATTCGAGAATACTCAAAACGTGAAAGTTGATCATCAATGTTTCACTCTAGATGGTGTATAATAATTAATCATTATTTTAGAGAACAAATTCTAGTTGATAAAACATATACTAGCTTTCCAAATAGCGTTACGTTATGGTGTCATGGCTCAGTGCTTCTCAATTGCAATAAACCATCACGTTTTCCATAAGCCAGCAATACAGTAGCCCCAAAGGTCATGAACTCTAATCAGCGAGTCAACGGCGACTTTGAGCTAATGAGTCAATGAGTGAAACTACTGTATGAAAGAAAATTGTTTCAACCAACAATTAGTTTTAAATGCTTTTCTTGTGTTTGTTTCATCTAATACTACATACTCCACAGATAAAATTTTGAAGCAGCAGTGCTTGGCTAATGTGTAATTTATTTATTAAACTTGAAACAATTATTTATTTTTATCATTATTTAACCACGGCCAATAGATTATTTATTATTATTAAACTTTTTTTTTATTATTATTATTATCAAATTCTAAAATAGGGAAAAAAACAAATAATATAAAATAAAACACATAAATATATTTGTGATCACTTATTTTGCATCATTTTTAATTATTATAAATGGTCTTGAAATTTCTGTCCAAATTATTTAATTATTTTGACCGCAGTGATGCTGGAAATTCAATACTCGCCTGTGCAAACCAGTAGCGCTACAGCATTCCCTTTTTCCACAACGCTTCAGTGGTCTGGCGCTAATATAAGTTGCTACTCGGTAGCGACTTTTAATAGCGCCACATCATCATGACTGCAGTAGCGATATACCAATTTCCAAGAGAAAAAACCCGGGGCGCTACGGCGTCGCATCAGGGAAAGTCACTAATTGTTCCCAGCTGCAGTGAAATCTTTTTTGAAAAACAACATATTGAGAATATTTCACAAAGTATAACCCTCTATAACTGATGAACATTTTTTTGCAAATTTTTAGTTTCAGTTTTATTTGGTTGCAGTTTCTGTTCAAATTAAGCATGTACCTAAAATAATTTGGTAGTTAATTAGATTTACATGTTATGTTATCTAGCGACTTCATAATTGTTATAATTTTTCAATAACAATTTTTTATAGTCAGCCATTTATAACAAACTTTTTACATGCTTGTTGATGATGAACGATTCTATGGAAATGTGCCAAATGCGACTAGTAATTTTTTTGATTGATGATTTGTTTACTAATCAGAAACTATGTTTCTAAGTGTGAGAATCTGGTCAAAAGCTCAATGCAGAGACATATTTTCAGAGCTAATTAGAATTGCCATGAAGCCCTCAAACTGCTGTGAATTATTCTGGTTGAAAAAATATCACCAGTATCAATTTATGAATGTACTTTGACGGCTAGGGCGCCTTGTTGGCGATATCAATAGATTAGCAGGTGTGATGTTTGCAGCTAGGAAATAGAGCACCCAGTGACATCATACTATGTCAACGAAACAGCCCGATCTCTCTTTGATGACAGAGAATGATAGAAAAACAAAATTACTTATAACTGCACAGGTTACACAGATTTGTGAAGTTGAGCTGCTAAAGTTAAGAAAAATTAAAGTGATGAAACTGCACTAATTTCTCGGTAGGATCAGTCTCTTCGAACTCCGACAAAATTCGTTTCAGATATATGAGAAACAAAATCGCCAAGTTCTGCATCACAGAGAATGTATTGTTCATTCAACTGATTAAACACAAAGGTTGAGCCATAAAAATTGAGTAAAAAATGCCTACAAAGCTTAACACAATACCTCCTGTTGACTGTTTTTGAAAGTCAAGAACTGCTTGGAGATGTTTTGACAGTTACTGATGTATACAAAGTTGAACCTATAAAACTCTCTTCTAGAATGCCAATGAACAGCCAGTGCAATACCAACAGGTGATGACAGTGTGGAATCAAGTTTACACAATGACATTTGGGCACATAGAAGGTATTCAGTTCCATAAACAGCAAAACTTGCAATTTTTTGCCGCTTTTACAGAAGACATTTATTTATATCAATGTATACTACCAGCGTTTGCTTGTGAAATAACAAAAACCTTCACAACTTGACTATTGTGCCAACAACTTCCAAATTGGTTTTTCTCAAATCGAAATAAAAAGCAATGGCGGGTACCGTGCTTATTGTGTTTATTGGATTTAAACCCTATTATACGTAATAATAATGATGATTGTTATTTCATAGTAATAAATAATAAGAGATAAAACGCATTATCATCATTCATTATCATTACATAGTATATAATACATTCTATTCATCTATAAAAAAAAATAAAATTCTAGCAATCATTTTTTTATTGACAAGAATGACAACTATTATAAAAATAAACAAGATTTTTCTGTTTTTCTTTTATTTTTCTAAAGAAAAGCATCGCTGCTATTTGATTATTCATTATTTATCATTACTACATTACCACTATTAGCCAAAATCATTCAACAATCACTAGCTGTTAGAATATATCATTAATACCGTTCGAAGCTATGATTGATGTTGACGATAATAATAATGTTGACCCAAATTATACTAAAGATTAATTGAAATAATAATCGCTAGAATTTGTGGTAAATGGAAGACTGTATTATGCAGTAGTAGTTTGTGGCAGCGGAAAATGCCTTTTATTTAATCATTTAATTTTTACTTATTCACCCATTTTATATGCTTTCAACTGCTCTTTCTATTGCTGTATGTATATACCGTATGTGGATATTTAGCAGTTCATTATTATTGATATTATTTGTCATATTTGCATGCTTTCATCGTCGACACAACAGTGCTTTTGCATTTGCACACACACAGGGTTTCAGAGTGGAAACTTCGTTGATAGTCAAATAACTCGATGCATTCTCGTAGTTATTCATGCAGTTATGGATCGACATTGTAGTGCCAGCAACAGCACTAGCTAAAAGTACATCAAAGTCATTCCAGAAGTAAGTAGGGTGAATTTTTGCATATTGCCAAATCGGACATCAAATTGATACCTGACAACACACTTCAAGACATTTTTCAGGTTCATTTTGCCCTTTTTTTCACTTAGGCTTTGTTAATTGAAAAATGCCCACTTCATATTCAGCCTAAATCAGCAGCACTAGTTTTTGAAATTTCTATAGCTTGTTTTGGATTAAAATTCCATAAGAACAGCTTGAAAGAGCTAAGAGCTGCAGAAATACAATTCTCCTACGGTATTAGAAAACTATATTACAATAGCGGTGATGGATATCCCATTTCATTTTTCATATAGATCCATACATCGGATTTTTTTTTATACTATGTCATGTCATCTCAACATGTTTATTAACAGCGACAAGCAAACGATGTTAGATTGTGCTGTGTGCCATTCAACACCCCAGTGAAAATCAATGTAATTTATATGCTTTACAATAACGGTGGGAGATTCAGATGATAGCGCATACATTGGACGTTGGGAGCGATTTTTTTTTCAATGGTGTCCTAATATAGGCTAAGACAACCAGTACTAGTACTAGTCTACTTTGGTGCAAACGATGATTCTCCTCAGTCCTAAAACACTAACAACTTTGAGTCCTGCAACAACCTGCAAACCAGTCTTTGATTTTTTCAATTGAACATGCAAGTAAATAATATATTTTTGCAATAAAGTCATTATATGTTCAGAACTCCTACTTTATTGAGTCTGTTGTAACAATTTTTCCCCCCACCAACTCAGAGTTTTCTCCTTGAAGGGCATGAACCAGCACCTACTTAACTGTACTGGTGACTCGGAGAGCTTTAACACAGCTACACAACCTGATACTATGGTTGACAATTGATACATAATAATAGTAACTAGAATAATTCACAAACTTCTATTAGCACAATGCTAATCATAGAATAGGCAGCAATGAATATTTTTCATCGAGTACATTACATATTATTTTGGGACATGTATTATTTTTTACTTATTTCAACAATATTACCCGCCCTTTTTTATCGATTTTCCAAAGGCTTGTGAAAAGTTTATTTAATAATGAAATATTATATTTTTATTTGGACTCTCATTAGTACACTCTCGCCCCATATAAAAACTTTTGAGAAGTTAAATATGGCTGATTGATTATACAACGCCTCTTTCTGCAGGAAGTAATCTGAAGGTCTGGTATTGTGGCTGGAAATAAGACCGATGAGCCTGCGGTAAAATTGCATTTAATCATTCAGTACACTTTTATTACAAGAAGTATTTTCATTAGTCCTTTGATCAGGAGATACTGCTGTAATATGAGATCCTTCTCGAACAAAAATAATTTTTTCAACAGCTTGTAGACGCATCTCTGTAAAAACTTACAGTAGGATGGAAACTAAAGAACTACAGAAAAATAATTCATTTTTTTATATTTCTTGAAAGACGCGTTCATCGATACCAATAGCTCTGGGGGTTTTGGAGCTATAGATATACAATTCTTTCACGGTGAAAGTTTAAAAATGGAGCGGATACAGAAATTGTTCAATTATCTGAGAAAGTAAAGGAATGTTTTGACGTTGCTTCACTCTTCAGCAGAAACCTTTTGGTGATGATTATACTGACACAATCAGTAGTTTATCAAAGTTTTCAAATATTTGAAGATACTCCTCCAATCAAAGAGTTAAGTGACGGAAAGATCACTTTTGTTCTAAACTATTTTTACAATCTTACGAACATTTAAAGAAAATCTATGTTATAGGATTACAGTTAAAAAAATTGTGATAAAACAGCTGACTACAAACAATCACTCCCAGTGTCTTTCATCAACTGAGTACCCATCACTGCACTCACTATAATGTATCACACACACTCTCTAGATATGACCGCCAACTAACCTTGAGGCACTCCATGAAGGATGTTCAGGGTGAGAGAGCGGTGTTGTTCATTGTTGGCAGTGACGCAGATGGTGTAGGGCACCGTGTGCCTAGCTGCCTCCTCTACGGCTCTCTTCAACAGGTGCTCCCCGTTCACCACCTGCACGTTGGTGAGCATGCCAAACTCTGAGAGCTTCTTGTCTATCACATGGCAAAAACCTCTGCAAATAGCATCATGTCTAGTGTGGGTACATCTGTCTAGTGAACAAAGACCGATGTCTAGAATATGTATATTTATGTCTAGAGTGTGCATTACATCCATGTCGGGTGCATGTTGTAGGTACCTTTGAGCCTCCTCCCCAGCAATGATCACGCAGTCATATGGTGGACGCAGGTCGACAGGTGGAGCTTCTCGTCTGCTGGCTATCTGTGGAGAGACCATGGGCCTACAAAGACAAGGCATACCATACAACTACTGGTGAGAGATAGAAGAAGACATTGCACATACCAGAACAGAGCCAAGTAGCCTACTTTGGTGCCTCAGATGGTCTCTGTGGAGGTTCCATCATCATACGTCTGGATTCCACTGGACGGCCACTGTAATAACCAAACGACAGCTTCAAAGTGTGCAATGATCTAACAACGCACATGGAGCGTTACAACATGACTGTGAGCTTTCTCAAGTGAGCTAGAATGAAAGAGGGCGGAGGACAACAGTGTAACAATAGTCTGAGCAATAGTCTGAGCAATAGTCTGAGCAATGGTCTGAGCAAGCATCCGAAATAATCACTCAATAAACACCTACACTTGTGGTGCAGGTAAAACTGGCTTGCGTTCAGAAATGGGTACAGGAAGTGATCGTCTAGCAGCCACAGGTGGCCCACCACGGGCACCATCTGTTGGCCTGTATGTTGTATACAATCATATATGCTGTATGTACTTAACAGACTGTATGTGATATAGTGAAAGCATACACACAATTAAGCTAGTAAACGTGTACCCACCCCATTCTGTCTGAGTAATCGGGGCCACCAAGGCCCGGCTCAATTCTTGGTCTTCTTCCTCCCGCGTCCAACTCATCCGGCATTGGCCTACATCAAACCAATAGCAAGTCACTGCTGACATACAACCAATCACATACACTATAACAAGTCACTACTGATATACAACCAACCTTTTGGAGGGTCTGCTGGATGGGAAGAGGTCAGCATTTCTCCTTTCCCGGTCTGAGCCACGATCTACAATACACAGAGAATACTTTCTACAGTACATACAACACTGTCTTCAGCATATACAACACTTTCTACAGTACATACAACACTCTCTACAGCACATACAACACTTTCTACAGTACATAAAACACGTACCTACAGTACATACAACACGTACCTAAAGTACATACAACACTGTCTACAGCACATACAACACTTTCTACAGTACATACAACACGTACCTACAGTACATACAACACGTACCTACAGCACATACAACACTGTCTACAGTACATACAACACGTACCTACAGTACATACAACACGTACCTACAGTACATACAACACGTACCTACAGTACATACAACAGATGTAACACACTAAATCATGGTCTTCCACAGACGAGTTTAGAGCAAGCAGGTACGGTACCTGAAAGTCTTGGATTGTCTCTATTTGGAGGGGGTAGTTGCACCTCTCGAGGTTTCTCCTGGAACCTATCCGAACTACCTATGGATCGCTGAGGCTCTCTGTTAGACCGCTCTCTACTGGGCTCCGTTGCAAGATCATTCCTCATTCCACCAGACATGCCGCCTTGTGAGCCTGACCTCAGGTCTGGTTTTGCATGCTGTGAGATAAACAGGCTCATGAGAGTAGTGCTTGAGGTGGACAATAAACTATAGGACTAGGAGGGGCGGCGGCTGAGAGCCCCAACCACTCATGTAGCAAGAGAGCACTGATCGACACATATAAAGAATGCAGCAATGTTATAGCCAACGGTATGCAAAAAAGACAGTATTATGAGTATTACTGCCAGGCAGTAGCCGACAGACAACACTATCTTACCAAATAGTTGCAATTTTCTCCCCTCATGCAGTTTCCTTGATTAAAAAATTTGCACAGCTCTTTTTCTGCAAGTTCTGCTTTCCTTCCTTTCTCGGCTAACTTCACCACTGAAAACCAAGGGTGTCATGATTTTATGAATAACATGCAATTTACCGACTACCAAGCACTGCTGGCTGGCTTTTACAACAGAATTTGTACTTACATATGGACTTTCCTCTGAAACGAAAGCCGTTTAGCTTGCTAATAGCTTGCATCGACGAATCGATATTATCAAATTGTACAAAAACATAACCAGAGTGAACTGTCAGGTCTAAAACACAAAGTATAACGTCACGTACAACACAACTACCAGCAAACAGTAATTAATAGTTATTTTTAACTAACACAGTCAAAGCAAAACAAAACGTCTCTGAGTGAGACGGATTACAATTGACTTGATGCAAGTGTTGTAGAGCAGGGCAGCTACTAAAACATAGCAATATTTTTTATTTGATAACACAACTATATGGCCACACATTGCGATGGTTGGGAATGATTATCGTTATTATAAATAAACTGGAGGCATTAGCATCCGGCAGAACCAGAATGCATTGTCTGTAATGTCATTCGTTGAAACATCAAAAAATGGAGGTAAGGTTGGTGATATTTAGGACAGAAGGAACAGCATCAGGAATAAAAACTGCTGGCAAACATTGCTCTTTGTCGGAATATTTGGGACATACCGAAAACTCGACCAAATGGTGAAAAGAGATCTATCAATTCTTGTTTCTTGGCACGATCTGTGTCAACACCACCTACAAACAGCCGGCATCTAATAGCCTCAGGGTCCTTGCTGTTACAGAGAAACTGTAGCCTTTTCCGCCTGTTTGCTCTCTCCTCAGCTGTTTCTCCCGACATCTACGAAAAAACATAGAAGACTGCAAACGTACAACAACCAAGATTACATTTCCGAGACTAAACTTCCGTGAAGGCACTTTCAAAACCATTTTATGTCAAATAATTTGTAAAAACATAAAATGCATTTGAAGCAAAAATGGTATATGACTGATTTATTGAATACACTATAATATATCCTGATGTTGATCCTCCCAAAAAAAGAGAATTAAACCACTATCGATATTCTATAATGAAATTTAACCATACTCTGTCCAAGATGATAAGCTAGAGCTCAGCAGGGGCTATGCCTACAATTGTTCTAAACTGGAGCATTATATACTTTGCTATCAGAAAAGACGGATAAGCAGATCCTTTTTTACAGATGGACTTCCCTAATGCTGGTTATGGTAGTAACATGTTTGCAAGAAATGGAACAGGTTTGGTTAGATGGGCTTTAGTTTGCATATTGGATATTGGTTGTGAAGTTTATCTGATTATTGATTGCCTGTGCTTTGGGTTTACAAGGTACAAGGGTCAACTTGAAAATCGGTTGCTCTCACTATTGGCCAGCATCGGGCTTGATATTGCAAACGCTTGATCTGATACCTAGTAGACCTAACGCAAAATATATTGCAGACCAATAGGTTCCATGCCAATGATTTAACATAGTATGCTATGAAAAAATTTACTTTGGTATTTTAGAAGGCAACTTCTCACGTTCTATAGCGCTATAAAAATAACATTTAATTACACTGAACTTTTGTAACAAAATTACATACAAATAGCAGGTTTTCCCGAGTGTTTCAAAGTTACTTTTTGCTTCCTTTGAAGAGAAATACAGAATTAAAATTTTTTGATGGCAGCCTGGATTGAATATTTGGATTCAACACTTACATGTAGCACATTTCAGTATACCAGCAGAGGTATGGTATGCTAAAAGCCAAAAGATGACTGATATAAAATCGGTCAAGTTTTTATAATCATTTTCAAGAGGAACAGAATCAAACAGAGAAAAACAAGCATAGCATGAAAGAATATGCTGCTACTGATTGCTGTGTATCCATTTTACTGATTGGGTGACGATGCGATGCGTTGCCACCAAAATAAATTAATTTGTGCAATGGCTCATTGTCCAAAAACCTATACCATTTCATCCAAAAAGAGAGTTGACAAGTTTTTTTTAGTAATGGTTCAGAATCATTGATTCTTGGATTGCACTGATAGTAAATGTTATCTTGCATTTTTGCAAACATTACACGATATATGCACAATCACTTGCTGCTACAAATTAATTATGAAGTCAGCTAGGAGTGTTTTGGTAAATTGTTGAATGAGCATCAAATAAAATTATAGTCGACTGGGAAGAAATTGACAGTATAAAAGCATACCATCTAGGAATAGGATATCGCCTCTTGACCCATCTGATCAAACATCTTAATTTCAAATATCAATCCTAATAATGTAATACAAATTTGACCGCTTTTCCCACCATATCAAAACTAGCAAGACTTGATAAAAAAAATACATCTTATATTAAAGCAAAAACCAAATTGGTGATGCTTATTAGTTTTTATAATTTTTGCCTGATCAATCAGTTAATTTGCCATATTGAGAAATCTGCAGCACTCAACCATTGGTGATAATTGATAGTTATTTCTATAGCTATTTTGATTGAACAAATTCTTCAAGACCCCACATATTTGATAAACTAAATGGAATAAAACTTGCTTTTGTAAAAAGCTGCTTGGCATAATTAAGCAAGTCCGATATTGTACCACAGAGCGCGCTAGATAAATTTCTGTCAAAGGGTTTTTTATTCCACTTGGAGGACGCCTGTTACACACAGAAATCACAAAATAAAAGGGTGGTCTCAAAAGTGGTACTGCATGTTATTCACTCACACCATTCAGCTTAAACAAAAGATCAAATGAAAATATTATGGTACCCATCCTGCAATGAACGTCGACAGACCTGGAATGAAAGTCGAGTAAATTAGAGAGAAGAAAAATTTGACATTCATTCTAGGAAGAGTCTACATTCATTCCTGGCAACATATAAACTCTCGTTTCGATGTTCATTCCAGGAACGAAAAATATTATCGTGTTTTCCCAAAGTAAACAACTCCTGAAATAAAAGTCGAAATGATATTTTATATATCACCAAAAACCAACGTAGACATGAAAGTCAAAAATTTCTTGTTTATAGCATAGTCTACATTCATTCTCCGTCTGTCAATGTTCATTCTGGGATATGTCAACGTTCATTATAGCTGTGTCTGCATTTTCCTGTCGACATTCATTCCTGCCTATGTTTATTCCAATGCCCATAATAATAAGCAAATAAAATAATAGTAGTTTGTAACACTATACTATTATCAACCTTATTTTTATTTATTATCTATTTTTTAATAATACTTATATATTATTGATATTTTCTCTTAAATTGTTTAAATAATAATTATAATAGTAAGCGTTGTAATATTATCATTTATTATTAGATTATTATATAATAAATATTATATAATGCATATGCATAATTATATGCATATTAATTTTTATAAATATTAATCATAATTGATTATTATAATAATTACTATTATTTATTAACTGTTATCGTTGTTGCAGATACGACATATTATTATATTCAGCTATGATGATCATGCCGTAAAAAAGGTGAAAAATCTCTCGGTCCAGATGCAATAGTCCTAATATTGTTATTATTATGTAAAAAACGATGACCATAAATAATATTGCCATTGATTGATTGACCCTATTATTTTTATTAGTACATTTTATAATAATTATTATCAAAGTTCAAGTTTAAAATACAGCCTCTAGACCACTCTACGAGTGGAAGAGGAGGCCATCAATCAATGATCTAAAAAAACAGACTAAAATTAATTGGTTTATTTGACTACAGAGCTCTTATTTCTTTACCTGCCCTCATTATTATAAAACTGTTATTATTATAATAATAAATAATACATTGATTGTATTTGTAAAAATTATTATTTATTATGCGTCTGAACAACAATTAAATAATGAATAATAATAATCGACGATGGATGGATTGGATATGATGATCGATGAGAAGAAAGAATAATAATAATAAATAATATAATAAATAAGTTAATTATTATTATTAATAATAATAATTAATAAATAATAAATATTATAATAATAATTATAATAGCGACAAATAATAATTATTTATAATAATTAATAATAATAATAACAATTATATATAGAAAATACACAGCATTTTTAGACCAGTAATAACAGCTGATGGCTGAACATGAAGCATTGTGCTACTAAATCATATTATCTCACTATTATTATATATGCACTATCGTTATAATTGTATTATTATTATGTATTATTTAATATTTATTAGTTTCTCCATTCAAGAAGTTTCATTTCGCTCCCATCCACGAGCACTGCCTATTTTGTTTCAGCGTAGTAACTGGGCTACCCAATTCCCAATGTTTTCTATACCATAGACTTAGAGTAACAGTTTCAAATTCAACAAAACAACTATAGTCTTGGAAAGTGACTTAATTCGATATTACCAGATGTTGCTCATTGACTCTTGATTAACTATGCAAGTTCCTTATAAATTTTCACTCGTATGTCAAACTTTCAGCCAATCAGCAACAGAGAAATTAGCCGGAAGCTTATCAAGCCCAGCTACGAATAGCAAAAGCAGGAAAAGAAAACTCTTAATTAATCTTAAATTAATTGGCTGGTTTATTAGTTGACAATGAAACTATCAAAGTAATGTTGCTTGAGTGAGTGAGTGGAGGTTGTGGAACGCTCAGGTGCTATTAATAAAAACTGCATTTCCAGTTACTTGCTCCTTCTATCTAATGTTGAAAAGCCAGCTATATCAATCACTGTTTTGGAATGCAATTAAAAAACCCAGAAGTGTACCAATTACTACAGCACTACTGGTATATGTTTGGCCTCATGCTTAATGTCTATGATATGCAGTTTTGACTATTAGCACTGAAGTTGCATGATGGTGTCAAATAGAAGCAAAGATAGTACGATTAATCCATTGTGTTTTCAAACAATATAGCTTCTGGTTATTTTCTTTGTTACTTTTAGACAACGAAAGTTACCATAAGTAGTAAGTAATGTATGAGCAAAGTTACCATAGTTGATTGATTTATAATGAATCAATATACAATATAAAAAAGTGAGGCGGGGAACAATGCCAAAGTGCTGGCATTGTTATGGTGGCTCACAATACTTTTCTTGTGGGCTTTTTGAAGCCATTTGAATGCTTTCAAAGTTTTTGCAAGCTGTGTGAACGCATTGCGAAATAATTCAAATGTTTTAAAAAGATCTAAATCTTAGAAACCTTGATAAAGCTTTTAAACAGCTGTTTGAGTTTTTTAATTTGCTATCATAAAATGATTTAGATAAAATTTTAAATTTTTCCGTAAGATATTTTGAGGTTATATCCACAAATTTTTTATTTGGTTGAATGATTTATTTCTATTGATAATTAGCCTGTGCAATGTAGTTATTAAGAAATCTGGAGCAATGGTTTTCGGTTTGACAACCTGCTCTGTATAGATCATTGAAACTTTTTCAAAACAGTTTAGACAATTCAAAACAGTTTCGAATTTTCAAGAATAATTTCAATGTTATCTCTTAAAGCATTCATACAAATTGATTTTTTCAAGTCGTCAAAATCATTACAAAAGCGACTGGATAATTCGCAAAACAGCCAGCCATTTTAAAACTTTCCGTGGTTATTAAACAGGAAATATAATTTTATTGCACAGAACTACAGTACCCATTTATGAAAGCAACTAGCTCGTTGTGAGATATTAATTGGTTTTAAAAAAAAAGTTTTGAAAAGCTTATAGTGTCTATTTCAAAAAAGTATGTACTATGAGCCCCCATATGTAATGTACATTGCAGCATAAGTAGAACTGTAACCAGCTTTAATATAATGTATAAGGGAGTTGTTTTCACATTTCCAATTAGCATTTTTCTGAGCACACAACTCCAATAATCTACCAGTAATAATACCCTACATAACCAAGTCCTTAACACAGACAGATAATGCTTTTACCTGCAGTACACCTACAGGCTAAACCTGTGGCTACTGAGCACATGTTTTGGGCAAATGAGAGCTTAAAGATAGGTATGAAAGTCAGCAGTCAGCGCGGCTAGTATATATATTACAGTCACACCTCACATACTACAGTTAGCATCTCATACAATACAGTTAACACCTCATATACTACTGTTGGCACATTTGATATCCTGATTGAACCCTCAAGCCAGAAATAGGTCAACTAAAGTTACAGTCTACTGCATAGAAACAAGCAGCCATCTATGAGAAGTCCATAATATATATAATATGTTGTTTCTACCGCTCTTATGCCCATGTAATGTATGGCGACACATATGGTTGGTGGCCCATGTTATATTTCATTTAAGCTACCAACTAACATACAGTGAGAGCCCTTGTATAAAGTATAGCACAGTGATTAGTTGTACCAACTACCACTGATTCTACTCATGTAGCCAATGCTAAGCCATTGATGGTAAGTTTAAAGTGTCAGAATGCAAGACTTGTCATACAGGTACTCAAAGGTGCCCTATAGAGTATACAGCCTTAGCAGAGGCAGTAACTGTGTAATGATGATTGTAGGTGCATACTGTAATGGATTTACCAGTCACCATAAGTGACCAATACTTTGTAAGGTCCCCCTGATGTTTGCTAGCAACAGTTTTGCCCCTTATATAAATAATAGAACAAGTCCAGCTTCTATTACAGTCACTCAATTGCTTTAAAAAGGCAATAAAGACATATCTGCTATACCGGCACAGGATAATTACAACCCCGGCCCTGGGTAGCTATCCCGGGCTGGCAGCAAGATGGCTGCCATAGCTTGAAGAAAGAAATATAGCCTAAGGACCTCTAGGACCTGTGTCCAGGTGATTACCATCCTCAGAAGTGAAGAAACCAGGATAAAATGCAGTAAAATGCAAGAGCTGTTGGAGGGAGGAATGCCAAGCTATTACTGGCTGGAATGCACATAGACTCCACCTCTCACTTCTGGGCACCAGTTTCCTTTAACACATTTATCTATTTATCATTGGCTAATATTTTTAAATATATTGTTATTGGTCAATTTTTGTAACTCTTATGTGTGATTGGAGTGTTTGGCAAACTAGGCCAAACACTTCCTGTAACTCTGCCAATAAAAGGCAGGACTGTTGTTCAGTTCCTTGCATTGCATTACAGTACAGCATTACCACTGGTTACTATTATATACCACTTTTTATTCTGGATAAGAATAAATGCTCTTACTACTCGAAAGCACTGAGTGTATGTCTGAGCCGGGGGCTCGCTACAGTTGTAATAGTCGCTGGTCCTCCTTTCCAACTAGTTGCAAGTGCCATCCAGGCACAGGGTCACCTCTAGAGAGAGGTTGACTGCTCATTGTCAAGTCTTGAGAGCCTGACTGTCTTGTTGTGCCGGCAGACAACGCTAGCGGAAATGTAACAGGACCATTAGAATCAGCTACAATATTTTATACAGCGTCACATACACACGGCTGTAATCCTTCCCTGCAGCTCCCATTTCTATGAAACTTATGATCGAGTTTAGGCGCACCCTTGTTGAGTTTTTTGTCGATCCTGTCATATTCCATCCAGGAGGGTCTGTATGGTATTGATACCTTGGTTGGGGGGTTTTGGCTACATGAGAGGACAACTACTAACTGTTGATTTCCTAATCAATGAAATTTCTCAAATGGATAATTCTATCACACAATTAAAAATAGTGTTTTTTTTAACGTAGAGCACCGTGTTATACCAAGGTTGAATGTAAGAACAACTACACTATTTGCATGTTTCCTGATGTTAAAACATGATTGGCTATAAAACTCTGTAGAAGCTATTACAATATTTCAACTTATATAGCATATACCAATATTTCTGTCAACAGCCAAAAATCTATTTCTAGATGATGCATACAAATATATGGTTGCAGCAAAATATCTTACACTTTTATAAACATATTATTTAATAACCACCTCATGGTTTGTTGGCTATTACATAATGACATCACACTGTGCAAAGCTTTTCATATCGATGAGGTCCAATGCCTGGCCTGTCGTTGATGATTTTGAAGTAAAAAGTTGGTGATCAGTCATGCATCAGTAAGCAACAAATACTCATCCAAGATATCAGACTCCATTCAGTGAACAATCGATCTGTACAAGCGAAGCGAGCTGAACTAAATCATCCGTACAGGCAGGGTCAACTTCTAAGAGAGCACTAGGATATCTACGGTAGAAAACAGTCAACATTTTCTACCATATCTACACTTTCTACAACATCTGCTTGTTGCATACGATAAACTCATAAACTAAGGGCAATCATGTTTTCTGAGCGTGAGCGAATGCGGATGAAAACACGTAAAGTTATTACTTCTGCACCAAGTATAGCTCTGATTGATATGTCAGAGAGAAATGGAAATACCTGCACTTCAACAAACATGAGTTGGTTTTCTATACAAGCAGTAAGTAGTGTTTTATTTACTTCCTTTTGTGTAGGTGGCCAATTTGATCTCTATTTTTCGAGAGCAATTGAAATACATTTTTATTTAAATCGACTTGGAAGATAGTTAGAGAGCGGGAGTGTAAATGAGAGGATACGCGAAGTCAAAGACAAAATTAGACAAGCAGGACTAGAAGGTAATTAGGGAGAAAGCTAGCCATATGGAGGCAGAGGGAAATGCTGAGTTTGTAGACCATTGCTAAAACGAACCAATCTTTAACTTTTTAGGGATTTAAACGAACCAACAATCTCTAAAAAAAACCAACATTTTGCAACATTTACTTTTCTTATAAAAAGCCAATGTCTGGCCATTGCCAGAGGTGCCTCACAATAAATAACTGATTTCATCATCATCATCACCAATAGTACGACAAAGCCCTCAATGCACGTGCTAAATCAAACATAAATATGTTTGCTAACTGATGAGGCAATTCTCTAATACTATACCGTCTAATATGGCAACATCAGTTGGGTACAAACTCTTTTCAACCTCTCTCATGCCTATTGAAAACTATGGGTTTGTACGCACCCGTGTGCCTTTGGGAGTGGATGGGGAGATGAGGAGGGAGGGGGTAGTTAATAGAATGAGGTGGAAGAGACAAGGGGAGGGTGGGGGGGGGGGGAGAGGGGGGGAGAGGGGGGGGAGAGGGGGGGGGGGGGGTGCAGCAAGGAGAATCAATGCCAGCTTGTAGTTCATGTGTGGGAATACTCCATTATACATTGTTTTATACCCTGAGAATTCCTATCAAATCCTAATAAATTATATTATGTTCTAATAAATAATTTCATATCCTAACAAATAATTATTAAATTCACACACATTCATCCACCCACCACAATTACAACAGCGTTGTCTTTATAGGCTGCTGCTACTGGCAATGTTTCAAGACTTCAAGCGTTGCTCTGTCAAAAGAAGGCAGATGTCAACAGTTTGGACAGTTCAGGACAGGCAGCGGTTCATTCAGCAACCATACAAGGTCACCTCAATGTCATCTATGTACTCGTTAAACAGCCTAAGTTTGGTAAGTTCTACCTTTCAGCATTAAATACTGTTAACTGTACTACTGGTACATCGGCTGTTACCATTATTACTATTACCACTACTACTGCTGTTACCACTACTACTGCTGTTACCACTGCTACTGCAGCTACTACTTCTGCTACTGCTACTACTGCTTTAACTACTACCACTAACAGGCCTATTATGACTGCTACTGCTGATACTACTACTACCTCTACTACTACTATCAATACTACGACTGCAACCACTTCCACTACTACTGTTCCTACTACTACTACCTCTACTACTACATACTATTACGACTGCGGCTACTACTGCTACTGCCCCTGCCCCTGCCACTGCCCCTGCCCCTGCCCCTGCCACTGCCCCTGCCACTGCCCCTTCCCCTGCCCCTGCCACTGCCCCTGCCACTGCCCCTGCCCCTGCCCCTGCCACTGCCACTGCCGATGCCACTGCCCCTGGCACTGCCCTTGCCACTGCCCCCGCCCCTGCCACTGCCCCTGCCCCTGCCACTGCCACTGCCACTGCCCCTGCCACTGCCCTTGCCACTGCCCCTGCCACTGCCCCTGCCACTGCCACTGCCACTTCCACAGCCCCTGCCACTGCCCCTGCCACTGCCCCTGCCCCTGCCACTGCCCCTGCAACTGCCACTGCCACTGCCACTGCCACTGCCACTGCCACTGCCACTGCCACTGCCACTGCCACTGCCCCTGCCCCTGCCACTGCCCCTGCCACTGCCACTGCCACTGCCCCTGCCCCTGCCACTGCCCCTGCCACTGCCACTGCCACTGCCACTTCCACTGCCCCTGCCCCTGCCCCTGCCACTGCCCCTGCCACTGCCACTGCCACTGCCACTGCCACTGCCCCTGCCACTGCCCCTGCCACTGCCCCTGCCACTGCCCCTGCCACTGCCCCTGCCACTGCCACTGCCACTGCCACTTCCACTGCCCCTGCCCTGCCCCTGCCACTGCCCCTGCCACTGCCACTGCCACTGCCACTGCCCCTGCCACTGCCCCTGCCACTGCCCCTGCCACTGCCCCTGCCACTGCCCCTGCCACTGCCCCTGCCACTGCCCCTGCCACTGCCCCTGCCACTGCCCCTGCCACTGCCACTGCCACTGCCACTGCCACTTCCACTGCCCCTGCCACTGCCACTTCCACTGCCCCTGCCCCTGCCACTGCCACTGCCACTGCCCCTGCCACTGCCCTTGCCACTGCCCCTGCCCCTGCCACTGCCACTGCCCCTGCCCCTGCCACTGCCCCTGCCCCTGCCACTGCCCCTGCCACTGCCACTGCCCCTGCCCCTGCCACTGTCACTGCCACTGCCACTGCCCCTGCCACTTCCACTGCCACTGCCCCTGCCACTGCCCCTGCCACTGCCCCTGCCACTGCCCCTGCCACTGCCCCTGCCACTGCCCCTGCCACTGCCCCTGCCACTGCCCCTGCCACTGCCCCTGCCACTGCCACTGCCACTGCCACTGCCACTTCCACTGCCCCTGCCACTGCCACTTCCACTGCCCCTGCCCCTGCCACTGCCACTGCCACTGCCCCTGCCACTGCCCTTGCCACTGCCCCTGCCCCTGCCACTGCCACTGCCCCTGCCCCTGCCACTGCCCCTGCCCCTGCCACTGCCCCTGCCACTGCCACTGCCCCTGCCCCTGCCACTGTCACTGCCACTGCCACTGCCCCTGCCACTTCCACTGCCACTGCCACTGCCACTGCCAATGCCACTGCCCCTGCCACTGCCACTGCCAATGCCACTGCCACTGCCACTGCCACTGCCACTGCCACTGCCACTGCCACTGCCACTGCCACTGCCACTGCCACTGCCCCTGCCCCTGCCACTGCCCCTGCCCCTGCCACTGCCCCTGCCACTGCCACTGCCACTGCCACTGCCACTGCCACTGCCACTGCCCCTGCCACTGCCACTGCCATTGCCACTGCTACTGCCACTGCTACTGCTACTGCCACTGCCACTGCCACTGCCCCTGCCCCTGCCACTGCCACTGCCACTGCCACTGCCCCTGCCACTGCCACTGCCACTGCCACTGCCACTGCCACTGCCCCTGCCCCTGCCACTGCCCCTGCCCCTGCCACTGCCCCTGCCACTGCCACTGCCACTGCCACTGCCACTGCCACTGCCACTGCCCCTGCCACTGCCACTGCCATTGCCACTGCTACTGCCACTGCTACTGCTACTGCCACTGCCACTTCCACTGCCCCTGCCCCTGCCACTGCCACTGCCCCTGCCACTGCCCCTGCCCCTGCCACTGCCCCTGCCACTTCCACTGCCCCTGCCACTGCCCCTGCCACTGCCCCTGCCCCTGCCACTGCCCCTGCAACTGCCACTTCCACTGCCCCTGCCACTGCCACTGCCCCTGCCACTGCCACTGCCACTGCCACTTCCACTGCCCCTGCCACTGCCCCTGCCACTGCCCCTGCCCCTGCCACTGCCCCTGCAACTGCCACTTCCACTGCCCCTGCCACTGCCACTGCCCCTGCCACTGCCACTGCCACTGATACTGCCACTGCTACTCCTACGGCTGTCACCATCATTATTACTACTATTATTACCACTACCATCACTAGGATGTTACTCTACTGGAGTTGTCCCCACAGCTACTGTAATATTGTACACAGATATAAACATTGCCAACAAGGATGGTTTTGCTGCCATACATCTGGCTGTCAAATACAGAAGGGCAGACATTCTAAAGGTGTTGTTGGCTAATGGAGCGAGTCTGGACCAGCTAGACCCGACTGGTAAAACAGCCCTACATTCCGCAGCGAGAAAAGCCAATAGGGAGATCGTTCAGGTACAAAGATTATACATGCTATATCTAACTTTTGTAATATGTATTGTATGGTGTATTGTATAATGTGTTGTAGGGTGTATTGTAATATGTATTGTAGGGTGTATTGTATAATGTGTGAGGTTTCCTGAACGAGCAATGTATGACAGCTTTTCTTTGTATTACATTTAGTGATAAAATAGCAGTCTGATTAGAGATTGCAAAATACAAAGCTTCATGTTCGTACTGGTGTGTGTGTTTAAGGGTGATGAATTGTTTTTGCATTGTAATTACTGCATATTCGCTTGATTAATTTTATTTAAAAATTCCTGAGAAATTTGGTCTCAAATTATTATAACCGTCTCGTAGGTTTTCGCATGAGTGAGTTTGTGTATTCAATAAAGAGTCATTTTTCAGCTCATTCATATAGCTTTGCAGGTTTGATCTGATTTGATCATTAAGTCACATGACCACTGTATCAGCAAACAATGTTGTCTCACAGGCGTTGCTGTCTCAGCGAAACTCTAATGTGAATATAGAAAGCAGAAGTCTAGCCAGCCCTCTACACTTGGCAGTTAACAGTGGATCTTATGAGATATGTGAACTGTTGGTATGTGTCTATGCATATCTGTAAGTCTATGCCCATGTATTTCTATAGATAAATAGACTGTTCTAACCTCACAAACTTGTTAGGTAATAGACTTGATGCAGTTGTTGACAATGTAGAGATAACACATTATTTGCTCTTTGTCAAAATTTACCCTCAGTTCCTTCCGAACCGGCAACCAATTAATATTGTATACTCTGGCAACTTTTCAATTTGCTGAAATCACAGGCTGTTTAAGGTAGTTGTTATCTATTAATATGTAGATAAATAAAGGAGCAAATGTTTACAAAGAAGATATAGGCCTTCAGACTCCATTAATACTAGCTGCAGTGGAGAACAGTTCCGCTATCTTACAGCTTATCATAACTACAGGTGCAGATTCATCTGGATTACTAGCTACTAGCTGTAAGGGGCACACAACTCCTTAAAATGCTCAGTTTTTCTGTTAGCCAGGGTGGCTCTCAAGAAGAGGGGTTTATAATGATGAGCGGGGAGTGGAGGAGAGACCCTTCTCCCACCCCCAGAGAGCCACCCTGGCTATTTATCCGTATGTATAGCTATTAATCTTTTTTTATCAGCTACTATTTGTTAGAGGCACACAACTCTTTAAAAAGCTCGGTTTAACTGTATGTATAGCGATAAATCTTTATTAATAGCTACTAACTGCTAGGGGCACACAACTCTTTAAAAAGCTCAGTTTACCTGTACTTATAGCTATACATCTCTATCACTAGCTACTAGTTTTTAGGGGCTCTCAACTCCTTAAAAGACTCAGTTTATCGGTCCGTATACATCAATGAATGTCCTTTTTGCTCCAAACTTTTTGTTACGACTTTTTTATTGATGCGTATAAATGTAGCGCAGCAAGACAAGAAGTCATTTGAGAGTTATCTGCACCACAAGGACCACGAGGGATCGACTGCGCTGCACTTGGCTGTATTAAACAATCACCTTGATAACGTGAGATGTTTGTTGGGGTCAGGAGCTGAAGTAAACTGTACAAAAGTGAGTATATATTGTGGCTGTATAAACATTTATAGATGGTTCATTACTGATTGAAATAAAAAGCTAAAACATTAGGTGCGCTTTTTTTAATAAAAGCCATTCCTTATTAATTGAAACAATAAGCTGGAATATTACTGTATACCGTATGTATGTATGTACACACAGAGTAAGTATACTGTATGTATGTACACACAGAGTAAGTATACTGTATGTATGTATGTACACACGGAGTAAGTATACTGTATGTATGTACACACAGAGTAAGTATACTGTATGTATGTATGTACACACGGAGTAAGTATACTGTATGTTTGTACACACAGAGTAAGTATACTGTATGTATGTACACACAGAGTAAGTATACTGTATGTATGTATGTACACATTAGAAGTAAGTATACTGTATATTGACTTACCTCTGTGGAGACAAGTAAATATACATTGATAATGAGCTAATGTTTTATTATTCTTCAGGATGATGGCTCGACGGCCTTGCACATTGCTGCAATGTTCGGCTTTTGCGACATTGCAGAGCTTCTCATTCAAACGGGTGCAAATCTCCGTCATAGAGCTAATAGCAAGCAGACTCCTTTACATAGGTAAGTACATACGCAGTACGTAGGTAAGTACATACACGTACATAGGTAAGTACATACACAGTACATGGGTAAGTACATACACAGTACATTGGTAAGTACATACACAGTACATACGTAAGTACATACACAGTACATAGGTAAGTACATACACCGTACATGGGTAAGTACATACGCAGTACATAGGTAAGTACATACACAGTACATAGGTAAGTACATACACAGTACATGGGTAAGTACATACACAGTAGGTAGGTAAGTACATACACAGTACATGGGTAAGTACATACACAGTAGGTAGGTAAGTACATACACCGTACATGGGTAAGTACATACACAATACATAGGTAAGTACATACACAATACATGTGTAAGTACATACCCAGTACATGTGTAAATACTTACCCAGTACATGTGTAAGTACATACACAGTACATAGGTAAGTACATACACAGTACAAAGGTAAGTACATAAACAGTGCATAGGTAAGTACATACACAGTAAATGGGTAAGTACATACACAGTACATAGGTAAGTACATACACAGTACATAAGTAAGTACATAAACAGTGCATAGGTAAGTACATAAAAGTAAATGGGTAAGTACATACACAGTACATAGGTAAGTACATACACAGTAAATGGGTAAGTACATACACAGTACATGGGTAAGTACATACGCAGTACATAGGTAAGTACACACACAGTAAATAAATCAATGCATAAGTAGTTAGACAGGTATGTGTACAGTACGTATATAGCTCTATATACAGTATGTAAATATGTGTGCATGCAGTAATTGCATTGCATACAGTACACACTCAGATTTCTATACTGGTTCACACTTGGTACATGACAAGCACGCAGAAGCTCTTTTCTGGCTACTTTTAGGTCTGCAGTATTTGATTCAAGGAGCAACTTTGCTCAACTTATGATATCCAAAGTAAGTAAATATGACATACTTACAGGATAAGTCTTTTCTGTCACAGCTTGTACATACGTTGTGCTGCGGATGATGACCTTCCTGTAGTTTGCGCTCTGCATTGCATTCAGGGAGCAGATGTCAATGAAATAGATGAGAAGAAAATGGCTCCATTACACTACGCAGTAGAGAAAGGGCGTTTGGAGATGGTGAAGTACTTATTTAGTCAGGGAGCCATAGCTGACTTGGTAGACAGCATGGGCAGATGTATTATACACTTGAGTGTGCAGAGCAGAGACATCTCTTGTTTGGAGCTGCTAGCTGGACTCCTTTCTAAAGTAAGTGAAAGAATATGCAATGACAACCCTTGTGGAGAGTGGTGTGCACTGATGTAGTACCTGCTGCAACCCTTGTGTAGAGTGGTGTGCACTGATGTAGTACCTGCTGCAACCCTTGTGTAGAGTGGTGTGCACTGATGTAGTACCCGCTGTAACCCTTGTGTAGAGTGGTGTGCACTGATGTAGTACCCGCTGTAACCCTTGTGTAGAGTGGTGTGCACTGATGTAGTACCTGCTGCAACCCTTGTGTAGAGTGGTGTGCACTGATGTAGTACCCGCTGTAACCCTTGTGGAGAGTGGTGTGCACTGATGTAGTACCTGCTGTAACCCTTGTGGAGAGTGGTGTGCACTGATGTAGTACCTGCTGTAACCCTTGTGTAGAGTGGTGTGCACTGATGTAGTACCTGCAGCAACCCTTGTGGAGAGTGGTGTGCACTGATGTAGTACCTGCAGCAACCCTGGTGGAGAGTGGTGTGCACTGATGTAGTACCTGCTGTAACCCTTGTGGAGAGTGGTGTGCACTGATGTAGTACCTGCTGTAACCCTTGTGTAGAGTGGTGTGCACTGATGTAGTACCTGCAGCAACCCTTGTGGAGAGTGGTGTGCACTGATGTAGTACCTGCAGCAACCCTGGTGGAGAGTGGTGTGCACTGATGTAGTACCTGCAGCAACCCTTGTGTAGAGTGGTGTGCACTGATGTAGTACCCGCTGTAACCCTTGTGGAGAGTGGTGTGCACTGATGTAGTACCTGCTGCAACCCTGGTGGAGAGTGGTGTGCACTGATGTAGTACCTGCAGCAACCCTTGTGTAGAGTGGTGTGCACTGATGTAGTACCCGCTGTAACCCTTGTGTAGAGTGGTGTGCACTGATGTAGTACCTGCAGCAACCCTTGTGTAGAGTGGTGTGCACTGATGTAGTACCTGCAGCAACCCTTGTGTAGAGTGGTGTGCACTGATGTAGTACCCGCTGCTACCCTTGTGTAGAGTGGTATGCACTGATGTAGTACCTGCAGCAACCCTTGTGTAGAGTGGTGTGCACTGATGTAGTACCCGCTGTAACCCTTGTGTAGAGTGGTGTGCACTGATGTAGTACCTGCTGCAACCCTGGTGGAGAGTGGTGTGCACTGATGTAGTACCTGCAGCAACCCTTGTGTAGAGTGGTGTGCACTGATGTAGTACCCGCTGCAACCCTTGTGGAGAGTGGTGTGCACTGATGTAGTACCTGCAGCAACCCTTGTGTAGAGTGGTGTGCACTGATGTAGTACCTGCTGCAACACTTGTGGAGAGTGGTGTGCACTGATGTAGTACCTGCTGTAACCCTTGTGTAGAGTGGTGTGCACTGATGTAGTACCTGCAGCAACCCTTGTGTAGAGTGGTGTGCACTGATGTAGTACCTGCAGCAACCCTTGTGGAGAGTGGTGTGCACTGATGTAGTACCTGCTGCAACACTGGTGGAGAGTGGTGTGCACTGATGTAGTACCTGCTGCAACCCTGGTGGAGAGTGGTGTGCACTGATGTAGTACCTGCAGCAACCCTTGTGGAGAGTGGTGTGCACTGATGTAGTACCTGCAGCAACCCTTGTGTAGAGTGGTGTGCACTGATGTAGTACCTGCTGCAACACTGGTGGAGAGTGGTGTGCACTGATGTAGTACCTGCTGCAACCCTGGTGGAGAGTGGTGTGCACTGATGTAGTACCTGCAGCAACCCTTGTGTAGAGTGGTGTGCACTGATGTAGTACCTGCAGCAACCCTTGTGTAGAGTGGTGTGCACTGATGTAGTACCTGCTGCAACCCTGGTGGAGAGTGGTGTGCACTGATGTAGTACCTGCTGCAACCCTGGTGGAGAGTGGTGTGCACTGATGTAGTACCTGCAGCAACCCTTGCGGAGAGTGGTGTGCACTGATGTAGTACCTGCAGCAACCCTGGTGGAGAGTGGTGTGCACTGATGTAGTACCTGCTGCAACCCTGGTGGAGAGTGGTGTGCACTGATGTAGTACCTGCTGCAACCCTTGTGTAGAGTGGTGTGCACTGATGTAGTACCTGCTGTAACCCTGGTGTAGAGTGGTGTGCACTGATGTAGTACCTGCAGCAACCCTTGTGTAGAGTGGTGTGCACTGATGTAGTACCTGCAGCAACCCTTGTGTAGCTTGTGTAGAGTGGTGTGCACTGATGTAGTACCTGCTGCAACCCTTGTGTAGAGTGGTGTGCACTGATGTAGTACCTGCTGCAACCCTTGTGGAGAGTGGTGTGCACTGATGTAGTACCTGCTGCAACCCTTGTGGAGAGTGGTGTGCACTGATGTAGTACCTGCAGCAACCCTTGTGTAGAGTGGTGTGCACTGATGTAGTACCTGCAGCAACCCTTGTGTAGCTTGTGTAGAGTGGTGTGCACTGATGTAGTACCTGCTGCAACCCTTGTGTAGAGTGGTGTGCACTGATGTAGTACCTGCTGCAACCCTTGTGGAGAGTGGTGTGCACTGATGTAGTACCCGCTGCTACCCTTGTGTAGAGTGGTGTGCACTGATGTAGTACCTGCTGCAACCCTTGTGGAGAGTGGTGTGCACTGATGTAGTACCTGCAGCAACCCTTGTGTAGAGTGGTGTGCACTGATGTAGTACCTGCAGCAACCCTTGTGTAGCTTGTGTAGAGTGGTGTGCACTGATGTAGTACCTGCTGCAACCCTTGTGTAGAGTGGTGTGCACTGATGTAGTACCTGCTGTAACCCTTGTGTAGAGTGGTGTGCACTGATGTAGTACCTGCTGCAACCCTTGTGGAGAGTGGTGTGCACTGATGTAGTACCTGCTGCAACCCTTGTGGAGAGTGGTGTGCACTGATGTAGTACCTGCAGCAACCCTTGTGTAGCTTGTGTAGAGTGGTGTGCACTGATGTAGTACCTGCTGCAACCCTTGTGGAGAGTGGTGTGCACTGATGTAGTACCTGATGTAACCATTGTGGAGAGTGGTGTGCACTGATGTAGTACCCGCAGCAACCCTTGTGGAGAGTGGTGTGCACTGATGTAGTACCTGCAGCAACCCTTGTGTAGCTTGTGTAGAGTGGTGTGCACTGATGTAGTACCTGCTGCAACCCTTGTGGAGAGTGGTGTGCACTGATGTAGTACCTGCAGCAACCCTTGTGGAGAGTGGTGTGCACTGATGTAGTACCTGCAGCAACACTTGTGAAGAGTGGTGTGCACTGATGTAGTACCTGATGCAACACTTGTGTAGAGTGGTGTGCACTGATGTAGTACCTGCTGCAACCCTGGTGGAGAGTGGTGTGCACTGATGTAGTACCTGCTGTAACCCTTGTGGAGAGTGGTGTGCACTGATGTAGTACCTGCAGTAACCCTTGTGTAGAGTGGTGTGCACTGATGTAGTACCTGCTGTAACCCTTGTGTAGAGTGGTGTGCACTGATGTAGTACCTGCAGTAACCCTTGTGTAGAGTGGTGTGCACTGATGTAGTACCTGCAGTAACCCTTGTGGAGAGTGGTGTGCACTGATGTAGTACCCGCTGCTACCCTTGTGTAGAGTGGTGTGCACTGATGTAGTACCTGCAGCAACCCTTGTGTAGAGTGGTGTGCACTGATGTAGTACCTGCAGCAACCCTTGTGTAGAGTGGTGTGCACTGATGTAGTACCTGCAGTAACCCTTGTGTAGAGTGGTGTGCACTGATGTAGTACCTGCTGCAACCCTTGTGGAGAGTGGTGTGCACTGATGTAGTACCTGCAGCAACCCTTGTGAAGAGTGGTGTGCACTGATGTAGTACCTGCAGCAACCCTTGTGGAGAGTGGTGTGCACTGATGTAGTACCTGCTGCAACACTTGTGGAGAGTGGTGTGCACTGATGTAGTACCTGCAGCAACCCTTGCGGAGAGTGGTGTGCACTGATGTAGTACCTGCTGCAACCCTTGTGTAGAGTGGTGTGCACTGATGTAGTACCTGCTGTAACCCTTGTGGAGAGTGGTGTGCACTGATGTAGTACCTGCTGCTACCATAAATATTTACATGTAGGAAATGTTGGCAAAGCTGCTGGATATGAAAGACATAAATGAAAGGACGGCATTGCATTGCTGTGCGCATCAAGGAACTTTGGATATTCTGGAAAAACTGCTGCAGCTTGGAGCGTCTGCTGCCGATAAAGATGAAACAGACAAGACGCCTCTACATTTGGCTGCTGAGTTTGTAAAAATTCCTTGTCTTTCTTGTCTAAAGCTCCGATCAAAACTGTGAGCTGAGAATGTTGTCGGTGAAAGTGATAAATGGATGTGTAAATGAACACTTCAGAGTTGTGTTACCCATGGCAAACCACTTTTGAAGGGTGCCAATTAGTGTGATTGCAAAAACAGCTCCGCTCAACCCATGGACTTTTGTCCATATGGGTCCACGCCTCTCCCTGGCATGAAGATTTTTTCATGTACTGCCTGGCTAGTGCTACAAGTATTATCTGTATTGTTGAAGGAGTGGACATGCAAGCTGTGTGGCATCCCTGTTCCACCACAGCAAGTCTGAGATTAATGATGATGATTCAGAGGGATGTACACCAATGCTACTGGCCTGTTTTAATGGGCACTACTCTAGTGTTAAATCTCTACTTAAGTAAGTGCCAAGCGTCTTTTATCTTAGTATACTTAGAAACTCGATAGAGAATAATTTAAATGCAAAACATGCTTGACATGTCTACTCAGCGACAAGTGTACATAGATGGCAGCTTTACTGCACTTCCTGGTGCAGCAGCCCAACCAAAACAATAAGTTGGATGTGCAGGTTTGGAGGTGATGTGGCAGCTAGAGGTAGAGATGAGTGTAATCACACAGCTTTGACAGCTGCTGCCTTCAAGGGTCATGTGGAAATTGTGGATCTGCTGCTTGATAATGGAGCCAGTATAGACATCACCACTAAGTACAAAGTGAGTGTACTACCTACCCATATGCCTTATCAGCTACTATTTTAGCTCAGTAATTACCGAACAAAAACTTCTCTAGGCTTTGCTCAAACAATACAATTACTAAAAATATCAATAAAACTGCAAATTTTTGTCAATTTTCAAAAATATTTGCAAAATATCCATCAAGTTATTGACTTTGTAGCAAAAAAAAACCATGAATAAAATTTATTTTTTTGCCCAATAATCCTTTGGAACATTAATAAAATTGAGCATTGTGAGAGTTGTCACACCAGTTAGTGACAAAAGAGGACAACACACTTTGTTGATGTTAGTTGGTCATTGACAGCCTTTTACATATTCCAGTTTGAGCTAGGGTGGATCTAATGCAATATTACACAGTTTCTATAATGCAATGATGCAAGTCTAGTATCTCGTATTCAATATATAAACTGCCCATACAAGACAGGATGTTACTTGTGGATACAGGATACTGCGCTACATCTAGCATGCAAAGGCAACCATTTACGTGTCGTGGAGTTATTACTACAGAAGTCTGCCAGTGTGACAGCTCGTAATGTCCATCAACATACCCCTCTAGGGGTGGCAATAGAGCAGAGGTCACACGATGCTGCTGCTACCATTATAAACGGTGACAGGTTAGTAGTTAGTATGGAGGGGACAACTCTCAACACATTTACCTCTCATAGATTTGAGGAAATCAGTAACCAAAACTTGCTGATGTTGGTGACATAAGGTCAGCTGAGAGGGACTCTGTTGTAGCTGGAAGGATGCCATGGAATGCTTAGACGAGAATGGAGTCAACCCGCTGCCAGCTCTGATCACTTTCATGCCGTCCATTGCCAAGCTAGTGCTAGATCGATGTGTCGTACGTGAAGGACATCCAGAAGATCCTAACTTTGCTGTTACTTACAACTTCAAGTATATCGACCCATACCCTTTGAATATGTGTTTTAAAAGTGGCAAAGCTTGGTACGCTAATGTAAGTATCACCTTTACTATAATACGTTTGATCTTTCACATAGCGAGCATTTTGTCTGTAATAGACATTTCGGTGTGCATAATATATGTTTTGTTGTCTAGAATCGTCATTCCCTGCCTATAATTGTTTCTTACAAAAATTATACCACATTGCAGCATATTGTGTACAAACAATGATTTGGTCTAGTTACTTTGTTGTAAACTAACAAACTTGGAGGATGGGAAAAATAACGTGGAGGAACTATAGTAGATTGAACAATGACAAGAAGTTGTCACCCCTTGCACTATCAAAAGCTCAACAATCAATACTCAAAACAACAGAATTTGCCATTCTCCCATGAGTTGTCCTCCATGCGCCATTTCGATGGAGAATCAATTTTTTATAAATTGTTTGAAAAGTTATCAAATAATTAGTTTCCAGGATCATTAGTAATTTCTTGGATACATTTTTAAAAACCCTGATGATACATTCTGCACAAGTTAAAATATTTCACATTTGAAACAAGTATGTCAACAACTATCTGCAGACAATTTTTGTCCAACCATTTTGGTAAATTTCCAATATTATTACGTGTTTGCATGTGGTTGTTGATAATGCAAGGTGGGACAACTCCTGTTTAGTCACAATTATAATTGCTTGATCTAATGTTATGTGTGAATGTACTGGTCTGTGCTTAGGATATGGCAGAACATGAATGTGCAGAGTTGATGACTCATGAGCTCACTGAGATGAACATGCACCACAAATGGTGAGTTGTCCTCTCTTACATATATTACTTCTCTCATATATCTGCGCTTGCAGTTTTACATGATGTATTCAAATATAGTTATGTCAGCTCGTTCTGTTCTTGACCAGCTCTTCCTTCCCCCCCCCCCCCCCTTCCCACCTCGCCTTTCTTCTGCCCTGTTTTATTTTCACCTCCTACCTTAAGCTCTACCCCACCATGTACCATCCTTTTCTTGTTCTCTCTCCATCTCTCCTCGCTCAATCTGAAAGATGACACAGGTATGCTGAGTTGACAAACTTGCAAAAACAATGTTATAAAAATATTACTGGGTGAACACAATTCGAGTCATAAATCAACGTAGAAATGTTTGATTGACACTCCAACTTCAGCATACTAGCAAAATATGACTGTTTGTGACTCATCTCCACCTACATTATTGAAGAACATTAATATTAAATCTACAAATACAAGTTTAAACTCCGCCATCCAACAATTTGGTCCAATAGGATGCAGTTTTTTGTTTTATTAAGTGTCGTATTTAGGTATCTATACGGCTGAAATGATAGACAAATATACAAATTACAGACAGACAGATGTTTTTCACATTTACACGTATAGATATACAAACGTACACGCCATGAGCTACAGTTTGGCTGTACTACTTGGTGTGAAAGAGATTTGTTGCATTTATTACAAAACCTTATGATCTGTTTTAGGATTTCATTTGGAAGATTCGCATTTGTCACAGACGTCATCTACTATTTCTCTGTTGTCATCATATTATCCATATTCATCACAGAAGTGCCCATCCAAGTCACTGATTTTGAGGACTCCAATGGATATCCAATGATAGTGACAGAGGAAGAGGCCAAAAATATAACCATATATAAACAACTGTTTGAGGTGAGTCTACTAAATATTGTAGTGGATTTTTATGGTCACTATGTCTGCGCTGAGGTCCCCCTGACAACTGCCGAGTGTCAGGCATGCCTGAATTAAGCCTGGTACTGCCAGAAACCTTGTAGGAACGCTGATAGAATCGCTACCGGCCCTTCAGCAATCACTGCCAGCCCTGCAGTACCACTACCCGGCTCTGCAGTACCACTACTGACCCTATACCGGGCCGAGGAGGAAAGAATGGCTATAACCTGAGGACCCAAATTACCACCAGAAGATGCAGAAGCCTGAGTTTGCTGCCTAACTACCACCAGAATACCAAAAGTCAAGGACCACAAGCCGTAGCTGTCCAGAACCTACACTACTATTGCAACACCACTTCCTGAGCTGACTCAGCACTATTGAAGCTCCACCCTCTACTTCTGAGCGCCTTACATATTTAATCCTATTTTAGCCAATCGTGTATCATATTATTTATACCTCGTCGTCTCATTTGTACAGTTACTTCATGCTACCTGTGATTTGCTGTACCCTTATTTGGACATTTGTTTTCTGTTCTTCTGCCTAGAAAAGGTAGAGCTTTGCTTCTATACTTTTTAGTTGTATCAGTATTCTATTTGTGATCATTCCAAACAGCGAGATACTTTGCCATTATTATACTGCACTGGATTGTTATAGCATAATATATTATGGTTGTTACTCTGAAACACTGAGTTGTGAGTTTGAGCCGTGGACTCTGTTACGGTCGTGGAGTTGGGATACTCCTCCGTTGAAGTAGATGGAAGATAACTTTTGGAGAATTGAGGTGTTGTTGGTGGTACTTTGGCAGGCCCCGCAAAATCCACTACAATATGACATACATGTTGTGTACAGGTATATATATAACACAATATACACATGTTGTGTACAGGTATATATATAACACAATCTACACATGTTGTGTACAGGTATATCATATATATATAACACAATATACATATGTTGTGTACAGGTATATCATATATATATAACACAATATACACATGTTGTGTACAGGTATATATATAACACAATATACACATGTTGTGTACAGGTATATCATATATATATAACACAATATACACATGTTGTGTACAGGTATATATATAACACAATCTACACATGTTGTGTACAGGTATATCATATATATATAACACAATATACATATGTTGTGTACAGGTATATCATATATATATAACACAATATACACATGTTGTGTACAGGTATATATATAACACAATATACATATGTTGTGTACAGGTATATCATATATATATAACACAATATACACATGTTGTGTACAGGTATATATATAACACAGTATACATATGTTGTGTACAGGTATATCATATATATATGACACAATATACACATGTTGTGTACAGGTATATATATAACACAATATACACATGTTGTGTACAGGTATATCATATATATATAACACAATATACACATGTTGTGTACAGGTATATCATATATATATAACACAATATACACATGTTGTGTACAGGTATATATATAACACAATATACACATGTTGTGTACAGGTATATATATAACACAATATACACATGTTGTGTACAGGTATATCATATATATATAACACAATATACACATGTTGTGTACAGGTATATATATAACACAATATACACATGTTGTGTACAGGTATATATATAACACAATATACACATGTTGTGTACAGGTATATCATATATATATATATAATACACTTACAGAATGGAACACTGCACAGGTTTGAGCCGCCCTCCCATCGACAGTCCAAAGTGGTTTTTGGTCTGAGAATAGCCACACTTTTGGTTATTATTGGAACAGTTGTCAGACTGCTTCTCAGCTTTATAACTCTCGTAGGTATATAAACTTGCAGAACACGCGAGTGTATTCTATCGTTTATTGCCTGTCAGTGTATATGCTTATTGTTTGTCTCTTACAAAAACGTATAAACAATATCAATGCAGGATTAATATAAACAAGTCGATATCTAACAACCAGGTAATAATGTAGACTTCTTTTTCACAGAGATCTCAGTTCTTCAAAAAGGCCAACACATACCTGACCATTGCCATGTGTTTATGTGTAACTATAGCGATATTAGGCATTGACGAGTCAATGCTGGTACTGCCCAACCGTAAGTGGAGAGCTGCCTGGATTGGTGTACTTCTTGCTTGGTTACTGCTCACGCATTACATCATCAGGTATGTATATATGTATGTCTTGTATCTATCTTGTGTCTTGTATCTATCTTGTATCTTGATTTACAGTATATTACTTTGTCATCTGTTTTCTATGGAGTTATCTCACCAATAAACTGTTTCAGTTAAGTCGGTTGGCGAGGAATCAACATGGGCCTTCGGGAATCACCCAAAAAAAACAGAGACGATGCGCCTTGTAATAAAATTATTCCTACTAACCTAGTGTTTGTAAATGAGGAGAACTGATTACAAAAGCTAGGTTAGAAGGATCAATTTTATTACAGGGCGCATCGTCTGTTTGTTTTTTTGGCAAGCACGGGGCAAACCGCAAAGGCCCATAGAAATTGACTAGAAAAACTTTGCTATCCACTTAAACAGTGAATTTAGTTCTTTAAACCACTAGTAATTTTAGACTTCAGTCTCCCTTTGGTGCAACTGTAACACAATATCATCAGCAACTGTTGAGGGAGGTCTTTGTATGTGCTGGTGCAACTACCCAACTTGTCTCTCTACTGTGTCCAGTACTGTACAAGCACTAAATGTTACTGCTTTTGATCTTGTAGGATACCGATAGTGGGAGTGTTTGTAACCATGTATTTTAAAGTTCTCTCAAGCATTATACAGGTACCTTATACGTGTTATACAATTATACACTTAATCAATGTTTGTTGCTAGGAAACTTTCCGGGTCAGTCAGGTGGACAACTGGACACAGGAATGATTCTTATTGATGGATGTAGGTAGGATTGTGTGTTCAGTTGTGTGTTCAGTAGTGTGTCCAGTTGTGTGTCCAGATGTGTGTCCAGATGTGTGTCCGGTTGTGTGTTCAGATGTGTGTCCAGATGTGTGTCCAGTAGTGTGTCCAGATGTGTGTCCAGTAGTGTGTCCAGTTGTGTGTCCAGATGTGTGTCCAGTAGTGTGTCCAGATGTGTGTCCAGTTGTGTGTCCAGATGTGTGTCCAGTTGTGTGTCCAGATGTGTGTCCAGTAGTGTGTCCAGATGTGTGTCCAGTAGTGTGTCCAGATGTGTGTCCAGTAGTGTGTCCAGATGTGTGTCCAGTTGTGTGTCCAGTTGTGTGTCCAGATGTGTGTCCAGTTGTGTGTCCGGTAGTGTGTCCAGATGTGTTTCCAGTTGTGTGTCCAGTAGTGTGTCCAGTTGTGTGTCCAGATGTGTGTCCAGATGTGTGTCCAGTTGTGTGTCCAGATGTGTGTCCAGTTGTGTGTCCAGTTGTGTGTCTAGTTGTGTGTCCAGCAGTGTGTCCAGTTGTGTGTCTAGTTGTGTGTCCAGCAGTGTGTCCAGTTATGTGTCCCGTTGTGTGTCCAGATGTGTGTCCAGTAGTGTGTCCAGCACTCAGGTACCAATCAGTGGTGGAGCTCCTTCTTCAAGGATGTTTAGTTGGTGTAACGGTTGATGTGTTAGGCAGCTGGGTCATGCAGTGCTGCCGTAAGGTCTCAAGATCCAACTTAAGTCTGTTGTGCTGGGTTTCTTTCTTAGCAAGCTACCAACTCACCACGTCAATAATGGCCAAAAATGATTAGTTTTCCTTGTAATTTATATTTATATATTTAACTTGGTGTGTCTCTATTTATCCAATCAAATAATACATATCATTTTGGTAGTACATAGCATGTTTCTTGTGCATTATTGCGTTGGAGACAACAATATGGCTACCAAACAGTCACAATAAAATAAACTCACGCACGCCATGTTCTGATTGTCAGCAAATGTACAGAACCAGTTGACTTGTACAAAGTGTATGTGGTTAATAATATTGTGAACTCCTGCTCTAACATGCTATAACTTATAACCACAATTGATCAACTAACTACTTAAACTACATGAAAATGAGCTAACATAATGTCTCTTTCAGACGCTGATTGTGCTCATGATATTCTTTGTGGCTTTCTCGTTTTGTTTCTCCATCACTCTACATCGCGCAGTAAGTGTGAAGCGATAATCTGTTTTATATCTCTTAATAGTCGTGTGTATTGGTTGGTGTTTTACCATTTGCTAATGGACTGTTACAGCCTGCAGTCACCTGACTGCAAGCTGTTTGTACTGTTACATACTACAGTCACTTCTGACTGCAAGCTGTTTGTATAACTACTACATATATTGATGCAGGCAGAATTTGACACACCCGAGCTCGGAATCCTGACTACTATGGTAATGGCGATGGGCGAGTTTTCGTTTGTTGAGAAATTTGTGGAAGGGAACACTGGACCTTTTTATCTGGACAACCTCATACTGTTTGCATTGTTTATAATAATGGTGCCAATTGCCTTGGTCAACCTGCTCATAGGTGTAGCTGTGGGAGACATTGACGATGTCAAGTGTAAATCTACTATAAAGTTTATAGAGATGAGAGTGAGTATACGTATAAATGTATAAAGATGTGCTATATCCTATAATACTTGAACTACCTGTACTGTGCATATAGGTACAATGCGCAGGTAGATATATCATAAGTAGCGGATTATCAACATAAATGGTTAATCATATAATTTTACTATCGATATAATAATTTTTTAACCATATTTCTCCAAACACATGTATTTTAAATACAAATAATATATTATATACTTGGTACAACATACATTACAGATACAGACCATAGATGAATATGAGAGATACATGTTTAACTTGCTAACCAAGAGATGGCATGCTGAGAGAATAGTTATGTACCCGAATAAACTCGGCAGAAATCTCGTTTCTAGAGTGAGTTACATCTCCCTGTTTCCACCGTATACACCATCAATGTAACCAGTAACTAGTAGTACAGGCAGCTCTAAAAGACATGGCTACAGATCGCTACACACTAACATCCTACTGCTACTAGTTTTGCGCACACATCAGTGTTAGACACAGACTTTCTAACTTTTCAACTTGAGAGCCGATACCCTCTGAGATACAACAATCTTTTAGAGTTGTCTCATTTTAATAAAATCGTATTAACTGGTTGTAGGTAGAGCAGTGGGTGAGAAATACTTGGTGATTTGTTGATTCGAAGCTCGCTAACAATTGCTTATATCCTGCTGATAATGCTTCTTGCTAATAATTACCAAGTGGTTGCACCCCTTGTGATCCCAATCCTCTCTTACTTGCAATCAGACCTCTCTTACTTGCAATCAGACCTCTCTTACTTGCCTTCAGACCTCTCTTACTTGCCATCAGACTTTTCTTACTTGCCATCAGACTTCTCTTACTTGCCATCAGACTTCTCTTACTTGGCATCAGACCTCTCTTACTTGCCATCAGACCTCTCTTATTTGCCATCAGACCTCTCTTACTTACTATCAGACCTCTCTTACTTGCCATCAGACTTCTCTTACTTGCCATCAGACTTCTCTTACTTGCCATCAGACTTCTCTTACTTGGCATCAGACCTCTCTTACTTGCCATCAGACCTCTCTTATTTGCCATCAGACCTCTCTTACTTACTATCAGACCTCTCTTACTTGCCATCAGACTTCTCTTACTTGCCATCAGACTTCTCTTACTTGCCATCAGACTTCTCTTACTTGCCATCAGACCTCTCTTACTTGCCATCAGACTTCTCTTACTTGCCATCAGACCTCTCTTACTTGCCATCAGACTTCTCTTACTTGCCATCAGACCTCTCTTACTTGCCATCAGACTTCTCTTTGAGAGAGTGCAAAAAGCAGTTCAGGCTTTGAACCTGTAGAAAGTCTTGTGAAGTTTTACCTCTACAGCAACTAGTGGCCATCAAATAACTGATTCGGCATAAGATCTGTCATTGTGGATATGTATATATGGAACTGAGATAATACAATGTGTGTGTGTATTTACACTGAGTTGATAAAAACTGTGCTTTTGGTGTGAAGGTGGACTTTACTAAACACACAACTTTATAGCATTATGTAAAAGTAGTACTGTATACAAGTCAAAATGTTGTGTAGGTAGACTGTCGTGTAGATAGACTGTTGTGTGGGTGGACTGTTGTGTGGGTAGACTGTTGTGTGGGTAGACTGTTGTGTGGGTAGACTGTTGTGTGGGTAGACTGTTGTGTGGGTAGACTGTCGTGTGGGTAGACTGTCGTGTAGGTAGACTGTCGTGTGGGTAGACTGTCGTGTGGGTAGACTGTTGTGTGGGTAGACTGTTGCGTGGATAGACTGTTGCGTGGGTAGACTGTTGTGTGGGTAGACTGTTGTGTGGGTAGACTGTTGTGTGGGTAGACTGTCGTGTGGGTAGACTGCTGTGTGGGTAGACTGCTGTGTGGATAGACTGTTGTGTGGATAGACTGTTGTGTGGGTAGACTGTTGTGTGGGTAGACTGTTGTGTGGGTAGACTGTTGTGTGGGTAGACTGTTGTGTGGGTAGACTGTTGCGTGGGTAGACTGTCGTGTGGGTAGACTGCTGTGTGGGTAGACTGCTGTGTGGATAGACTGTTGTGTGGGTAGACTGTTGTGTGGGTAGACTGTTGTGTGGGTAGACAGTTGTGTGAGTAGGCTGTTGTGTAGGTACACTGTTGTGTAGATACGCACTATGTACGTAGAGATAGACACTCACTGAATACAAGTGACGATTGTTGCAGGTGATACACAAGCTAATACAAGCGACTAAAAGAGCTGTTTACCAAAGAAGCTATGGCTGGAGATACCACAGCAAACTACAGCCTGTCATACGTACAGTGAAGGAACTAAGCAAAGACTTGGAGACCACTCAACAAAAGTGAGTTGTACTTCACATCATACATTTAGTTTTGTACTATGCCATAGACACACAAGTGATGTACTCACTCACTTGTACTAGGCCATAGACATACAAGTGATGTACTCACTCACTTGTACTAGGCCATAAACATACAAGTGATGTACTCACTCACTTGTACTATGCCATAGACACACAAGTGATGTACTCACTCACTTGTACTATGCCATAGACACACAAGTGATGTACTCACTCACTTGTACTATGCCATAGACACACAAGTGATGTACTCACTCACTTGTACTATGCCATAGACACACAAGTGATGTACTCACTCACTTGTACTAGGCGATAGACATACAAGTGATGTACTCACTCACTTGTACTAGGCCATAGACATACAAGGGATGTACTCACTCACTTGTACTAGGCCATAGACACACAAGTGATGTACTCATTCACTTGTACTAGGCCATAAACATACCAGTGATGTACTCACTCACTTGTACTAGGCCATAAACACACAAGTGATATGATGTACTTGATAGAATAAAGAGCTTGGATACACAACTACGACATCAGAACGAACTGCTGGTGGCCATAGCGAACAAGGTGGGAGCGAAGCTAGATCAGAGAGGGAAATACACAAACTGAATGACATCATAACATACTTGAGTACAATCATATATTGTAGTATAATGCTGGACAGCATTATAAATATTATACCAATATAAAAAGTATATAAATAATGTGCTTGGGGGGATCAATAAAGTAATGACAAGACAATAGTGAAGGGAGACAATTACACAGTAATGGAGTAAGAGTTACCATGTACAGTTGCCTCTACCCAACAATAACTGTTTGTTGTAACCGAGTGTGGAGATATCCATCAAGTGTTTTTATGTACAAACCATCTTAAAATATTGCTTATATGTAGGTAGTGGCTATTGTTACCTGCAACAAAACATTTAGATTTGACTATTGTAAAATGGATGTATGTATAAAACTCTAGAAGTTGTGTAGATGTAATATATACAGTAGATAGATGTAGTATATACAGTAGATAGATGTAGTATATACAGTAGATAGATGTAGTATATACAGTAGATAGATGTAGTATATACCGTAGATAGATGTAGTATATACAGTAGATAGATGTAATATATACAGTAGATAGATGTAGTATATACAGTAGATAGATGTAGTATATACAGTAGATAGATGTAGTATATACAGTAGATAGATGTGGTATATACAGTAGATAGATGTAGTATATACAGTAGATAGATGTAGTATATACAGTAGATAGATGTAGTATATACAGTAGATAGATGTAGTATATACAGTAGATAGATGTAGTATATACAGTAGATAGATGTAATATATACAGTAGATAGATGTAATATATACAGTAGATAGATGTAATATATACAGTAGATAGATGTAGTATATACAGTAGATAGATGTAATATATACAGTAGATAGATGTAGTATATACAGTAGATAGATGTAGTATATACAGTAGATAGATGTAGTATATACCGTAGATAGATGTAGTATATACAGTAGATAGATGTAGTATATACAGTAGATAGATGTAGTATATACAGTAGATAGATGTAGTATATACAGTAGATAGATGTAGTATATACAGTAGATAGATGTAGTATATACAGTAGATAGATGTAGTATATACAGTAGATAGATGTAGTATATACAGTAGATAGATGTAGTATATACAGTAGATAGATGTAGTATATACAGTAGATAGATGTGGTATATACAGTAGATAGATGTAGTATATACAGTAGATAGATGTAGTATATACAGTAGATAGATGTAGTATATACAGTAGATAGATGTAGTATATACAGTAGATAGATGTAGTATATACAGTAGATAGATGTAATATATACAGTAGATAGATGTAATATATACAGTAGATAGATGTAATATATACAGTAGATAGATGTAGTATATACAGTAGATAGATGTAATATATACAGTAGATAGATGTAGTATATACAGTAGATAGATGTAGTATATACAGTAGATAGATGTAGTATATACCGTAGATAGATGTAGTATATACAGTAGATAGATGTAGTATATACAGTAGATAGATGTAGTATATACAGTAGATAGATGTAGTATATACAGTAGATAGATGTAGTATATACAGTAGATAGATGTAGTATATACAGTAGATAGATGTAGTATATACAGTAGATAGATGTAGTATATACAGTAGATAGATGTAGTATATACAGTAGATAGATGTAGTATATACCGTAGATAGATGTAGTATATACAGTAGATAGATGTAATATATACAGTAGATAGATGTAGTATATACAGTAGATAGATGTAGTATATACAGTAGATAGATGTAGTATATACAGTAGATAGATGTGGTATATACAGTAGATAGATGTAGTATATACAGTAGATAGATGTAGTATATACAGTAGATAGATGTAGTATATACAGTAGATAGATGTAATATATACAGTAGATAGATGTAGTATATACAGTAGATAGATGTAATATATACAGTAGATAGATGTAATATATACAGTAGATAGATGTAATATATACAGTAGATAGATGTAGTATATACAGTAGATAGATGTAATATATACAGTAGATAGATGTAGTATATACAGTAGATAGATGTAATATATACAGTAGATAGATGTAATATATACAGTAGATAGATGTAGTATATACAGTAGATAGATGTAGTATATACAGTAGATAGATGTAGTATATACAGTAGATAGATGTAGTATATACAGTAGATAGATGTAATATATACAGTAGATAGATGTAATATATACAGTAGATAGATGTAATATATACAGTAGATAGATGTAGTATATACAGTAGATAGATGTAGTATATACAGTAGATAGATGTAGTATATACAGTAGATAGATGTAGTATATACAGTAGATAGATGTAGTATATACCGTAGATAGATGTAGTATATACAGTAGATAGATGTAATATATACAGTAGATAGATGTAGTATATACAGTAGATAGATGTAGTATATACAGTAGATAGATGTAGTATATACAGTAGATAGATGTGGTATATACAGTAGATAGATGTAGTATATACAGTAGATAGATGTAGTATATACAGTAGATAGATGTAGTATATACAGTAGATAGATGTAGTATATACAGTAGATAGATGTAGTATATACAGTAGATAGATGTAATATATACAGTAGATAGATGTAATATATACAGTAGATAGATGTAATATATACAGTAGATAGATGTAGTATATACAGTAGATAGATGTAATATATACAGTAGATAGATGTAGTATATACAGTAGATAGATGTAGTATATACCGTAGATAGATGTAGTATATACAGTAGATAGATGTAATATATACAGTAGATAGATGTAGTATATACAGTAGATAGATGTAGTATATACAGTAGATAGATGTAGTATATACCGTAGATAGATGTAGTATATACAGTAGATAGATGTAATATATACAGTAGATAGATGTAATATATACAGTAGATAGATGTAGTATATACAGTAGATAGATGTAATATATACAGTAGATAGATGTAATATATACAGTAGATAGATGTAATATATACAGTAGATAGATGTAGTATATACAGTAGATAGATGTAATATATACAGTAGATAGATGTAGTATATACAGTAGATAGATGTAATATATACAGTAGATAGATGTAATATATACAGTAGATAGATGTAATATATACAGTAGATAGATGTAGTATATACAGTAGATAGATGTAATATATACAGTAGATAGATGTAGTATATACAGTAGATAGATGTAATATATACAGTAGATAGATGTAATATATACAGTAGATAGATGTAATATATACAGTAGATAGATGTAGTATATACAGTAGATAGATGTAATATATACAGTAGATAGATGTAGTATATACAGTAGATAGATGTAATATATACAGTAGATAGATGTAATATATACAGTAGATAGATGTAGTATATACAGTAGATAGATGTAATATATACAGTAGATAGATGTAATATATACAGTAGATAGATGTAATATATACAGTAGAAGATGTAGTATATACAGTAGATAGATGTAATAATACAGTAGATAGATGTAGTATATACAGTAGATAGATGTAGTATATACAGTAGATAGATGTAGTATATACCGTAGATAGATGTAGTATATACAGTAGATAGATGTAGTATATACAGTAGATAGATGTAGTATATACAGTAGATAGATGTAGTATATACAGTAGATAGATGTAGTATATACAGTAGATAGATGTAGTATATACAGTAGATAGATGTAGTATATACAGTAGATAGATGTAGTATATACAGTAGATAGATGTAGTATATACAGTAGATAGATGTAGTATATACAGTAGATAGATGTAATATATACAGTAGATAGATGTAATATATACAGTAGATAGATGTAGTATATACAGTAGATAGATGTAATATATACAGTAGATAGATGTAGTATATACAGTAGATAGATGTAGTATATACAGTAGATAGATGTAGTATATACCGTAGATAGATGTAGTATATACAGTAGATAGATGTAATATATACAGTAGATAGATGTAGTATATACAGTAGATAGATGTAGTATATACAGTAGATAGATGTAGTATATACAGTAGATAGATGTAGTAGTATATACAGTAGATAGATGTAATATATACAGTAGATAGATGTAGTATATACAGTAGATAGATGTAGTATATACAGTAGATAGATGTAGTATATACAGTAGATAGATGTAGTATATACAAGTAGATAGATGTAATATATACAGTAGATAGATGTAATATATACAGTAGATAGATGTAGTATATACAGTAGATAGATGTAATATATACAGTAGATAGATGTAGTATATACAGTAGATAGATGTAATATATACAGTAGATAGATGTAATATATACAGTAGGATAGATGTAGTATATACAGTAGATAGATGTAATATATACAGTAGATAGATGTAGTATATACAGTAGATAGATGTAATATATACAGTAGATAGATGTAATATATACAGTAGATAGATGTAGTATATACAGTAGATAGATGTAGTATATACAGTAGATAGATGTAGTATATACAGTAGATAGATGTAGTATATACAGTAGATAGATGTAGTATATACAGTAGATGGATGTAGTATATACAGTAGATAGATGTAGTATATACAGTAGATAGATGTAGTATATACCGTAGATAGATGTAGTATATACAGTAGATAGATGTAATATATACAGTAGATAGATGTAGTATATACAGTAGATAGATGTAGTATATACAGTAGATAGATGTAGTATATACAGTAGATAGATGTAATATATACAGTAGATAGATGTAGTATATACAGTAGATAGATGTAGTATATACAGTAGATAGATGTAGTATATACAGTAGATAGATGTAGTATATACAGTAGATAGATGTAGTATATACAGTAGATAGATGTAGTATATACAGTAGATAGATGTAATATATACAGTAGATAGATGTAGTATATACAGTAGATAGATGTAATATATACAGTAGATAGATGTAGTATATACAGTAGATAGATGTAGTATATACAGTAGATAGATGTAGTATATACAGTAGATAGATGTGGTATATACAGTAGATAGATGTAGTATATACAGTAGATAGATGTAGTATATACAGTAGATAGATGTAGTATATACAGTAGATAGATGTAGTATATACAGTAGATAGATGTAGTATATACAGTAGATAGATGTAATATATACAGTAGATAGATGTAATATATACAGTAGATAGATGTAATATATACAGTAGATAGATGTAGTATATACAGTAGATAGATGTAATATATACAGTAGATAGATGTAGTATATACAGTAGATAGATGTAATATATACAGTAGATAGATGTAATATATACAGTAGATAGATGTAGTATATACAGTAGATAGATGTAGTATATACAGTAGATAGATGTAGTATATACAGTAGATAGATGTAGTATATACAGTAGATAGATGTAGTATATACAGTAGATAGATGTAGTATATACAGTAGATAGATGTAGTATATACCGTAGATAGATGTAGTATATACAGTAGATAGATGTAATATATACAGTAGATAGATGTAGTATATACAGTAGATAGATGTAGTATATACAGTAGATAGATGTAGTATATACAGTAGATAGATGTGGTATATACAGTAGATAGATGTAGTATATACAGTAGATAGATGTAGTATATACAGTAGATAGATGTAGTATATACAGTAGATAGATGTAGTATATACAGTAGATAGATGTAGTATATACAGTAGATAGATGTAATATATACAGTAGATAGATGTAATATATACAGTAGATAGATGTAATATATACAGTAGATAGATGTAGTATATACAGTAGATAGATGTAATATATACAGTAGATAGATGTAGTATATACAGTAGATAGATGTAGTATATACAGTAGATAGATGTAGTATATACCGTAGATAGATGTAGTATATACAGTAGATAGATGTAGTATATACAGTAGATAGATGTAGTATATACAGTAGATAGATGTAGTATATACAGTAGATAGATGTAATATATACAGTAGATAGATGTAGTATATACAGTAGATAGATGTAGTATATACAGTAGATAGATGTAGTATATACAGTAGATAGATGTGGTATATACAGTAGATAGATGTGGTATATACAGTAGATATATGTAATATATACAGTAGATAGATGTAGTATATACAAAGAACAATAACAGAACTCACTGTAGTCGATGCCACGATACATGACAAGGAATATTGCACCAAGAGCGGCTAGCATAGCCATAGTTTTGGCAGTTAGCTGAGGTTTCAGAGTGCACATCCACTGCAAGAGCACTCTGATCCATCTCATCATTTTGTTAACAACTCCATCTGCAACCAGCACCATCAGTTACTGATCAAGTCAGATAATTGCACAATGAGTACTACAGAGATATAAGTGTACAATGAGTACTACAGAGATATAAGTACACAATGAGTACTACAGAGATATAAGTATACAATGAGTACTACAGAGATATAAGTGTACAATGAGTACTACAGAGATATAAGTGTACAATGAGTACTACAGAGATATAAGTACACAATGAGTACTACAGAGATATAAGTACACAATGAGTACTACAGAGATATAAGTATACAATGAGTACTACAGAGATATAAGTATACAATGAGTACTACAGAGATATAAGTACACAATGAGTACTACAGAGATATAAGTATACAATGAGTACTACAGAGATATAAGTATACAATGAGTACTACAGAGATATAAGTATACAATGAGTACTACAGAGATATAAGTATACAATGAGTACTACAGAGATATAAGTATACAATGAGTACTACAGAGATATAAGTATACAATGAGTACTACAGAGATATAAGTGTACAATGAGTACTACAGAGATATAAGTATACAATGAGTACTACAGAGATATAAGTACACAATGAGTACTACAGAGATATAAGTACGCAATGAGTACTACAGAGATATAAGTATACAATGAGTACTACAGAGATATAAGTATACAACGAGTACTACAGAGATATAAGTACACAATGAGTACTACAGAGATATAAGTGTACAATGAGTACTACAGAGATATAAGTACACAATGAGTACTACAGAGATATAAGTATACAATGAGTACTACAGAGATATAAGTGTACAATGAGTACTACAGAGATATAAGTGTACAATGAGTACTACAGAGATATAAGTACACAATGAGTACTACAGAGATATAAGTACACAATGAGTACTACAGAGATATAAGTATACAATGAGTACTACAGAGATATAAGTATACAATGAGTACTACAGAGATATAAGTACACAATGAGTACTACAGAGATATAAGTATACAATGAGTACTACAGAGATATAAGTATACAATGAGTACTACAGAGATATAAGTATACAATGAGTACTACAGAGATATAAGTATACAATGAGTACTACAGAGATATAAGTATACAATGAGTACTACAGAGATATAAGTATACAATGAGTACTACAGAGATATAAGTGTACAATGAGTACTACAGAGATATAAGTATACAATGAGTACTACAGAGATATAAGTACACAATGAGTACTACAGAGATATAAGTACGCAATGAGTACTACAGAGATATAAGTATACAATGAGTACTACAGAGATATAAGTATACAACGAGTACTACAGAGATATAAGTACACAATGAGTACTACAGAGATATAAGTACGCAATGAGTACTACAGAGATATAAGTACACAATGAGTACTACAGAGATATAAGTGTACAACGAGTACTACAGAGATATAAGTACACAACGAGTACTACAGAGATATAAGTACACAATGAGTACTACAGAGATATAAGTACACAACGAGTACTACAGAGATATAAGTGTACAACGAGTACTACAGAGATATAAGTATACAATGAGTACTACAGAGATATAAGTATACAATGAGTACTACAGAGATATAAGTATACAATGAGTACTACAGAGATATAAGTACACAATGAGTACTACAGAGATATAAGTATACAATGAGTACTACAGAGATATAAGTATACAATGAGTACTACAGAGATATAAGTGTACAACGAGTACTACAGAGATATAAGTGTACAATGAGTACTACAGAGATATAAGTGTACTGTTCAAGAGCTCACTTACCTACAACACTTTGTGGTGAGTTCAGTTCAGCACCTGCAGGTTCTGCTACAGGAGACTTAGTATTATTTGAGCAAGTCACTAGATTAGCATAAGTAGAGGTAAGTCTATCTTTGGCACTCTGTGAGAGTCTACTTGACTCAATGAATGTGGCAACTTGTGAAGATTTGCCTGCTGGAATCAACACTCGACTGATGTAGACGTCAACCAACATCTCAATATCCTAGTAAACAGAGGGAAACAGTTGAAATATCATCCATTAACCTTCTTTACTACTTATATTATATCTACTACTTATATTATATCTACTACTTATATTATATCTACTACTTACATTATATCTACTACTTATATTATATCTACTACTTATATTATATCTACTACTTATATTATATCTACTACTTATATTATATCTACTACTTATATTATATCTACTACTTATATTATATCTACTACTTATATTATATCTACTACTTATATTATATCTACTACTTATATTATATCTACTACTTATATTGTATCTACTACTTATATTGTATCTACTACTTATATTATATCTACTACTCATATGCAATACTTGGAGTATATGTACTAACATATTTGTACTCTGTAAAGAGAGGAGCTAAACAACACGAAGTTACTCACATTTTCTGCGATTGTCCCGTCTTCATTTGACCTCAACCATATACTATACACAGCAGAGCATGTGCTGAACTCTCTAACCTTTGCATGTAGCAACAGACTATAACAAAGGACTAGAGTGAACAAGTTCTTACAACATGTAAACTAAACCACAACTATTAACGATAGTTTTGGTCTTACCATAGTTTGAGTATGTTAGGAGAAACATTCTCAATGCCAGAGTAGAGATCTGCTATGTAAGGCAAGACTTCCTGCCAACGATCCAACTCTGCATAAGCTTGTACCATGATTACAACAAACTCTTCTATCTCCTCTCTACGAATTAGCAAATAGTGTAATGTTTAATAATGATCAGACAAATTCGATAACAAAGCTTAACAGCAGTTTTTTTTTTATAGCTTTCACATATAATATGTTTGCTCTGCCATTAACTTTCTCCAAAAAATAATAAATAAACTTTTGCTATAAGTAGCATAACTGTCATATGGGTATGGGGAAATTTGTATATTTTTACAACGAGTTGCTCTCATAAGGCAGCATTTGTTGTTCTAGAGTTTTTAATGAAATAAAAATCTATTTTTTTATCACACGCTAATGATCATCATCAAAAATTGAGAAGCGTTTGATAATGATGATCTGCAGAATGTGATAAAAAATTGAGGTTCTTCGTTGAATTAAGATTTTAAAACAAAATGCATCTTGTATTTTTTTATATCATAAAATTTTCATAAAGACAACATTAAGCGGAAAATTGTTTGTGCGTAGCGGAGCATTTGGAGTCTCATAACAGAGGATATACAGTAAATTTTTGTCAGCAAAAAAAATATTACAAAGAATCCATGAATATACTTATCTAATTACAACATATATATGTGCGCACAAAACTGAAAAAAAATAATCATAACAACATTTATAAAGTTGGGTCTCATTTTTGAAGATGGAAACAACTAAAATTGAAACGACACAATGCAAAGCAAACCGATTTATTCTAGATTCAAGTGCAAGTTGTGTCATTAGTAAAAGAATGGAAAAGGTGAAATGTGAAACTGGACAAAACAAAAAACACTTATCACAATTTTAGAAAACTCTGACATTGGTAAACTATCTTGATAAGTTGGGTCCTAAAACCACTTATATAATAACAAGAGTGTCAGCCAATTTAGTAAACAAAGCTTCAGTTATATGCACGCATAAAACTGCTCATACGAATGTCAAGAATCGCAAGTAAGACTTGAGACTAACAGAATCCTGTATCCCAGCACTAATTTAATCATTTTATTAGTGACGGCTTGCCCTTCTCTTTAGGGTCTACAGGCTATGCATTTTACAGATAAATATATAATATAAATACATTTATCATTTAACCTGATGAGTACTACAAGTTTACATGAAACTATTAGCAGTAAATGTTACTACAATACTAAATTGCTACCTTATTTTATTACTAAATATATATATCATATATATATAACATAACAATACAAAATTACATACAGAACTGTGGCAAAATCACCACAATTCGAGTATTTGATTATTTAAGAAATGATTTGTTTCAAATGTTTGGGACACCTGATGACTTAATTTGATTTAAATTTCCCGTAATAATTAACAAAAATACAAAACCAATTCTAAACCATCGGAAATATTGTTGCATGAAACAAAATGAGCATAAAAGAGAGTAATGTACATTGTGTTTTGCTATTTTTCTTAGCATAAACTAGAAACTTTGAGATTAAATCATACACTAAAAGTTTTATTCAATTTGAAGGGGCACACAATTCAGGGAGTGAAACTAAATCATTTTGAAATAGTACCAACTTTTGGCTTTTCTAATGGCATTAAATTTATTTGCATTACATCAAAATTTGCCTCATAGATCTTTATTAAACAAAAGATTAATCGCGTAAAAACATAATTTCGCCGCAACAACGCAATAATTGTTATTATGGAAAATCAACTGCAGGTAACCAACAGCACGTGAGTTGTTTCATAACATGATATATAAAATCTAACATAGATTTTTGAGAATTTTTTTGGTAAAACTATTGTTACTTCAACATAAGTGAATGAAATGTAACAAATATAGCAATGAGTCAAGAGGAGTCTGCCGTAAGAGAACGTTATAAACTAATAATAACAACGGCCACGGCATGCTGAGAAACTTCCAGTTAACAAGGCAGGTTTCAAATTAAAATTTTGAAGTCAACAGATATGTAAGCAGCGCATTGAACTCCAAACAATCTATGTCAAATCCACAGTCTATCACTACAGCCTCCTTCCTAGAACAATCCGTGAGATGAAGATAAAATTTGGTCTGTGATACTCATTAATAAATATTGTACAGGAAATATGCAGCATGGCGCCTGTAACACAGTAGACATTATAGCGAGTCAGATTATACCATGTGTGATATCATTATTTACTTGTTTGTACCTTTTGTGATAACATGTTAAGGCGATGACTGTCTAAGGCCATGACTGTAATATTACATAACGCTTTACATAAATACAGCTGCTATGCCTCTCACTAATCAGTGTACACCAGGAGGCATAGCTGGACAATTCTTTCTGAATAATGATAGCTAACACTCACTCAAGCTCTTATACTTGAATACTACACAATTTACAGCTACTGCTCTAGAAGTCAACCAGCTCTGACAACCTACTAGGTCTGGCAGCACTAGTGTTGAATAACGAGTAGTAGGCTAGAGGCAGACTTGCCTGACAGACTCTCGCCTATCACGGCCTACCTTCTGGCAGAAGGGCAGACGCTGAGATGGCCGAGCTGGCAGCAAGCTTGTCTGGACAGGCAGACAACTCTGCTACCTAGAGGTGGTGCAGGTGTGCTACCAGGGTGTGACTAGTGACATTACCACAAAATCCTGCACAATATCATGTAAATGCTAACATATATATCACATGAAACCTGATCACAGCTGAACTAATTAAAAAACTAAAAACAAATGAGGCATTACCCTTGCCCAGTGGCTCTAGTAGTATGTTCTAACCATGAAGTAGTGATAAATAATGGAAACAAATAATAATAATAATGATTTCAAAAGGCAGTCAAAGTCTACAGACAACAACTTCAACTTGAACTATTAGTTAGTAATAATAATTATAATAATAATATACAATAATAATAATCATTGATTGTTCACGTATTACTAAAAAAAATGATTTTTATTACTACTACTATTATAGCCTAATAAAACTATTTGTCATCCGGGGCCTATTGTTACAAATATAAGAAAAAGCAACAACGAACTTAAATGAAGAGAGTGATCGTCATTCTCTTCATTATTATTATAATTATTATTATGATGATTATTATGATAATAATTATAATAATGATGAAGAATTGAACTCACAGCTGCTGAGTCTTTTCATCATCGTCGTAATGGTCACTCAGAGTCGACTTTAAACAATTTAATGCCTTGTGACAAATTTCCAAACATTTTTCAAATTCTCTGTTGATCAAATGCACGGATGCATTATGCTTTTCTTTGGCTGAAATGAATAAACTAGCGGACCCTGAACTAACCTCCATTGCAACTTTTTGCAGCAAGACCATTCAGCTGATAATATTATTGAAACTTGACATAGCTGTGCTCATCACTTTTGTTAATTCAAGGCGATAACAATGAATCTGTAATGAATTGAATGCACTTCATGCGTTTTTTTTTAACAGAGCTTGTTTATGTCATCGAGTCCGTTATTACACATTCGCATATGAAAATGGAGCAGAGAACAGATAACTCCACCATTCAAAAATTTTATTAGGCTACTCATGCAAATTCTACTTGGAAATAGAACGAAGTAGCAGCTCGATAGATAGGATAAACCATTATTTCACTTAGACTCAAATTACCATGCTATCAGTGAAGAGGCATGATGGCGTATTTATCATGCATAGATCTATAACACTTGTAACATACCTAAATTTTGCTGACCAAAAGATGACCGAAAAAAGGACTTTTTTTTATTTGTGTGTAGCTATAACTACTGAACTGCTTTGTTTCCATGCTGCTTTACCAATTTTCTCTATATTGAGTGCTGTGTAGCAGCCACTACCAGAAAGAGAAAAAAACAATTAAATAATAGAAGAATTAAAGTGTTACTTGCAAAAATTATTTAATTAGCTACTCGTAAATACAAACAAAATTAGCACCAACATATATACATAAAAAATTGGACAACAACAAAATTATGCAAAATTTAAATTTGTACAAGTATTTACATGGACATAGAAATCTATATAAACTGGAGGTTATAAATCAGTGGCAAGTATATCATCGACACTATGTCTATGAGAACTTCTGTCAGACACTCTAATTGATGTTTTATCAAATGGAACATCCAGAATATCATTCTGGAAGGCGATGGCGACATGCGAAGGTCTTGCAGAGTATCCGATACACATCACTTCACAATCTTCTCTCAACTCGTATCCTTCCACTGCAACAAATTACACGCTTCATTGAGTATTGTTTGCTCTTTAATCAACTCTTTTTTTAATTTTGCTGACAGCAAATAAAGTTACTATGGCTCACCATTGACACTCTCTTTCATAACCCTGACTTGTGGAAAGTAGACCTTCATTCCACATTGTACCGAGTATTTTCTCTTCTCTGGTAAACGGGGCGCTTCCATCTCTTGCTAAAATGTAACAAGACAAATAACATTGAGATTGTTTATGGACTTGTCTTCTCAGCATAGAGAACACAACTCCTATTTCAGAACTGGAAGTAACAGTTACCATGTTTTTGAAGGTCGGTTTCCAGTGAAAGAGATGGTCAGCATTGTTGCTGTTTATATTGCGCTCATCTACAGCGTTCATGCTGCCAATTGAGGAAGGCCTAAGGCTAGAGACTTTATGAGATAACGGAGTGTTATATCCGCTGTCATACGAAACAGCGGCTCTGCTACCGCGTTTATGATGCCTTAAATGCCCTAAGATTGCGGGCCATGATTGCCTAATGAGCCATCCTCTGAAAGCTGACTGTATCTTGCAGGCAGCGTGACACCTGACCTCATATCTGACCAAATCTAGCTGCCGGCTGGCATCATCACTGAATAAGAAGCGAGACAATAGTTAGTAACAGAGTGTATAAAGTATAACAGAGTATACAAAGTATAACAGAGTATATAAAGTATAACAGAGTATATAAAGTATAACAGAGTATACAAAGTATAACAGAGTATACAAAGTATAACAGAGTATATAAAGTATAACAGAGTATATAAAGTATAACAGAGTATATAAAGTATAACAGAGTATATAAAGTATAACAGAGTGTATAAAGTATAACAGAGTATACAAAGTATAACAGAGTATACAAAGTATAACAGAGTATATAAAGTATAACAGAGTATATAAAGTATAACAGAGTATATAAAGTATAACAGAGTATATAAAGTATAACAGAGTATACAAAGTATAACAGAGTATACAAAGTATAACAGAGTATACAAAGTATAACAGAGTATATAAAGTATAACAGAGTATATAAAGTATAACAGAGTATATAAAGTATAACAGAGTATACAAAGTATAACAGAGTATACAAAGTATAACAGAGTATATAAAGTATAACAGAGTATATAAAGTATAACAGAGTATATAAAGTATAACAGAGTATATAAAGTATAACAGAGTATATAAAGTATAACAGAGTATATAAAGTATAACATAGAATATAAAGTATAACAGAGTATACAAAGTATAAAGTGTACAATTACCTTAGGAAGACATGCTTCTGACCCAACAGCCAGTTAGATGATGCATAGGAAACACTTTTGGCCTCCATTATAAGAAGATACTGGTTAATTATTTGCTGTAAATGAAGGCAATATGATAGTACACAGTCTATTGACATGTACAGTTAATATATCGTGTGGTACACAGTCTATTGACATGTACAGTTGATATACCGTGTAGTACACAGTCTATTGACATGTACAGTTGATATACCGTGTAGTACACAGTCTATTGACATGTACAGTTGATACACCGTGTAGTACACAGTCTATTGACATGTACAGTTGATATACCGTGTAGTACACAGTCTATTGACATGTACAGTTGATATACCGTGTAGTACACAGTCTATTGACATGTACAGGTGATATACCGTGTGGTACACAGTCTATTGACATGTACAGTTGATATACCGTGTGGTACACAGTCTATTGACATGTACAGTTAATATACCGTGTAGTACACAGTCTATTGATATGTACAGTTGAGATATCAGGTAGTACACAGTCTATTGACATGTATATTCAATAGACTGTGTACCTAGACAGCAGAGAATTATACAAAACAACCACAATTTACTGTAAAGCAGCCAACATCCTTACCTGGCAGTAATCTTGGTAATACTCGGTGTTGGCAGCAGTATGCTTGGGTCTACGGCAGCAGGTCAGACATTTATACCTGGAGACAAATTCTTTGTAAGAGAGGCGATGGGGAAATCCACTGGTCAACAATTTGACAGTCTCTGTTAGTTCTAACATGACCATTTGCCTTCTCACAAACTGTGTGTCCCAGTGATGTGGGGCAGTTGTTGGACTTGCCTGTGGTATATATTTTAGTCTATGATATATGACTATGTATATCATATATGACTATGTATATCATATATGACTATGTATATCATATACGACTATGTATATCATATATGACTATGTATATCATATACGACTATGTATATCATATACGACTATGTATATCATATACGACTATGTATATCATATATGACTATGTATATCATATACGACTATGTATATCATACATGACTATGTATATAATAGAGATCATATGTATGGATATGTATAGTATATAATATATACCTTTATACATCGTACAAATACGGGGTTCGAACACGCTAAAGTCTGCATCAATCTATCAATGCTAAACAGAAAATCCTGGCTGTGAGAGCTCTGTCGGCTGTCATAGGGTCGAGATTGACAGGGTACAACTCTGTAGTTAGCTCCCCTTGGAATGCCTCCATTCACTGTAAAACTGTCTCAATATAATATTTGTAGCTTGAGCAGGCGACATTATATATGTGAGAAAGTTCTACAACAACTCTCAGTTGACATATCACCATAGCAACAACATATAGTAATAGCTGTGCATTCTGGGATAGGTGTAGCAGACTCACAGTCCATATCCTTGAGCTCTCTACTGTATAGTTTAGAGAGCAAGGTAAAGTGAGTAGACTGTTTTGAGAATAATGAGATGATATCATCAGGTATACAGTTTCTGTCCTCCAACAGCAGAGAGTCACAATCATATGTGACCCGCCCTCCATAGTGTTGTATGGTGAACAAGTTGTGTGGACGGTTTATCTTTAACCTACAAGCAGTCAGTTTAGCTTGCTCTGACACAAAAATATCGCCCTTATTTAATGCAAATACACACATGGAAAGACAATTCCGTAGAATATTTTGTTGATAAAATAATTTGACCACTTACGAGACGGAATGAGAATGTAGTTTCTCTAGTTTTCTAATGAGCGATCTGGGACGCGGCTGAGGTTCTTTGCTTTCAGAGTACAGAAGTGACACTAGGCCAATATCCTACAGTATAAACACCAGAGGTCGATACGGTGTGCCAACTAACAGTAGTTTCATTCCAATAAACAATGGAAATGACTTCCAAGCTCACCTGTTGAGACAACAGCTGGACAGTTGAGGAGTTGTCATACCATCTAACATCGCTTTGTATGCTAATCCCATTGTCATCATAAGAGTCCAGAAGCTGATGAAACATGTGCATGTTATAGAAATGCTGGATAGCCTCTGCTCCAATGTTACCACAGAGCTGTTCTAGCTGTGTGCCCTGAGAAATAGTACATATTAACTTACTTATGATGGATAGTTTAGTAATTATCATGTAGTTGGCAACAGATAACAGTCACGCACTCAATGGCAAACTCAGACCTATATGCCAAGTGCTCATCTAATAATAAAAACTAGGAGCAGAAAAATATTAAATTACGAAACCGATGCTGTTTGAACAGACAATACCCACATCAGTGCTGTAAAGAACTGCATTAATAAAAAAAAAAAAACGATAGCAGAGAGTGGTTTCGATCCACCGACCTCTGGGTTATGGGCCCAGCACGCTTCCACTGCGCCACTCTGCTTCATACCAATGCTTTGTCAAAATATAATACGACATATTGCTTAGTTCCAGCTTGGCAATAATGTTTACTTATTGCTCAGTCGGATTTTCTTAGGCCACTGTTAGCCATAGCATGCCATGCAACATTTCAAGCTTCGCGACAACAAATGCAGGCATTTGTTGTCAGCCTTCCCCCAGCCTTCCTTTACCTGCGGTAGGAGAATAATTTAATTGCAAAGAGTAATATTAAGATTAGTAAGATGAATGGCGGATTGTCAGTTAATTTTTTGATTTCTAATTAAACTTACTGATAGCCTCAAATAAAACGCTGACGATTTTTATCCACTGTTACCAAAAATTGAAATGAGGAAACCTTCAATAGGTTGTGCCGATCATTAGAAAATCAATATATGTACAATTCCTTTACAAAGTAATTTGCTAGTGCAGCATATTGCCTTGACCTCTACTCACCTGAGTGTGTTGGAAGGCAAGGCAGTCTATGATATGGACACTGTTTGTATCTGATGAACAAGTCGATGAGCCTGTGTCTCTCCGACTGCCACTGAGTGAGGGTGCTCGAGATTCCGTAGTCTGGTTTATTTTACGCACCAAATGTTGAAACAACCTGCCATAAAGGCTTTGAGCTAAAAGGTGGCGCGATTTGTTGGCCTAAAAGTGAAATCATAATAATAATCAGAATTTTATAAAATGTTTTATTTATGATAACGAAAAAAATAATTAACATTCTTTGCAAAAGATAATTTGTTTGATTTACATGAAATTAAATGGACTCACCACATCCGGGGTGTTGGGAGTCTTATGGTAGTGTTTGTGTGAGTAGAGAGAGCGGTTGGTAAGGCTCTGGTAGAGGCTGGCCACAGGGATGCCTAGTAGAGTAGCTGATGCCTGCAACTCTGCATTCCCCACCACATCAAGTCTCTTGTCTTCACCTGTAAACAACAAACACCCTTATTCTAGTGTTTTACACCTAATATACAGCTCATTCCCTCCCTATTAGTTCTAAATAAGAGAAAGATATTCTTACCTTCAACAAAAGTGAAGTTACCGATGAGTAAGATAGCAGAAAGAATTCGTAAAACATCCATGTGATTTATTCCGAGCATGAGCAGAGAACTCTAAATAATAACATATAATTGGAGTTGTTATCTCATTGCGCAATACTTAATGCTAAATAGGAGTTGTCCAACCAATGTAAGGAGGCGGTAAATAAAGTTTTCTCACTGATGCCCAATAGTTGCAGAATATCCTTGGAGTTGTCAAACCAATTCGGTTACTAAAATAAAGTGGAAATGGTAAATACCTTCCAATAAGAATATTTCTCTTGATACTTTCTGGTGTTGATTGCTTTCTTGTAAGTATTTTGGAGATATACGAGGGAGTCTTCATCCTGCCCCACCAAGTGACAGTGCTCTGTGGTTTAAGAACTCAGGTAAACAGAGGCTAAGCTACATTTCCCTATGGGGAGGCAACTACTAATTAAATAGCTTTATCATTGTAAACTGACCTCTCTCTGTTCTGCTCATGCCTGACAGCATCATATAGAAGACATCATAGCACCGTTCCGTAGCTGGCTTCTCTGTCACCCTGCTGTGACTAAGGCTATGCAGTATCACATGCGACGAGACAATAGCATGGTTAGTTATAGTACATTCTATAGACCAGCACTAAAACAGAAGCAAGTAGTGCGTATAGATTGGACGGAACACACACTGCTATGCGTTGGCTTGTATTAATTTAAGAAAAATTAGTTCAATTTTATTTTTATGCCTTTAGGGACTTTTGTCATCTCTATTATATCACTGCACAAAAGGTCATTCTCATAGCTTTATCTAATATTTTTGGGCCTATTTTAGCAGTGATTCCATCAATACAACTCCTGTGATAAAGAGAAAATAACTCCACATAAATACTATAATATTAAGTAATTTATTACAGTAAACATCTTATATTTTCATAATATACAAAAGTAACCAACTGGGTGTGTTGTCACCATAGTAACTGTCTAACAACAGACCTTATCAATCAGCTGCTTGGTGAGATAGTATTGTTTATATGACAGTTTGAAGAAAGCTATGTAAACATTAACTATCAGCTGATAAACCCATCCCTGAGCGACATTCAAGCGTCTGTCAAGTGTCAAGGTCACATCTGTTACTCGCTATCAAACCACAGCCTTAGCAAAAACATTGACACCTCCACTACCCACAATGCCCATCATTCTTCTCTATGCTGTGGATGCTATCATAACTTACTGATCTGCTAGATTCTTGATTGGCTGACGTTGCTGTCGTATCGAAAGGTCTAATTGCTGTCAGTGCTGCCGAGATTAGTTTAAAGGCATCAGTGGCTGAACCACCCCCCACTCTATCATACAAGTGTCTCAGTACCTCCATGGCTGTTCTTGTCTTACCACTGCCACTCTCTCCACTACACAAAGGATAAAACTGTCTGCAGACATCACAGGAATGTAACAGTCTACTACAGGGTAAACAATGCAGATACATTAGTGGCCACAATTGACTTGTGATGTGGTAGTATCAAACCATAATACAACATGCTATATCTGCGTGATTAATGGCACTTCCTGTCCATTCAGACACGCCAGCGATATAATGGTCAGTATATAAGAAAAATGTGGTTCACAACGATTAAGCCGTCTTCAAGTGGAGTCATTTTCCTTTGATGTTTGCCGATGCGTCTTGTTGCAGAAAATTTGTGCAACATTTTGCGGAGATGCAAAATTGAGGCAGGTTGAGAGGCAGCAACCTAGCAGTGTCGAGTTCGAGCATCAAGTTGCAGCAATCTTATAGCCACATGACAATTGTATTGTTCTACGTATATATATGTCCAGTATTTTGTTTATTCAATCCTGGATATAATGTAAACAATTATTGTTATATAATAAAATATTACTACCGTTGTTAACCGATTCATACGATTTTTTATCAGGTAGATCAATTTTCACATATTTAATGCTATTAATTCATGCGTATTTGGAGTAGTTATTATTATTATTAGTATTATTATTATTATTTCGGATGCAAGCATGGAAAAAATCTGATTTTTTTTCAAATACTTATTTAACTTTTATAATAAATAATTATTGTATCTTTTGAAAATAAGTCAAAATTTCCTATTATTGGCAAATAAAAAAGCCTCTGGATGCATAGAAAACTACCTGCCGGTAGAAAATTGTTTGTAATTAAATCACCACTCATCAATTTAACTGCTTTAGCAGGAAGGCGAGTTAATTATCATGATTGGGCAACTCCAACGTCGGCAAACTTGAAAGTTACTTGTGTAGCAACTGTGTAAAAGGCAACTTGCAACAGTGTCTTTGACCATCATATAAGATGGAGATGCAGTCTATCTCATGTAAACAGAGCTTTAGAGAGGTTTAACTCAATCTGCAGAGTGCATCTTGGTAAATAATCAATACTTCGTGATAAAAAATAATTATTATTTTATTTTACAAAAAAAACCTAAAAAAAATAATTGAATTGTTTTTGCTTGCAGGTGGACCCCAGACATTATTTGTATATGTTCCAGTTACTTTTACAATATCACTTCTGTCTCTCGTTACCTGACGATGATTGATTGTGATTGTCTTTTTCCAGTGACCTCTTCGACAACGTTCTTCACCAACATTTGTAAATTTTCACTAAGACCTCGACTGCAAGTCAAGGCTTTGTGGGGAAGTCTGTGAGTCTGTGGATTTAAAGCTATTAGCGTTGGCCCCATAAATGTCTGTAACACAAAAAACCACAGTTTATGAGAGATTCGCAGAAAGGGATAAGAGTACAGAGTATGTGGATCAAGTTAACCATTAATCCTTTAGAGTGTCAGAGCACAGCTAAGGTATTTGTCAAAATTTTATTTAAATCATTCCTTGTTGCCAAATACGTATCAATTAAGGGTAATCCATTTACTGTAGATTCTCTGCGAAATGTATCGGCCATTTTATAGAGACTTTATATTTGCGATTGTCTGCTCAAAAATATAAAATAACTAATAAAGTTAGATAACAGCTAAAAATAATTTTTGGTTTTTTTCCAGTTTAAAAACCAAATAAGAAATATTGCGTTTGATGTCCAATCACGAGCAGCCATTTCATAAAAAAATTACCCATTATGGAATTTTTATCAACTAAACTTTTGCACCCTGTTTCAATTTGTTGCTGTGAAACGCATTTCCTCGAATAATAAAAACAGAAGAACACAATGACGGAATGTCAAAAAAGACTGGAAGAGACATCGTGTGGTTTGGGATCACTAGAAAGGTCAAAGGTTAAAGGAAGTATGTTACAGCAAAAGTCATCAATTCAGGATTTGATGCTCAGGGACAAAAGCTTTTTATACGCGTATGCATAGCTTTGGTTGTTGACACCAAGGAGAAGGGTGGGGGTGGGGGCGTGGAGTAGAATGGACATTGCTAACTTCTCACGCGCAGTTTCTTTGAAATGTAGAAACAAGATGGCAGCCTGTTTTTAGTTTAACAATAGTAAAAGAATACAAATCAATTGAAGACCTATAGCAAAATTATTTTACTCTGAAAACAAAATTTCATCGAGGAAGATTCAATTTAATTATTGTGTTTTATCACAAATTTCTCAAATTTTTTTTTTATTTAAAGTAAACACAAAGTTTCTGCGTTATAATAAACAATCAAATATACTTGCAATCAGAGATAATGGTGTGGTTACGTAATGCCGTATAAAGTAAAGGTGTATTCTCAAAGCTGCGAATTCAATATTACACCCATGGAAATGATTTAGGACATTTACAATAAATGAACCAAACAATAGACCACAAATTTCTCACAATAAAAAGCAGAGCTGAGTAGCCAGTAACCCAGTGGGGGATCTCAACTTGCACTGCCAATGCACATTCCACACCCAATAATCAAAGTTACAAATCGTTACAGGTTTGTAAATAATTAAAAAAAACCGGTGCCAATTTTAGGTGGATTTGAAGAAATGAGCAATAAATTACTTTTGTATAATCACAATGTCCATTTATTTCGTCTTCTTGGATCTGATGGTTTCCAGCCGCACTAATTGGCTGTTGCGATAGGATAGAAGAATGATGCCGAGAATATAAAGATTATGCATTATAATAAACTGTATGAAGACATCATTTTATTGCCATGTCTACCAATAATCAGATGTTGAGTTTATTATAATTGTGAAGATAACAACTTCAACAATTCTAGTTACGTCTGCCAGTATCACAGCATAGCTTGTTGACTTAAGAGAATAATCCGCCACTTATGGACTGTTTTATCTGATCTCTCAGGATTTTACTCCGCTTCTTAATAAAGATGGCCGTTAAAAATGAGGTTACGAAAACTAATCAAAGATGGCAGCCATGAGTTGACAGCACACATCATAACATTGTTGGTTGGAAATTTCTAAGGCGTGTTCCTTTGGCATGGATATACATTCTTGGGTATGAGATGAATAGAGAGAAGACGGGTAGTGACACTTGTACGCTTTAACTAGCGCTACAATGTCTGTTTCCTCACCATTCCTGCATGACAGTTTGCTTTGCCAGCCAAAGGTCAAGGTCTTTTTTATGACAAGTCTAACAAGCTGTGGTCCCAACCGCGGTCAAGTTGTATACAAGACCATTGGAGTGCCACTCAGCTATGACTTGTTATATAAAGTACATAGTACAAGGATATAGTGTCACTTTCACTGTCTTCTCCTCCGCGTAATAACATGTCAAGTGTTAATGAGCCATTTCCTGCTTGACCGAGTGAATGAGTGACACCAATTGACGTTTATTACCGTTCGTTCTGTGGCCATGTTGTTTTAACAGGAGAGAGCCGAGAAAAAAAGAGGTGAGTTTTTTTGTAGATGTATTGTATCAATAGCTGCTTACGTGATACGAGTGGTGATGAAATCTTTGCTCCAAGATCTTACAAACAGATTCATCACTGATTGGTCCCAAGATTTGGCACAGGTCGTCCTCCATGTTGGCTCTACCGTATTCTGTACCTAAAATATATGTCTCTGCGTATTATATATCTATGTATATTTATGTACGTGTTAGAAATAATTAAACCAATTAGTAATACACATAAATCTGATCCCACAACACTATAATCCAAAGCTGGATTATTTAGTATCTGTACAAGTATCGTATAAGATTATCCCTACCAGAGCGGCTAGCTGAGGTCCCCTGCTCTATAGCTACGTCTGTAATGAACTGATTGAATAATAAAATTTCACTCTCTTTTGTTACACTGCGTGCATTTAGTGCAATTTATAAAGTCAGCTACGCAATTTGTAAAGGCAGCGACTAAAGCTAGCAGAAAGGGTGCAAACCTAAACAAACCATTCTTATTCAACGCTCACAGCCGCAAAACTTTCAATGCCTAATTGGTTATAATTTCATTTTCATTAAGGGCATAATTAGAATTGGGGTACGCTTCAGCGGCCTGACGCACTTTCTACTCAACAAAGTCGGGTGGACATGCTACCACCCTCTACATTATATAATGATTTACTTACATGATTTATAGGCATTGCAGAGAGAGTCTTCAAGGCTTCGAATATGTGGAAATGTTTTTTCCCTATCTGCAATGTAATGTGCCACATATAACGTACATAATATATGACATAACAACGTATATAATATATTATATAATAAAGTATATAATATATTACATAATAATGTATATAATATATTACATAATAACGTATATAATATATTATATAATAACGTACATAATATATGACATAACAACGTATATAATATATTACATAATAAAGTGTATAATATATTAGATGATAACGTATATAATATATTACATAATAATGTATATAATATATTACATAATAACGTATATAATATATTAGATGATAACGTATATAATATATTACATAATAGATGTAAGAGAGCAGTGAAGACCAAAATGGAGACAGTATAACACAAACTAGGCAAGACAAAGAGAGAATAAATGACAAAGCAATTAGTGCACACAGCAATGCAATGTAGTGGACCACAAGGCTGAAGAGTTTTTGGTATACTTGGTGCCAAATCTAAACCACAGCTGATACCATTTCACCACAGGCTCTCTCACATCATGACTCATACACCAACTTTTCACAGGAACTAATACACCATAATGTCTATTTGATTCATCATTTCTACTGCCTAAAGTTTATATTAGTAACTGGAAATTCGTTATAATTAACTTTCTGTATTGACTATTTTGCAAGACTTGTATGTGAGTGCAAAAGGTGAATGACGGAACCTATACACAAATCTGCACACTCAGGACTTGATGACAATCAGACGAATTAGTAGATGATGACAAGTTTGGGATAACCGTATATAAAAGTGTCTGCTGCCAGTCAGCGGCTTGTAATTGGGCCGTATCAACACATGTTACGCTAGTGTAGAGTTGCTAACAAATAACATAAGATAGAATATTGTGGTTAAGGTATAATTGGACCAAGAATATAATATAAACACGGGACAGGTGTCTGTGAAAGCTCTCGGTCGCCATGACTCATTCTATCCATTGTCTCTCAGTTACTTCAGCAACAAATGGGCTCAGTGATTAGTTCTACAGACCCAAACATTCTCACTTTATTATCCGGTAAAAATTAATGTTTGGTCTAGTTTAGTTGTTGACATTATGGACAGCGTGTAGCGGTGCACAGCTGTTCACTAACCCAGGTGAGCTGACCACAATCTCTCATTACTATACATTATCTAATCAAACGCTTATGGCTAGTTCTTACATGCAATACATTGTTTTCTGGTTTTTAGACCTCAATGACTTATGTCAACGATTACGAGAATCAAGTTGGTGTGTTTGCATGCACTAGCTGCAAGACATGTACAACATGCCGAGCCAACTCTTCAGACATGCCAAGACTATAGTTGGAGGGTAGGTAACATGTGATAACAGTCGAGAAATTCCTGGCCCTTATACCATTGTGGTGTCATTAGACCCTAATATCGCTTCATTTCTAGAAACCACTGTCAGACATAGCTCATTCAGCTACATACCTGCATAATTACTTCTTTTGTTTAAAAGCTAAAAGTGATCGTGTCAGATGATAGTAGATATCAGTGACAAGTAGCTCATTTCTATGTTAGATAGTAACGGCTTACGGTGATTGTATTGTTGATAGAGAACAGAAATGGAAGACCATAAAGAAACTAAAACATCCAAGCCTGTGCGTCCAAAACTCATGTTCTGAAAGTCAATTTTTAAAGAATAAGTAATTGCTAATTTAACTGATCAAAAGCTCTTTTCACAATTTGACCTCTCTAACACAACACGACTCTCTCGTATTTGCACAAACCAACAAATACCTGATCAAAATAGATGCACTGGATATTGTGAAACCATCAAATCATTCTTCATGCCAAAACAACGATTGGAGGGGATATTACGACGGAGCAGAGTACATTTGATGTTTTATTTTGAATGTTTTATATAATCACTAGCAGCTGAGAGAGGGCTTGTTCTCACTCGTACAGGAATGCAATTATATACACATTAACTACCATAATATATTGGCTGTTTCCTTCCTCCTGCATGTTCTTTGTGGTAATTTACATAATTCAGCTGGTCAGCCGTCTTTTACTCATCACAATTTCAGCCAAATGAGTGCTTTCTACCCAATTCATTTAGACCCCTAGCTACTTTCCCCACAGCCAGTAGTACCCCGTGCTGCCAGTCAGCATACCAACCATTCATATGTGGGCAAATCACTATTTGCATTGCAATTCACCAAACGTTCAGGATTGTTTGCAAAAATAAGCACACCAAAAATAAATAAAACACGCCTGCATTTCAGGGGAGATTTAGCATGATTCTCAAATGTTTGAGAGGAGGGAGGCGGAGATAAGGGAGATATATTGGGGTAGAGACAGAGCAGGAGAGAATGAGGGGAGGAAAGCACCGCACTAGGGAGAAGTGACTAAAGTATATCCAGATAACAAAAGTGTTTATTGAGAGAGATATAACTTGTGCAGCTGTTCGTGAAGTGACAAGGAAGAGCCACAAGTGAGTGAGACACTCAACTATATCATAATCAACCGAGAGAGCTGAGGCTATCAAGTTTTTGTGAAATTGACCTTTCTGATATTGCACACACCACCATAAATACGTTACTGCGTTGAAACCAGTAACAACTATCCTACATGGATGTCTATTACACCTATAGAACATTGCTGTCTGCAACTGGCCATATTGACTTCTATTACTACCATGAAACATCGACGTCTACATCATTCTTACATTGATGTAAGATGACTGCAGCAATCTACCATGACGTCTTTACAAATCATGCTTTGAATTCCATGCAATTCTTACATGGCCACCTACACCAATCTTACATTGATGCCTACAGCAATCGTACATTGACCTCTACAGCAATCGTACATTGATGTCTACAGCAATCGTACATTGATGTCTACAGCAATCGTACATTGATGTTTACAGCAATCGTACATTGATGTTTACAGCAATCATACATTGATGTCTACAGCAATTGTACATTGATGTCTACAGCAATCTTACATTGACAACACTACAGCAATGGTACATTGATGTCTACAGCAATCGTATATTGATGTCTACAGCAATTGCACATTGATATCCACAGTAATCGTGCATCGATATCTACAGCGAGCTTACCGTGTTTGATAGGCTGGAGAACTTGCCAGTACTTTCGACTCAGGTAGATACTTTCCATGAACATCGATATTACATAATCTTTACCATGTCTGTGTTTGTCGTATGCCATCGCGCAATCTTTTCTACGTCTATGCCTATCGTATAAGGTAGTAAAGTTACTACCACTTCTACGGTTAGAGCAGGCCATGTCTCATCCATTGGCCACCTAGTAGTAGTATGAGATCTCTGTACATGTGAGGATTATAGTTTCACCTTTGACCTTAACATTGAGCTTTTCTATTGGATGAGACATTAGGCAGGAATATGACATGTTTTGATTAGATTGATCGGTTATAGACAACGCAATACACACAGACTTGGTATGTAGTTAGTCTATTAGTTAGTGGTGCTTGTTGAAGGCTCCATGTACAAGACAACGAAGAGCTAGTAGATGATATACCAATCTACTGACCAGTTTCGTGTAGAGCATGTTTTATGAATCAACACGAGCATAACCTAATTTAAAGGATTCACAAATTGAATGTGACCTTCTCAAGCGCCTATTTAACTGCTCGTCTTCGTTATCGATTCAAAAGCATGACAAAAAACTTTGGATGTTCTAACAAATAATTGTAAAGAACAAAAGGAGAAATGATACATTTAGTGTAATAAACGATTTAATGCGCGTTTTCTCAATGGGGACAAAATCAATACTTTGTTTTCTCTAAACATACAAATGAGAGATGAATGCAGCTGGGAATGGCACAAACCCGGTGCATGAATAAACACACTGCTAACAAGGGATGCAAAGAAACTGCACCAAGAACGCAGTTAACACCCACATTTTTCATATTTCTTGGGACTACAGTTCCTATAATAGCATGGCTTTGTTCATAGTTTAAACTTACTGAACAGTTTAAACTGAACAGAGAGGATAAACTGGTTCTAGCAGATGGTATAACTGCTCATAAAATCTAAACAATTTTGCAGTGATTAAATTTTTAATCCACCTTGGAATTGGAAGTTGAAACTTATCCAAGAATTAAGCACTTACGGTTGACATGACAACCAATAGCAATGCTCATCTTACAGCCAATAGCAATGCGTGTATCATAACCCAGTATTACAGATGAGGAACTGTCAGAGTAGAGACATGACTTAGTGCCACAGCTGCAGGGTAATGCCAACCACTGCATATTGTGTACGGCTGGTAGAGATATTTTACCACTAACTTCAACCATAATACTTAAAAAATCTGCAAATAGCCACCACTAATAAATTCATTGCACAAAAATATCAATTGCCAAACAAGATTAAATCGAAGTTATTCCACCATGAAATGAGCCTTGCCAGCAGTTGTCTCCCTTGAAGCAATACAGGCATATGAACTGACAACTCCCATAATACAACAGACACCAATACATAAGCGTGTATGTTTTGTATTCATAAAACTATTATTTACAATTGAACAAAACTCTTATTACATAATGAAACAATAAGACAACAAATTATTTACCCAGGTGAGATGTTTCACATGAATGTACAAAAAATAATGTAACCAGGTGATCAAATATGAGCTGGTAGAAAGATCAGATTCAGCCAGTAAAAGTTTATACAATATTATGTACAACTGCTGGGCACTTATTGCAAGATAGAAAACATACAGTGCAGGAAGCTAACTGACTGTTTGACACACAGTGGTGTCCTTCCATCTACCAGAGAGAGTTGTCTCTCCACCAACCATCTAGCAACAAATAACAAAATTGGAGCAGGGAATCACGACTCCTCTAGACGGATAATCTTCGCCGCTTGACCATCAGCGTTGATGACTTGATCAGGCAGACCACCAGGGGCTAAGTGTATGTATATGGGCTGACCTTGGTTGGCCTGGCTAACAGCCATCTGCGATAACAAAATATCTTTCTTCCAGGTGAACCTAATATTAAAGGTGCTATGTCACAGATTTTGGGCTGAATTAAACCTAATTTATCTTTTTCTAAGATTTTTATCCGAAGAAATTTTCCAAGAGTCGTGCTCTCATTAATTCCATCTATAATATAAGTGCAATAGATGCTGACGTGTACGTAATTTTTTTTCGATACGCAACAACTTACATAAGCCTGTAAAGGGGAGTTGAAAAAATTTGGCGTGCTTGGATACGAGGTATCAAGTAATTGTCAATGTGCACAGACTTTCAAAAGCACAAAAAAATTAGGTTTGCAATTATTTTCAGACTTTTTGGATGTGTTTTAGTCGAGTCAGCATTTTAATTTATTATTGATAGGTTTGATATTAAGAATATTCGCGACCTCTGTTCGCCGAACACATTGCAATAAAAATAATCAGACCGGCAATAAACTTAATCAATAAATAATCATTTGGTTTGGAACTCGAGGGTCAAAAAAAGTAGCTCACTGAATAAAAAAAATAATCAACAAGTATTTATTTATATTGCTCATAGGTCGCGAATGAAACTGAACACTAAATAAATAATAACGAGCGAGTTGATTTTTTTCATTTTCATATACCGGTTTTATATCCTTGAAAAATAATTCGAATAATTGCAAGCGTCCAAAACTTGCTAAATTGAAGGGCAGCTTGACAAACTATTCCAGCTTGTAGCAGTTCAAATTTTATTATTTTCTTGATTATTTTGAAAATTGGGAGTTATCTTCTTTATGGTTTGTTCGGTAAACTATAACATTTCATTGAATATTTATGTTGTTCTAAACTAATGTTCCGTTGCATACGCGACATATTGAACTACGAACACCTAATATTTTTTTCATGTTGTTCGACGAACAGGTTGCAAATACTTTTAATATGTACACACTGGCACTCACGTGATAAATTAAACAACCAATATCTCAAAAACTAAGGCAATATTACAGTTGAAAAAATCATTTTTAAATCAAATAATACCTAAAGATTCAAATTATCATTACTTAGAATTTATTTGTGAGGAAAAAATGCCAGATTTTCATTGTTGGCGTGGTTGTCATCATCAAAAACCTCTGTAAATTTCAAATCTGAATTACATGTTATTTGACTGGAAAAAATTAGGCAATATAGGTTGTAAATAAATAATAATTTTAAAACGCAATAAAAAAATAAATAGGAAATAATTTATGATTGTTTTTATTGTTTTGGTATTGACTATTTAACACCTTTTGAAGCTAAAGAAAAGACAACTCCGACTATAGAATCGCCGGAACATGCCACCTTTAACGGGTCAGATGAAACCCCCTAATCATACCCTAGGCCGTACCTTAACGCCGAAACCCCCTACCTCTAGTCGAAACCCCCTACCTCTAGTCGAAACCCCCTACTAAAAGTGGATTTTAAAGTTTAAACTATCTCATAAACTAAAGCAACATTGACGTTTAAATTTTTTTTAAATCATATACGTAATATCAACAGATTTAAATGATCGTAATTTACAATTTATTTGTGACAAAAATCAATAATTTTCAAATCTGAATTACAGATTGTTTGACTAAAATAAATATTGCACATTGTAGAATGTAAATAAATAATAATTTTCACACAAAATAAAAATAACTATGCGCTAGTTTAAGATTATTTTTAGTACTTTGGTTATGACTATTCAGCACTCTTTGATGATAAGAAAAGACAACTCCTCTAGGGGTAGGGGTTTCGACTGGAGGTAAGGTACAGCGTAGAGTATGTGTAGGGGGTTTCGTCTGACCCACCTTTAACCAATTGTTGGAATGTAAAAACTTGAGTTGCCTTTCCAGGTACAGAATACTGTAATATTCAGTGATGCAAGTACGGTTGCTTACAACCAGCATAAAACAGTTATAAGTGATATAATAAAGCACCTGATCAGAGTGCAGGGTGCTCACCACAGTAGGAACAACAGGAGCGGAGGGCGTACTGGATACATGTGATATAATAGGAGCTGTTTGAAGCAGTTGAGCTTGCTGAGAGGTGAGAGTGATAATAGAACTGGTATTGTCTCCACCTGTAATAATATAACAATAAAACATTCTCTCAAAAATCTTGCATACAAAGGGGCACATTGCAAGAGTTCGTAGATACTCACTGGGAGCAGAAGATACTGAGGCTAGGTTTGTCACTGGATGTAACAACGTTATACCAGATGATTTAGAGCCAATCACAGAAGCCATACCTTTGGGAACTACTTTGGTGGCAATCAGCGATGCAGGAGAAACCACTTTGTACCCTAAAGTAGTCACAAGTGTTCACTTACAACACTACCAGGGATAGGGCGGTGAGAGTGCACAGTACAATAGCACAGTTGGGTAGCCAGAGCCAATGCTTCACTTTACAACTGTTGTACTATAGTTGACAGCTAACGGAAATATAATAATTAACAGCGAGGGACGAGGACAATTAATGAACAGCAGCACTATTGCCGCCACCATAACTGTTGAGACAAAAATGCTGTCCTATTACCACAAATAGTTTCATTGGTCCAATCAGGTTTTGGAGTGAGCGACAGAGAGCGAGTGAACAATGTAGCAGACTATGCAATGCCTCGATGATAGATGCGAGTAGAAAAATTTTTACTTTCGACAGAGACAATTTTGTAGCACGAGAATGCAATGCAGTCATTTGAAAGTAATTACATAATTGTCCCTTATTCTTTAAAACTGCAAATGATGTAATTTAATGAAGATTATTAATTGCTAAAATGTAATAATCGTTCTGATTGTCTCGACTGGCTCATCATGTTAATTATTCCATATATTTTCGTTCATCACATTAATTAAAAATTATTATATTTTCATCTATCACAATCTATAGGTTAAAATTTGCTGTTACCAGATAATTCAGGGATTTCATACAATTTCTAGAAATAATTGATAAGATTTCACAATTTTTTTGCTTTTTTACTTCAAACTTTTATTGTCCAAACTTGTGGTTGACCTAAGGTATGGAGACATGAGACCTGAGGTGTGGAGACATGAGACTTGAGGTGTGGAGACATGAGACCTGAGGTATGGAGACATGAGACCTGAGGTGTGGAGACATGAGACCTGAGGTGTGGAGACATGAGACCTGAGGTGTGGAGACATGAGGCCTGAGGTATGAAGACATGAGACCTGAGGTGTGGAGACATGAGACCTGAGGTATGGAGACATGAGACCTGAGGTATAGAGACATAGACCTGAGGTGTGGAGACATGAGACCTGAGGTGTGGAGACATGAGACTTGAGGTATGGAGACATGAGACCTGAGGTGTGGAGACACGAGACCTGAGGTGTGGAGACACGAGACCTGAGGTGTGGAGACATGAGACCTGAGGTGTGGAGACATGAGACCTGAGGTATGGAGACATGAGGTATGGAGACTTGGGGTATGGAGACCTGAGGTATGGAGACCCGAGGCATGGAGACCTGAGACATGACCCGCAGGCCATTTCTTCACACCTCATTCTTCTCCTGGGGAATATAAACCAGGATTTGTATTTCTGATCTGAGTTAACGCTTTGGCAGTCCCAAGTTGCTGCCTGTCAAATGAAACTCCACCCTGAGTGGAGCCTGAGGCAGCACTTAGTCAACATTCACCCACCTCGAGGTAGCCTGAGACAGTACTAAGTCAATATTCACCCACATTGCGGTAGCGTGATGGAGTACACAGTCAACATTTACCCACCTTGGAGCCTGAGGCAGTACATAGTCAACCTTTACCCACTTTGAGGGAGCCTGGGTAAGCGCAAAGTCAACAATTACACACCTTGAGGGGAGCCTGGGGCCGACTGTATAGATCTAATGTTGTTCAAGTCAAGCACATGAGATTTCTTGAGCTGCATTGTGACAGCTTCAGCTATGGAGTTGACTGTGGCCACAGTAACAACAGGAGGAGCTGTGCTGGTTGTTGATAGCCCAGGCCCAGTTGCCACAGCAACAGTATTGGAGCTTTTACCTGACGAATAGATGGCTGGGTGTAGAATGATGGGTGTGGGAGACACCGGAGCAGATCTAAAAGAGAGAGAGGGAGCAGGACATGACAGCGAGTTGTACATAACACAATAACACAGAGGCACTAACAGACATCCCAGGCACACACAAGTATCACTTACTGTGTTTTGAGAGATTTAGGGGTCCCTCTAAAGAAAGGTATGCCCCTTTTGTTCCGACGCCTGAACGCCTGAGCCACCAGCTTGGGTTCACTCACTGGGTCTATAGACCAGAAGCAACCTTTGCCAGGCTCATCCAGTGCCCTTGATATCTTGATGAAATAACGATTGAGAGAGAGGTTGTGACGTATAGAGTTCTGTAAACAAAAACAATAACATAGACTACACAAATATCTATCAATAACTAGTTGGTTAGTAAGTACTGAGTTACCCACAATTCACTGCTAGTAGCAGACATACCTGCCAACCACGTTCATTGCCCTTGAAATAGCTGTAGTTCCTAGCTATGTATCCATAGATACCACTGAGGGTCATCTGCTTCTCCTCCGTACTGCTTATAGCTTGCACTATCAGCTGTGCGTATGAGTAGGGGGGCTTGCAATCGTCCCCTTCTGCAGTAAAACATTGAATCCACTCATGAGTTAGTTTGCACCTCTTGTCTTTTTTTGCATGCAACCCAGCGGAATGAACAAGACTTTAGTCTAAATGAAACTACAATGCATAGGAATTATCTCCTCTCTGTCGTTTTCTCCCTCCCTTTATAGCTCGATCTATGATAATTAACCTCTCATAAAAAGGTTGAGTGATAACTTTATCAAGCAAAATAGTAATAATAACATTACGAAGCTTGACTGTATAAAAAGAAAAACATATTAAAGACGCAACCAAAACACCACGATGTTAGCTTCACTAAAATATTATTAGTTGGAACCTGATGAGCGATAATCTGCAATCGTGTATCGGTAGGTGTCAAAATAATTATTACAACAGGTCAAGGTTAAATTCACTCTACAAACTTCCAATTTGAAAGAACCTGGAAAATTTTTGAATGAAACAATTTGAATACATTATTAAATGGATCTCTACGTTAATCGTGAGGTGAAAGTTTACTAACCCAGTTAATCACCACAAACTAATTGGATGCCAACTTTAAAAAAACTGAGAGTTGTCTCCACAGAAGGCAAGCAGTAAAGACAAATTATGACATACCAAATAAAGGAATCCTTTCATCTTTGGCAACAACGGCATCGGTCACAAACTTGGGTTTGATCGATCTCTGCGAGGTGGCGGCAGCACTTCTTGAGTACACGACAGCGCTGGTAGGACTAGTTGGGCAAGAGTTGACTGCACTGCAATCACAGCAGAAGCAATGTGATTAGAGAGCCAACTAAAACTTACGCAGACGTCAAATGAACAGAGCTAGTTACCTCATGGTGCCCGTTGGTGAGGGGCACGGACTAAAAAAAGATTTGTCTGTTTTTCTTAATTCACCAACTCTTCCATTTTCAGGGATTTGCACACTCAAAGCTTTCAATGTTTTCGGTGCATGGCCTATTTCGTAGGTGGTCACGCTTTTAGGATTTGCTGTGGAATACTGGTCAATGAATCTTTCAGCTGCATCAAATATGATCACAATCTGAGTGCTGGGGAATCGGAGTGCACATCTAGAAAAATACAGAAACTAAAAACTTGCTTGAAAATAATAATTGATCTTGTACAAGCGTAAAAAATCACATTCATAAAAATAATAATAATTACACATTAGTTGATACTAATAATTATTAAACAGATGATGAAATCAATCAAATCATACGATTTGGGCAGAAGTAATCGTGGAGCACCAATCTTCTGAAACATATCATCAACAAACACTCCATTTTTGCCACCACAGCTGAGGTAGAAGTTTCCATTGTCGTATACAATTGTCAGATGATTTCTTGATATGAAACTGGAATGCCCAATATCAATATCGACAGCTCCTTTACTACTGTTTCTGCCAATAACTAATTTCATTTTCGTCATAAAGTATTCATATCCTTTGCCGTGCAATCTCAATCTTGCTAAAATTCGACCTTTGATAGGAAAGTTCATGGGAATATTGTCAGTGACAGAATCAATTTCTTCTGCATTATTGTCATCACTTTGGTTTAAGACATCACTCATCACCGGGTTTTCAAATGAGGAGCTCAATTTTTCTGATGAGTTGGAGTCAGTTAGCCGGTCACTACCACCGGCCTCACAACAATCTTCTTCCGCATACTCTAAAGCAGCGTTTTCTTCATTCATACTACTACTAGTAGGGGCCATTAAAGTAGAACCTGCACCTCCATTCTCCTCAAAATCACTCTGATTTTGCTGGTGCTGAGCAGAAGTAGTTATACCGCTCTGTTCATTATCCTGTCGCACCATTAACCGTTGATGTTCTTCACCTACTACGACTGCTGTTACAACCAGATTGTTGTTGTCGGCACCGTGATCAGAAAGGTTTTGTTCGTGAATAATATTGACATTAGTAAAGATGCTATCGTCAGCTACAAGGTGAGCAGTGCCTAGAGATGAATCCTTCGTTCCTGACAAAACGTGTTCAGTCAATTCTTCTAGACTTTCCATTTTAATTTTTTTCAAAACATTTGTTTACATCCCAGGTCACGCTGTACTACAGCAACATGGCCACGATTTCCCACAATTCACAGCTAAAAGAAAGCAAACGGGAGGAATCACGTGACTAGACACTGTTCTATTGGCTAATTTGCTGTTTACTAACATTGCAACCGGTAGAACGTGACATTCATTCAAATATATCCCGCCCCATCACAAACACTATGACCCGCCCCTGAAAATATTTTTAGTGAACAGATAACTCCCCTAATACAAGAAACGCGATGTGATAGCATTTTGAAAAAAGGAATGTTTGCAGTATTTTATAAGCAAAATTCATGAAAAACAACAAACTGATGGAAGTAAGTTAGAGGTCGTGACATTTCTAATAATGGCCACGAAGTGGTGAAATATCACTTGAACAAAAAAGCTGCATTAATCTTATCTAACTCCTTGCTGCATGTTTTAGGAGAATCGTGTTGTTATCACTTTATTCAAACTCCTAGTTTCACATTCAATTAATTAATTAATGCATACAAATAACACAAAACAAGTATAAGGTAATTTCAGGCATCGCTAAATTTGTAATCCTACCTGTTGAAACCATTAGCATTAGTTAGCAGCTAACTTTGAATGATCTTTGATGGAGTACACAAAAATGTACAGTTGGTAAACTAGAATGATGCCCATGTTCAGAACTTTCATTGGTTAATGGATAAATATCTAGTTATCATGTAACAAAAGCTTTGAAATAGCAGACACATAGATGATCGATCTAGTGCTGTCACCAGCTGATAGCTTTTAATCAAATTAATCTTCATGACTACATTTTTAATCTTTAATTAACAGGTCAATTGTTCTTGGGTTGAACCATGTCTATTAACAACCCAATTTACTGTTTACATACATTTTAGTTAGAAGATCAATTGTAGTTTGAAAATATAGGCCTTTATTTTTATTAAACAATAGCTAAATGTTCTCTGCTGTGATTGCATTTGAGCTCAACATTGGACGTAAGAGTAAGTCGCATAACTTTTCCTAAATAAAAATATTTGTGTGGCATTGCTTGTGACTGGTTTTCTTCTGAGGCTCTTTTTTGGCCTCACATTATGACGGTGTTATTTCTTAGAACTAAAAAACGAAAGCAGATTAATTGCATTAATAAAAATGTATGAAATAATACTATTTCCAAAAATGAGATTAATTTTGCATAAAACAATCTCAATCCTAAAATGATAATTTTTAATCTTTTTCAAATCGATTGAACAACAGCACTTGGTCGTTCGATACCTTTCTCCTAAACTTGGAACCATAAGAAAATTTCACTAGCACAATTACTTTGCAAAATAAATGCAAACTTCCATTGGATAATAAACACAAATTGACTATGATGTCCAGAATAAAGCAGTACATTTCTTTGTTAGGCGAATCCTACAGTTGCAATCGTTTTCATGAGACTTCTCACTGTAATCTTGACAGTGACTGATAGATCTGTTTGAGCCCCATGGTCTCCTCCACGCAACATTCCCAGACCACTTCTATTTCAATCATAACCTCCCGAAAGATAGTAGTAAATTGAACGAATTAAATGTAGCTCAACAGTAATCAGCCTGCCAACTAGGGTTTTACAAATTTCTGTTCTGACTGACCAATATAAATACACCAACGATTAGTGAGTTAGAACAATAACACTAGTAGGAATAAAGCGACGATAATAAAATCTTAAAAATGCGTCGTTTTCAGATGACAGCATATTACAAGTATGAGAAATTCCGCATAGCACAAAATTGAAACGAAGCCAATGGTCAAATTACCAGGACCAAATACGCACAACGTTGTTGCAGTTCAACACCCACAAATCAAGACAAAGACCACAGTTGTTGATGAATTGTGTAGCAAGTGTACACAATGTGTATTAGAATAGAATTATGTACAAGGATAAGAAAAAAAAATGTATGAGGAAATATATTATAATGAATTAGTCGAGTGAGCCACATGTTTTGTCTGAATGTACACAAAAATAAAAGTATGGGACCAAATCTTTTAGAGGCATGATACAAGCAACCAGTGCCTAGGATAGCTAACTATGGCGTGTTTTATTTACAGCTTTGTTCAAATATGTAAATGATTATCTAGGTAAAATGAACGAGCGCATGTCAGTATCTGCGTGCTCCTCCGTAGCCACCGCCACCAGCACCACTGCTACTGTATCTACAATCAATACAAAACAATCAATCCAGTTTGCATAAATGAAAGTACAGGGACATATCTTTAGGATTGATGTCTCAGTAGTCAGAGGTTTGTATCACTAGCATCAAACAATGTAGGTAAAACCATCACAGACAGTCTCGCAGTCAGACACAAGTCAAAGAAAAGATCACTCACCTGCTGCTGGTGCCATTAGTGGCACCGCTGCTGCCTCTACTCATGGCAGCACTCATCATCATGCCTGCAGCTTGCACAGCGGCACCAGAAAATAGCTCGTTTGAGGGGCCAGCCAGCAGACTGGGTGGACCTGAAGAACCCCCACTCCATCCTCCTTGCCTATCACTGCCAGAACCCCCGCCACTTCTCCTGCTCGACGACCCATCGTGGTAGCTTCTGCTCACCCCTGCCAAGCAAACAACAGCCATTACAATGCTGGCCATTTACCACCTGCTACAGCCAATCTGTTTACTTTCAAGTAAGGCAAACTGAACCAAAAAACTTTTGATGACACAAAAAGGTCGAGAGTAAGTAATAGGCTCACCTCTAGAGTCGGACACAGAACGAGAGGAGACATCCCTACTTCTGTCAGCCTGTGCATACTCCCTTCTGTCACCACCACCAGCAGCACCTCCCCTGCTAGAATACCTGTCATCAGACCGGCTACTTCCCCTGTCTACACCAACATCCTTTACCGACGCAGTCCTTCTGTCCATATCAGCGGCCGAGCGCCTATCACCATATCCGCTGCGGTCGTTGCCCACAGCACTAGAGCTACGCCTGTCTACACTCAGGGCAGCATACCTACATAGAACAGCAATAAGGACTAAATCGTTATATTCAGGACAAGGGAGAAAAGTGCAACCAACAAATTGTACTCACTCAGCATCAAAATAAAATGTTTCATGAACATATTCAAAGAACTTTGTAGACTTGATGTCAACATCACGGCAAGCAACTGCAAATTCCGCAGAACAACAACCAATACATATAAATACCTGTCATTAGTTGCGGGACGTTTGCTTTCCCACCCATCCTCATATCTATTACTGCCAGCAGCTCTGCTGGCATTGGAGGAATCATACGATCGTTTAACAGCTGTGGATCTTCGCATCTCTTCAAGTCTACAAACGAACAGTGTACAAAGTTGACACAATAGGCCTGTGCAAGCAGAATGTATAATTGATTATGTTAGTGTCTCAGCCTGTATAAGTTCACATCATAATAGTCATACAATGTAGGTAAAAACATCACAGCCACAAGCACCAACACAAAAAATAAGTTGACTGTCTATCCAACCTGAGTGTCTCCACACGCTTCAGTTCCTCCCTCTCTCTGTCCACTCGTTGCCTCAATTCTATCAGCTGATTCTCCAGCCTTGACCTTTCACCTTGCAGACTCTCTAGCTTCATCTCCTCTATCCTCATCTTTTCTCTGTCAATCCTGTCAGCAGACACTAATTTTACAAGAGCAACAGGCAGACGACTTACAGCTTACAACAGCTCCCAATAAACATCTCTCAGTGTTCAGCTTTGATCTCATTAGCCTCGAACAGCAGTTAGAACTAACTCATCACCGAAATGTCTCCGGAGCAATTAACACAACTGGGAATCGTTGGCCGATGCCTACCTCAACTTTTCTCGCTCCCTGTTTAGTCTCTCTTCATCCATACGCATGCGTCGTTGTTGCTCTGCCAACTCTCTTTTCTCTTTGAGCAGGGCATTACGCCTGCGGTAATCATCGTCTCTCATCCTCCGCTCCAACAGACGCACTCGCCTTTTCTCTCTCTCTATATACTCATCTGCCTGCAGCACACAGCATACTAATGAGACAACCTCTAATGCTGCGATGATTCTTACAAGTAGCAAACACAACCAAAACACACCTTCCGTTCAGCTTCAGTTTTCTCTTTCTTCTCTTCAGGTTTTTTCTCACCCTCCTTGCTCTCCCCATCCTTCTTGGCACTGGATGGACCAGTCGATCTCGGCCTATGTCTCTCTGAGTGTCTGCCTTTGTCTGCACAAAAATAACCAACCGTGCTCAAAATCGGACTTAGCTCAGAGTATTACAAAGACAGATTAAACTGGAACACGTAACATAAATATATAATGGACTCACCATCAGAACGATGAGAAGCTGCAGTACTTCTGCTAGCACTGCTTTCTACAACACAAACCATCAATACTAGCGCCAGATACAACAACAGCACATGATGTATATCTATTTGATAGTGGTGCTTAGCAATGTTAACCTCATGAACACCAAACAATGCAGGTAAAACGTTACACAACAAGCTTGGGATGACTTTGTGCAGAAGCGTTTTGCTTGTGTAGTTACTTACTTGTGTAGTTACACATACAATTAGTACAAGCAGGAGATTGAGCGAGCAACAGTACATGTGCAGGGTTGGGTTAGAAACAACTAATAATGACAGAGACATTCCCTCATCACTCCCTAAACTTCTACTGCAACTACTAACCATCCTTAGCAGCAGCAGCACCAGCATCCATACTAGTGGAAGATGCAGCTTCTTCCTTCTTTTTATCTGCTACAGGGCAAACAAGGGAGCGTGAGCCAGCAGACAACAAGTGAACAGGCAGAGCATGTTGGAGCACAAGGATGGTAAATGACAAGACAGAGGAGGACAAAAAAGCATGCAGCTGTGTGTCACAAGCTAACCAGTCTTCAATACAATGCCTCTACACCAGTCTGGTAACACACACACACACAAACAAAAGATACAGAAAGTCAAGCTTGTCAAACAACAAGCCCTGCACTCACCATCAGTGGGTTTCCTAGCAGCAGCCGCCCTAGCCTGAGCTGCAGGGTCACTCTTAGCCTTCTCCACAGAGATCATGCGAGAATGGAGCTCAGTGCGGTGCAGATGCTGTATACACTTGGCTGCTTCCTCAGCACTAGACATCGTTACATATCCATAACACTTGGCACCGGGCCTGTTTGCATTGGTCACTACCTTAGCACCGATCACCTACAACGAATGACAAACTCACATTGAGCGTCCACTACACTACCCATCTAATTTTCAGCTGCCAAAGAGTGCCCTAAATACAAACTTCGTTGAAGGTGTTGAATGAGGGCCGCATACATCCAAGTACAACTACAAGATGCATTTACACCCAAAACCCACCAAATGAATCAAAATAGTTATTTTCCCACAAGAAACGGCTTAAAATTTATACCAGAGAGTTGCATCCTGCAGAAAAACGATCCATCTACAAACAATTGCAGGCAAAGTATTCTGTTTTTGGTGAAAAAAGTAGACAAATTTCATGGCTGCAACACTAATTAAGAATGTATACATCACAACAAAGAATTTGATTGCATTTTAGATACAGTATCAAACTGGTCTCAAGACAAATATAACCATTTATTATAAAACCAAATCAAAATTTTACCTATACCCAACAAAGCAGTTTTGGATCGAGAGCTGACTACAACATCAAACTTTTTATGGGACAGATGCCCAGTCCGAATTATAACATGAAAGTGACCTACTTTGCCATGTTTGCTAAATACAGCCTTCAGGTCTGTAGCTCTGGTCAATGAGGAAAGTCCACTAATCCACAAATTCTGAGAGGCTGCCAAGTCTGCGATATATGACAACAGCCAACTGAATCACAGTAAAAGCTAATTACAGAAAGAGACAACTAATACATGTTTATTATATTGAGAAACCAATAAAGCGATGCAGTAGTACCTTTGGCATCTTTTTTAGGGGTGTCTGTGCGAGTGTCATTGGAACTACAAACATACAAGACACCAAATAAAATCTACCTATGGTCTCTCACAGATAAGTATTAGTTGCACATCATCTCACTACAGGAAACTACCAGAAGATGGGTACCAAGGCTGAATGCAGAGCCTGAGAAGGCCAGGCCCAACCTCCATTGCATATGCCAACAATGTGAAGAAAAATTGACAGCCAACTTGTACTTTCTACTTCTATATGTGGACTGAAGAGCACACTGAGCTACTGTGACAGAAGCATCTTTCACCATCCTCTATGTAGAAAGCTCTTCGTGGAGAACTGTATTATGGGCTGAGAACAGACGTCAACCCTCAAAAGGAGTAATCCGTGTTTCGAGCTACCTCCATGTAAGACATCCATGTACAGCAGCACAACGCCATCTACACACGGCGTATTACAATCTTGCTGGCCTAAAAACACTGGAGCATGAGAAACTATAACTGGAAAAAACAAACCTCTTAGAAGCTTGACTTGAAGTGCTCGTTGCTCCTTTTGAGTCTGTTTCAGCCTGCTGTTTCAGTGGCGCTGAACTGCCATCGGATGGTATGATGTCTGATGCATCTACATCCATGGATTCATCCTTGGTGGGGGTTGGTGCATCTCTTTCTTCTTTAATATCATAGTCTAAGTTGGTGTCAGACTCGTCTATGTGCACCACAAATGTACCGTCCGTGTCCATGGTTGAGCCCGTGGCAGGATCAGATGTAGAGCCTGCAGCTGCATCAGTGGACTTGGACAGGTGCTGGCTACTGTCAGAACCAGCAGCAGTCATCTCTGAGGCTTCCTCAAGGTCTGTTGTAGTGTCTGCTACAATCTCTGATGTAGGGGGCTCATCCAATGGTGTGGAATCATCCTCCGCCTCTGCAGATTCAATGCCACCGTCAACTGGGAAGGCATCATCCCCTTCTCCATCCTCAGCATGGTCGGTGGACTCTCCTTGCATATTGTGTTCCGTATCGCTATTTGTATTTTCAACCAAAACATCTTCCTCTTTGGTCGTACAAGCTCCACTATCAGCTTAGAAGAGCCAAATGAAAACATTGATAATGACAGATAGATCGAATGCGCGCAGGAAACGTGCTCTTGTCATGACATGATTATCAACACAACCATAGGCAGTGAGTGATGGCATTCAACAGCATAAATACAACCATGAATGCAGCAATCCCTCTTTCTATCAGCAGAACTCTAGTACATTTCCAGGACGGTTTTGGCTGTGGAGCCAACAGTACTGCTTGCGTCAGTCACCTTCGGCTATCTTTTACCTTCATTTCGTGTTGCCAATGTCCTGCCCCCCCCCCCCCCTCCCCCGACAATTACACACCAACCGATAAAACATGCACACCAAACAAACTTACCTTCTCCTGATGGTGTTTCTTGTGATGCACCTGTGGACTCTACCTGATCAGCAGCCAATGAATCAACTTCAACCATCTGAGTAAATAAAGACAATGAAATGCATATGCGAGGTCAGTCACAAGCAACAAGACAATGTTTCATACACAGCATACCAGCTACACACCTTGTCATCTCCTTGCAATGACAAACGTTCACCAGACTTTTCAGCAGAATTCACTTCCTCCGTTCCTTCCTCCTTGTTTGCTTCAGCGGATTCCTCGTCGAGTGTATCCTTGCTATCAGACACCTCCACTGCCTCTCCGGATTGACTTGTTTCGCTTAGAATGGAGTCGTCTGGACATAGAAAAGGCTCTCAAAACATGATATATGAAATTCACCGCAGCAGCGTTTTGCTTCTTGCTCTTGCATTCTCCTGGGGCTGTATTTGATGCCAAGTCCATTTGCAGTTAAACATTCCAAGATTATGTACATAAGTAAAGCGTTATACCAAGCAAAAGAAAAATTATTGATACTTGCTATAAAAATGAGAATGAAATTGATAACATGACCACTTACTGGCTCCATTGTCGCCATCATCAAAAGTGTGCTGGTATGTGTTAGGGTCTAGTCCATCATCAGCCAAACTCTGCAAATAAAAATGAATTTCATAAGAAAAGCATTAGATTGGTTTACTATCAATGAATATCACAATTCCGCATAATTCCGTTTTCAGTAAACACATTAGAATTTGTCAACTTTTTGCAACTATCATTATTGATCATAAAAAAAACATCTATGGCGATGCTCCAAGTTATTAATGACAATTACGAATAAATTTATTCATGCAATATCAGTTATAAGTGTGAGGAACTGTTTGGGCTCATTAACAAAACAAAAACATGCAGCAGCAAATGAATTGTGACTGTTAATGTCGAGTGACAAACAAGTGAGTATACTGTACTGCTTCTTAACGAATGCAAATAACAGCAGATTGATTATGAAAACCAACGAGCCAGTAAATGGTGAGTGTTTTATTCCAAGTAATTTTTGTTTTTTACTTTCAAGCCAATGTAGAAAACTTTAGTCTGTTCAACAACAGCAGATGAACCGAAAAAACGTTAACCAGAAGTTTACCATAAAATTTAAAGTTACATGAAAACACCACAATAAAAAGAATAAAAGTCAAGTGCCTCATTTGGTTAGACACAAAGTTAAGAACCAGTGATTAGACAAAGAACAGGCATGTAGCCACTTTTTATTAGTTGTGTTTGCGCATGCCGTGGCTCTATTATCCTCAGGTCAGAGCCACGACAGATTTCAGAATTTCAATATCATTTTACCTGAGTGGGATTGAGAGTGGGAATAAAATGCAAATGGTCATAATGTCCACACTCTTAGCATTTTACGATCAACTACTACTTAGATTTTTTTTTGTTTCTAGTAATAATAAGGTAAGATGGCAATTTTTTGGAAGAGTTTTAGTTGAGTCAGCATTTTAATTCAAGATTGATAGGTTTGCTATTAGGTACACACCACGCCAGCCCTCAGGGGATAAATTGAATGGCCAATATCTCAAAAACTAAAACAATATTACAGTTGAATAAATTCTTTTTAAATCAAATGATATCGAAAGAATTAAAATATTAATATTTAGAATTTATTTGTGAAGAAAAAAGGTGTCAGATCTTTGTTTCTTGATGTCGTTGTTGTCATCAATAACAACAATAATTTTCAAATCTGATTTACACGTCTTTTTGTCAGGAAAAAAAAAGAAATAACAGACTAAATAAATAATAATTTTCAAATACGAAAAAAATAGTCACCAACTTATGATTACTTTTAGTATTTTGGTTGAGACTATTTAGCGTTCTTCGACACTAAAGAAAAGACAACTCCGACTAGTGAATTGCATGTCAATCGCTGAGAGCCACCTTTAAGACAAAGCGTCTAGCGTGCACAAAACTCATGCGAGAGTAGCGTGTATTAAGACAAAAGGACTTATATGTAAATTTATCACGCACGGATTTTTAAATTTTCGAAATATTCCTGCGTAGGTAATTTTTTAACAACTTAGGGCCAGAAGATGCTAAAAACAAAATTTAAAAAGGTATCAAATGGAAATCATCAGGCTTAGCCAATCATTGCACTGCCTACATAGCTGTGGACTTCAAAAACAACGTGTTGAAAATGCATTGTAAATATGCAATTTCCCGTTACGGCATGGGATTTCAGTACATGTCATTTAGATTCTTTGTTATTTTACCGACCCAGTGGTATACTATTTATCATAGAGCAATCACTTTATGTAGACAAAAAATTCTTTTACTGGAGAGTCATATTCAAATAAATAAAAAAAACTTCTATACCGCACCATTAGCTAATTTGCGCGACGGATGGCCATGCGTCACTGATTTCGCATCACTGAAACAATACCATTGTCAGCAATGCTTGATACTGTGACCACAAACCACAGTTTTTACGCAAAGGTACTTTTTCTCAATTATTTTTCTGAGACAACCACTGGTGCGACACAAATAATTTTTGCACCATTGGATGGACAGCAAATTTTTCTAAAAGCTGATGCTCTATTTGAGAAAAAATTGTCAAAATAAAAATTGCACTTGCGCTAGCTAAACTGTCAATATTCAATAAATTTGTCCCACACGGTTTTTTTAACTTTCAAATATTGCGGTTTTTCTTAGGCTATCATTTGCGGTAGATGCATTAAAAAACAAACCGCAATTGTTGTTTCTATTTAATTATTTATAATTAAAATGCAAATTAAGGCATTTAAAAAATCATTTTTACTAACAATTTTTATACCATAATAGAGATAACGGCATCCAGCTCTACAAGTTGGTACCAAATTCATTCAATTCAAGTTGAAAAATTGAGCTTCTCTATCTACACTATTGAAGGTAATATCATCGATCAATAGCCACAGTGTAGATAGACGACAACCCTTGCGGTCGCCGCGTGATATGAGCAAAAGCATCCGTATAAAAAAATGTCCTCGAAATTTATGATCTTTTTTCAAGTCCCAAAAATCACGTTTTTTCCCATATCTTTCAAGCTAAAGCTCACGGAGACACAAATCTAATTGCTATAGCTAGAGTAGTCTACCGCGCATAGATGTGACTATGAACATTTTTCTCATTCCAGTCATAGAATTGGGAAATTGCCTTTAAATTTTTGACTTTTAGTCTAAAATCTACCAGGTCCCTAAAGGGCATTGACATATTGTTATAGGACTATAAAATAGACTGTGGAGTTAGGATTTGAATGGTGTATAATTATTGTAGTGTGTTCAATGTATTTTGATAATAGGAAGGTTTTTCAAAGACGCCCCAACTAAAATTATTTTTTCATCCTAGCCAAATATAAATTAGCCTAATCACTACCATTGCAAACGCATCGTGGGCTTACCACGTGCGCCGCGTGTTTTAAAGGAATACTGGGTTTGCCGCAAACGCTACGGTTAAGGATGGTTAGTAGTCATTAGTATCGCGGCTATTTATTTGTCATCATTAATGATTTAATTTTAATTTATTCCGGTTCATAATTAACCTAATATTATATCTGCTAATCCAGAAAAAACATCATTGAATGATAACAACTAGTGGTAATAAATATGATATAGCAAAATGCAAGGTCATCAATAATCATTAGTTTTAGTAATTATTTATTAATTATTGAAATTTTTTTTTATATTAAATTTATTTATTATTATGATTATTAAATTAATTACAAGATTTCTGATGATGACACTTGTCTATATCAACTGAGATACAGAACTTGTTGTTTTTTGTGTAGTCCAGCTACTTCTACAAAATAATGTTATACAGCCAATGCAAAGCATTTATATTTGTTACATATTCATTGTATAATTATTGAGGCGTACGCATGATATCTATGTATATATAACTCGCGTCGCATCATGCGTGAGTCAACACTAATTGCCTGGAAATGAGATTTGCCATGCATTTTTTTTTACTTAAAAGTACATTTGGTAAAACCTGTTTTAACAGTTAACTACTGAAGTGACAACAATAATAAATTTGGTCTCAATGTATCCACAAGACATTGCACTACCCACTGAAACCATTTAAAAAAATTTTGGAACACTTTGAAAAATTTTTTTGCACTATCTACACAGTGTGAGATCTTTTTTGGGTTTCTTTGTGCACTTGCTTGCAGCTAGTGTGTGTAAACTTCAAAACTCATGTTCCAAGCAACTATCAGTGTGAGACAAAGAAGTTTACTACTATTGTGACAGCAAGATATCACTTTACACCACCATGATCAGTGGCGGATTTTCAACTTCAGTGAAGGGGGGTCTTGAAGAGCCCCGCGCTAGCGGAAAAAATTAAAAATATGAGTTCTGAGATGCCTGGAAACGCGTTCTAAAGTCAAGGATGTAAATGTAAGTTGATGATGAATATATGATAGAAATATAAAATATTAATTGTTGAGTTAGCAAAACAAACCACCTGCACCAAACCACGTAATACAACATTTGGATGTTCTGGATGCCACAGTAGTACATAACTGTGATGTTAGGTTATGAAAAAAAGAAAAATACATTAGACCCATTGGTTCCAGTGGTCGCAACTAGGTTTAAGGGAATAGATAGAGTGGTTGGTTGTGTAGATGCAAACTAAGATAACAAGGCATTTATCAGTTCAGAAAGCCAATTGCAGTGACTAACACAGCATAAATATGGGATGGCGTATAAAAAATTACCATGTCAAACAAAATATAAGGACAGTATTATGAAAACAGTGTAAACTCTAAGCTACCTCAAAGTCAAGCTTTTACTCAATGTAAAAGTGAATGTAAAGTCATCAAGTTTTGAGTCATTATTCAAATTTCACAAGCTTTCAGGGAGTTCAGCAGTTTTCAGCAGTAGCGACAATTTTTAATTATTAAGCAGGTAGGTCCCTAACAAATCAGGTGACATGGCAGGTATGCCACAGTCGTTTGTGCGTATATAAATCAAAGTTGAATTAGAAGAATTTAATAGTCTTATGGCTTCTTTTGGGAAAAAAACCGACATACTTTTAAGAGAGGTTATTAATTAATTAATTAATTATTATCAATATGATATTGCTAATTGTTAAATAATAACAGTAATTCATAATAATAATAAATTAACAATAATGATTTTGATTTATTAATATATAAATAATAACTAAATCTAAGAAGGTTAATAATAATAACACAAGAAGTAGTTACTAAGTTGATGTTATTTTTATTACTATTAGAAAAATGTTAAAACATCAACAACTTCGTTACATCCTCTTGTTTTATTACCACTCTTATACAGGTTATCTCACCTAGGTTTGAGCACTCTATGGCAGATGCACTACTGTAACTATCACCACTAATAATAGATAATAAATACTAAATTAAATAATAACATACATTAAATTTAATTATTATCATAATAATAAATAATAATCATATTAATGTAATGGCGTATTATTTATTATAATAACAATAAATAAATGAATAATAAACTAATAATTATTGTAATAAAAAATATCATCATAATAATAATAAATTATTTAATTTTAATAATACTACTTAGTAGTTAGTAGTCCTAGTAGACTACTAGGACTACTAACTAAGTAGTAGCCTAGTAGTTAGTAGTAGTTAGTAGCAGCAGCAGCATCAGCAGTAGCAGCAGTAGTAGTACTAGTAGTAGTAGTATGACCAGCATACAAAGTTTGTTTTTATTTCTGCTACTAAGTGACTATTGATAATTTATTTCATATCATCATATTACAACAATTATAACAATATTATACTAATTAAGAATAGTTAATTGGGCAAAATCTTTTCAAGGTCTCTGCAAGAAAATAATAATAGTGTCATTGCCCAAATTTACGTTGCTGCTCACTAGTTGTTTTGATCAAATAGCATTAGGGCCTGTGCTCCAAAGAATGGCCAGTGATGGCTGGTCCTATCAATTGTTTCATAACAAAAATTACCAGTACACAGGTTAATAAGTCTCTTCTCTAGGAGGTTAGAAATGTGTTTGCTTCTAGAAAACATTACAGTAGCACATAACTCCAACTGAAAAGGGGTCTAGCTCTATGTTCCGGTGGTTCTATATTCCGGTGGGTCTATGTTCTGGTGATTTTGGCTCTATGTTTCGGTGAATTATTTTTCATAGAGAAATGCTACTGTTGAGCACTATTAAAAATGGACGCTACCCTTCGCAATAAACTGTTACTAAATTATTTTATGATGAAGTTTTGTTATTTCATTGTTTTTATTGCTAATAAAATTAGTTTATTACTTGTTGCATAATCATAAACTATTTTCATTAAAGTTTTTTTCAAACCAAGTACCAAATCAAATAATACAATCTATTTGAACTTCATTGTATTTAAATGCAAAAAACGCTCCACGATAGTCTTTTTCTATGAAAACTAATTCACCTGAACATAGAGCCAAAATCGCCGGAACATAGGCCCGCCGGAATATAGAGCCACCGGAACATAGAGCGTTCGCGCTGAAAAGAGTTCTAAAAAAATTTTTTTTCTTTAGCCTGAAGGGGGGTCGCACGACCCCAGCGACAATAGGAAAATCCGCCACTGATGATGATATAATTTTTTATGTAAATAATAATAATGTGTCAGAAGCCTGATTTGAAAAATCCATCTTCGCTGGCAGTGGCTAGATAATAAACATTTTAAATCATCGCTCCCGTGCAAACTTACCTTGGATAACCGCTCAATCAATACTGATTTGTTTCCTGCCTTTTCCAATCCACGTTTTTCCAGTATTTGCCGCAAATCGACAACTCTGAGCTCCGTTATTTTCTTTCCCTGCTTCTCCATTTTGCAGCGCGCTGAAAAAGGAAGATGGCGGTCCAAAAATTCTTGACTTTCTGTTATCAAATAGGATTTTTGTTTTATGGGCATGGTGATTACACAGCCAGACAGTCACTTAAAGGGATAAATCGGTCTATAATTGACGGTAACACAACTTCTATTGAACCAATGCGTTGATTTCAAGCCGCTATACTGAGAGTTGTCTTCTTAATAAACTGAGAGAACAACTGCAAAAAACTTGAGTTCTGGCTCATATTTTTTTAATTCCAGTATAATGATCAAATTCGATTTTCCCTGCACATATCCGTAACTAACATAAATTTAATTCGCTGTACACTAGCTCACATATCTGTATCAGTGCAGCACATACATGAAACATGTACTCTATTAGAGTGAAACAGAAGTAAAAACTAGTACAATATTTGAGCCGTAGTTTGCGATTTTACAGAAAGAATAATATAATTAGCAGGGATTTGTTAAACAGTATGAAAATGATAATATATGACTAGCTAAAGCTCCCTTGAGTACCCATGATACCACTCTTATCCCATTAAAATACCGGCAAGTAATCAGATTTTCCTGCTTGTCTTCTAATAATGGGCTTTTAGACTTGCAATGATTGTTACTATTAGCAACCAATAAACAGTCTGAATGAATCGTACTGTATCTGTTAATCCTATGTAAACATAGATGTTAGATATAGATCTATGATGTATGTATGAACAACAGAGTCTATCTGACCAGTATATATAATAATCATATTCATAAACATATTCCGCTATTTCCAATAAAAGTATCCATTTTTATATTCACTAAAACTATGGATATTTTTATGTTGATTCATGTTAAATCTTTTGGAAAACATAACCATCTCATTTTTAGTCTTCCCTGATGCTAACTTACACAACTGTCAAAAGAACTTTCAGGAGTTATAACTTTTCTGTGAAGTTTTGAAATGTCTACGTACAAAATTGGTGGGGTGAGGAATAGGAATAATACTAGCTTATACAGGTAGAAATTTTTTCAACTGAAGTTGCTTATTTGGGAAAATCTTTATCAATAACTCTGACTGTACTTCATCAATTTAAAATTACCATAATTCTATTTTTTGCTACACTAAAATAATATTATCAACAATATAACAATACCAAAGATAATATTATCAACAATATAAAAATACCAAAGATGAAAAATAACATTTCTAAACAGAATCTGGCTGGTAACGCGATGGTTACTTTTGATTTTATGAATACAAAATGTCTAAATTATTAGATTTGATCAAATTCTCTTTCGTAGCTTACGATCTTCTTTTCCCCTCGTGATGTCATGAGTGTTTAGTGATTGCATGCTGTCACAATTGATTTTTCACACACTATCAAATACTATAGCACTGCCTGGCAAGCAATGTCAAAGAAATCGCAGTACACAAAGTTAGAGAGCTATGGCCTAATGGGGCTGAGCCTGGTTCAAATGTTAGAAAAATTAGTCATTAAGTTGCCGAGTCTCCTTTAGAACCGTCGCATCTAAACTCTTTAAATAAAAATGTAACAGTGCACTGGATGAAATGGTCTTTTATAGAAATAAAATCCGGAAGTTTTAATACAATTGGAACTCTTGGAACTAAATGGAATAAACAAGTTTTCGCTTTCACAGACCACCATGTAAATACTTCCTTACATACCACCATGTAATCAGTTCCTTACAGACCACCATGTAAACAGTTCATTACAGACCACCATGTAAACAGTTCATTACAGATCACCATGTAAATACATCCTTACAGACCACCATGTAAACAGCTCCTTACATACCACCATGTAAACAGCTCCTTACATACCACCATGTAAACAGTTCCTTACAGACCACCATGTAAACAGCTCCTTACAGACCACCATGTAAACAGTTCCTTACAGACCACCATGTAAATACTTCCTCACAGACCACCATGTAAATACTTCCCTACAGACTACCATGTTAATACTTTCCTACAGTCCACCATGTAAACAGTTCCTTACAGACCACCATGTAAACAGTTCCTTACAGACCACCATGTAAACACTTCCTCACAGACCACCATGTAAATACTTCCTCACAGACCACCATGTAAACAGTTCCTCACAGACTGCCATGTAGAGGGGTTTGAATAGATAGAAGGGACATTAACCTGATAATTATAAAAAGTAACTGTCTACTGCCAATATCTTGATTGATTCAACTATTTGGTTGGGACACACAATAGCGGGTACTTGAGTGATGTCACTTCACCAACTACTGGTGTGTTCTGGTGTGTATCTGTGCGCACAATAGCGGTAAATGGCAGCAACCATCACCGATTAAACAGTAGCTGCTGCCACGATTGTGCAATCAATAGCACATTATGAAGTCCAGTAATTGGTTACCTAATGCATAGTTGCATTGCTTTGACTTCTGCTGAATTCTATAAATCCTTTTAACAGACTCGTATCTTTTAAACTCCCTTTTACCTCATGATGAAATGTAACTGTGCAAGCAGTGACACGTATCCAAGGCTAAGATATGAAAACCTTCTTGGCAGCTGTAGAAATGACAGCAAAGACTTAGAGGCTCAGAAGTGTTGCAGGAGCTGTCTCTGGCAGACGTCGGGCCTCAGGTGAGCAGTTTGACAGCCATTCGCTAGCTCTCGCCATTCATACTAACTAAAATGAATGTTTGGCAGGAAACACCAAATTTTGAATATTCAAAGCATCGACAAAAATTTTAAAACGTTAGTAAATTTACATTTTCATGGCATTTATAAAAAAAATCTTTTACTTTGAATAAGTCTATATGTCAATGAAAAATTAAATCATTTATTTATCAGTTTGATTTATCATTTAACAAGCACCTGATGCTTATGATCGGATATCTGCTGACTTGACATAATCAGTCCTGATATTACAATTTCCTGCGCGTGCTTGTGAAGGCTCGTAATTCCTATGAGACATTTATTCAGTACATTACTAAGCCATGGTATTCTACATGGAGTCTTAGTTATTTTGAATTTTGGAAAAACAATATTATTGAATTATAACGTGTAAACGAGTGGCGTGCATTAGCTGTGGATCTCTGGCTCACAAAAGTAAGTTTTGTTATAAATTATTTATCTTTATTTTGTGAACATTTTTTTTCAAGTTACCTGTTGTTGCATGTGTTCCAAAGTTTGTATAAAATACAGGAGCAGATGTGCTAGCCTGTGGGCAACACAAACATTTCCCACTGACGTAGGCACTATTTGTTTAATGGACCCTTTGCTAAAATATAGGCTAAAAATATAACGGCAATTACAAGGTGACAAATATTATTAGCAATTAATAAATAGCTAATATACAGTAGATGCATTGAACAATAGCTTGACAGAAGTAAGATTGTGAGACAAGGAAGACATGCATGTTCCTCTGGTGGAGAATGTCCTATTGAAAGCTTTATACGCGGGAATGGACGAATTGTTCGTCTGCAATTATGTAAGTTTCGTTCTCTTGCAGTCGTTGAAACTGGCTTACAGCCATGGCAAACTTGACTACAGATTCCTACAATGACCTACCGGAGGCACTCTACTCAGAGAGCATTGACTTAGTATTTGGTAAGTACAATAGTAAGTACAATAGTAAGTACAATAGTAAGTACAACAGTAAATACAACAGTAAGTACAACAGTAAGTACAACAGTAAGTACAATAGTAAGTACAGTAGTAAGTACAATAGTAAGTACAATGGTAAGTACAATGGTAAGTACAACGGTAAGTACAATAGTAAGCACAATGGTAAGTACAACGGTAAGTACAACGGTAAGTACAGCAGTAAGTACAATAGTAAGTACAATAGTAAGTACAATGGTAAGTACAACGGTAAGTACAACAGTAAGTACAGCAGTAAGTACAATAGTAAGTACAATAGTAAGTACAATGGTAAGTACAACGGTAAGTACAACAGTAAGTACAGCAGTAAGTACAATAGCAAGTACAATAATAAGTGCACTTGTGTTTGCAAAAGTAAGTACATGGTTAGGTACTTAACTAAGTACATACAAGTAAGTGCACACAAGTAAGTATATATAAGTATGTACACAGGTACAGAGTTTGATATAATACCTTCTATACAACTAACTACCTGCATCTGCGATCTGCCACTAAATTGAAATATTTACCTATAGATGAAAGGTCTGTGTATTGTCTGATGGCACTTTTTTCCCAAATTGCCATAATTTTGGAGTTGTCTTTTTTAATGTAAACAATGACAAAGTTTCTGATTTTAAAAAACATGGTTTTCCACGTGGATTAGGTATATTCTGGGTGGCATCGATTGTCCAATCACTGCACTGCAACATGGCTCCACCCACCCTAAGTTGTCTGAGCTGTATATTACTATATATATGCAATCCAATGATTTCAAATAATCATTATGACCTTGGTTGAATCAAGGATTTTGATTCTAGTCAAACGCTTTGGTTGAAAAAGGAAATTAATTCTCTAGCAGTAGATAACCTTTGTCCACTGATCATACCCAGTTTTATCATCTCTCAGACACTCTTTCTATTTTTTGCTATGGTGAGTCAAATACATGCAACTAACAATCATGGCTGTTTTATTTAAATGTGTATCATTAGCCTGTGAAGAAGGAAATGTCAAGATCACGCTATACACAAAAGTGGTGTAGATGAACATCATCATGTGACCTAAGGCTTCCTATTAATGCAATTAATAACTACTATTTCGGCCTTTGGTGGCTCCTTGCTAGGGATTCCCTGGCAACCATTTTTGATGTCGTTAGCAACGGTTACGTTTGATCTCCCATGTATTAGCTCACTAGCTAAGGTCCATACCAGCCATTTGACAATTGTCGATGTATAGTGGTTGAATGTATGTCTACACATATTTTTCTACAACTCGATGTCTATGTTGTTGCAGGTATGCTGCTGGGATTTATGACAATATTCGGAATTGTCGAAAACTTTTGTGTGCTTGGGATGTTTGTAAAATACAGAAAAGAGTTGAGCTCTCGTACTACACACATGCTGATGTCTCTGGCTGTCAGCGATGGTGTGATGGCGGCCATCGGTGGCACCATGTTTACTATCAGCAGTCTCAATCACATTTGGCCTTTTGGCTACCCTGGTAGGGTTCCTATCTCTATCCATGTCTAATATGTCAAATATATCTATGCTTATGTCATTTAGTCAGCTGTTGTTGTTGTTCGCTACAAATTTGCTGTAAAGCATTCTTCAGGTGATGAAATAATATAACCAGGTGGTAGGCTAGGCCCACACGTAGATAATGGTGGGTTATCGTTTGAAGACGAAGAAACTCTACTTACGCACACAAAATATCTAGATGTATGGGCATTAGGCTTGGGCCAATTAATGTTAATGAGGAGATAACTCCTCCTGTGTCTGCATATTCTATTGTAGCTAGCTCATTGCGTTTGTTTAGAGTGCATAGATGTGGTCAGCATATAACGAATGATGTCTTTTCAGTTGGGCGAAGATTTCATTTCTTTGTTATATTCTTGTGCTGCCTGTATGATTATTGCCTTCTGCTTGATGCTGCTTGTAAGAGTACATATGCCAAGAGTCGCTATTGTTTCTGAGGACCAAATGACTAAACCTTTGTAGGGTTTCCTTAAAAGAAGACAACTCCAGTATTACATTAGAATTATCTCCTTTAAAGAAGACGACTCAGTCAAAACAGTTGTCACACATGTAATTTGAATACATAGGTGTATTAGGTAACAATATTAAAAGTTAGTAAGAACTTCTATTGCTAGAAAAATATAAAGTTTTTTCTAAAATGAAGGCTTCGATGTTGACATTTTGAGATGAATATTTCAAATAATTTATCCAGCTCATTCATTGATGAACAGTGCTAGTTTATTAATAAAACCAAACCAACAATATATATATATATATAATAGCGCTACTGTGATTTGCTCGCAGTTTCCAGTACTAAAATGAACATTAAGAAGACTGTCTCAGTCCCCATTGCCAAACAAGCTTGCTCAGTTCTATAGCATTGCGTTTGCTGCTACGAGAAAAGGAGGCTTTACATGGTTGTTACATCAGGCTTTAAACTCAGTTTCACATTATCCCAACATAGGTTTCCTTAGTGTTATTGTCATACCTGTTGACAGTAGCTTGGTATATTATGCCTTATATGTCTATGTCATATAGATATATGATGCAAATATATATATCTATACCTGTATCACATCTTTGTCTTTGTCATGTATATCTATGTCATATATATCTATATAATATATACATCAAGTGCGTGCTACGGTTAGATGTATTAGTGGCAGCAAGTGATGGCTGTTATTACATCACGTTCTGCTGCTCTCAAATGATTACGTAAGTAATTAGATTGTACAAAGAGAATGATTACAAAACTATTATTAAATGATCGACCAAACAATGAAATACAATAGCCGCAGTCAGTCAATATTTTTGTGGCACGTGTCCTTAGTGTCACTGAGTCCAATACTTCATTTCCATTAAAAATCAACTCTAATTAATAAAAACAATAGACATATATGTATGTATACGTATATTGTAAGTAGTGTGTATGTACTAAATACTATATAGTACCCTGTATACATTGTAGGTTGCATGTACTAAATACTATATAGTACCCTGTATACATTGTAGGTTGTATGTACTAAGTACTATACAGTACTCTGTATACATTGTAGGTTGTGTGTATGTACTAAATACTATATAGTACCCTGTATACATTGTAGGTTGTGTGTATGTACTAAATACTATATAGTACCCTGTATACATTGTAGGTTGTGTGTACTAAATACTATATAGTACCCCGTATACATTGTAGGTTGTATATACTAAATACTATATAGTACCCTGTATACATTGTAGGTTGTGTGTATGTACTAAATACTATATAGCACCCTGTATACATTGTAGGTTGTGTTTTCTATGGAATAATTATGTTTACCACTGGATGCGGAGATATAGCTCACCTCACTGTCATAGCCTTAGATCGTATGTTAGCCATTGCTTCACCAATAAAGTATCGGGCATGGGCGCAAAAGCCCATTCTTACTGCAGGAGCCATTGCATTCTCCTGGTCTTATGGATTCCTCTGGGCTATTTTACCATTAACAGGTACGTGTCTACTTAAACTGGCTTAAACTTGAGTTTTGTATAATACGAGGTACAATACCAGGTACAACACCAGGTGCAATACCATGTACAATACCATGTACAACACTAGGTACAACACCGGATACAACACCAAGTACAACACCAGGTAAAATACCAGGTACAACACCCGGTATAAGACCAGGTATAATATCATGTACAATACCAGGTGCAACACTAGATACAATACCATGTACAATACCAGGTACAACACTAGGTACAACACCGGGTACAACACCAGGTACAATACAAAGTCCTATATAAGGTATAACACAAGGTTTAATACAAGGTACTATACTAGGTACAGTGCAAGGCACAGTATCAGGCACAATACAAGGTATATTACAAGGTACAATATAAGGTACAATACAAGGTACAATACAAGGTCCAACACAAGGTACAATAATTGTATTGCACCCGGTATTGTGTTAGGTTTCGGTGTAATGTGTTTGTAGAAACCCTTATTCACCTTTAGAGGCACCAGAGACATGTGCACGAGAGGAGCTATCATTTTACACCAGCACTAAAAGGTAGTACAGGGCTGGTATAAGCCTCCAGGGTCCGCAGTGAGCCCTGCACAGTTGGTAGTGACCCTTGCAGGACTGGTGGGCACCCCGCTTGGCTGGTATAAGATGGCCACCTTAGCGGAGAAATGAAAAATTAGCCTGAGAAGATTCACTACCCTAAATACCAGAAGTAACCTTTCCTAGAAGAAAGATATTATAAACCCAAGGGGAGGTGCAATCCCAGGACAGCCAGGGCCCAGCCACTGGACAGTGGGGCCAGGACTTTACCTCTTAGCCATTTGACACCTTATGCACTTATTCCTTTACTGTATTGTTATTGGTTATCTATTTATATATGTATTTGTATCGCTTTATTCACTTCCTGAGCATGTTTTATTGGACAACTATATGAGATATGTAAACTACTTCCTGTCATCCAGCCAATATCAGGGCTTGATGCTACCATACTCATTGCATTCATTCACTTGTCAAACTCTAGGAGATTACCTCCCTAGAACTCAGTATTCTGCAAATAAATGCCATAATTAAGCTAACACTCTGTGTAGTTTATCTGGGCCATGGGCTCCCTGCACACCGACTTGTCTGGCAGTAAATTGAAAAAGTTGTCACTGTCAATACTGGCAGCGTCCCCTCTGGAGATGGGTATAATACTTTGGATAAGTGATACCTCATTGTGAATGAAACCAAAATCCACTACATGGGTTGCAGCAGTGCTATAAACAGTACATTCCATGCTGCACTCTTCTCTCATGCTGCCATCTGGCCTTGTAAATGCGCTGCAAGCCAGCTATCATTGAGAATAGATCTACTGGGTGTAGATCAAGAAACAATACTTTATACTTACTGGCACAGAACACTACCAGAGTTTTCTGCAGACTAGTCGAGGCCCTCCGCCCTGCAGCAGTTATCCCGGCAGTAGTAGTAATATATGAGCAGATCTCCCTACCAAGTGTTTTTTTGTGGATTAGACCTTGGAGTTTAGACAATAGGTTACGGCGTTGGATGAATTCGCCGAGTTTATATTGTATTTTACTTGAGGGGTACTTGAGTGGCATTTGAGTGGCATTTGAGTTTTGATTAGTTTTTTACTTAATTTGAACTTATATGGCATATAGATTTTGAATGTATGGCATTCAAGTTTTGATAACTTTTTTACATAACTCGAATTCATATGGTATCTTGAGAGAGAGGGGAGAGGAGAAAGGAGAGAGGAGAGATGGGAGATGAGAGAGGAGAGAGAGGAGAGAGAGTTTTTAGTTTTCTATACATTCATGTATATATGGTTAGTTATGTACATATTTATGGCTATATTTATATCTACATAGAGAGAGGAGATATATCTACATTGAACAAATATATTGATCAAAAATGAAAATTATATGATTATATACCTGATTACATAATAAGTAGGGAAAATCTTCTGGAGAGAGGGGGGGAGGAGAGATGAGAGAGGAGAGATTTTTTTTTAGTTTTTATACATTTATGTATATATGGATAATTATGTACATATTTATGGATATATTTACATTTACATTGAATAATATACATTTATTACATAATAAGTATATTAAATGCTATAAAATATGTTGGAAAATTACCAAATTAGACCTCTAGATGGTTAAAATCTACAGTATTTGGGAAATAACTGCAAGAGAGGAGAGAGGAGTATTTGGTAGAGGAGAGAGTATGTTGAGAGAGAGAGGAGAGATAAAAAGAGGAGAGAGGAGAGAGGAGATATATCTACATTGAATAAATACAGTGATTAAAAATGAAACAATATGTGAATATATACATTTATTGTGTAATAAGTAGGAAAAAAAATTTAAAATAATTACATGAAATTGAATTATAGCTTTAGTTACATTGGATAGTTTACATTATATAGAAAAGGGAAATAGCTCACCAAGTCACATTGTCCAACTTGTTTTTTGAATTAGAGTCTATCCATCGCTAAAACACTCATCATTTTTTTTCAGCAACATATCCTGTCTCAAAATCATCAAAGTCTCCACATAGAAAATCTTCAAGTTCATCATCATCATCAATTTCTAATACTGTTTTGTTTTGCTTTGCTTGATCACAATATTGTTGCCAATACATTCGACCGAGACGGTATGGAGAGCAAAATGAAAGATCGTATTCTGTCTTAAATTTTCCGTGGGTTGTTTTTCCTCTGTAGATCATCACACCTGGAGTATATTTGTTAGCTTCTGAAGCATATTTGTCTGGTATGACGAGCGTCTTCAACAGCGTTTCTCCACATTGTTCAATGCTATAACGGATACAAATTACATTCGACTGCCCTCCTTTAAATCGATGAGGAACGAATCTATCAACAACATCTTGGTAAGGAAAAATAGCGCCGGGTTGAAAACTATTGAGGGTGTTGATGTTCAAGAAGCGTTTGAGCTGACATTTAGTCAATGTACTAAAATATAGTGATTCCTCTTCAGCTTTCTTTTTGCTTAGAGGATGTCTGCTAACACGTCTGACATCGTACCAAAGAACGTTTTTATTTTTTGGTTTTCCCTTTCTACCCAAATATACAACGTTAAACGGAGGGGGGTAATTATCACAGTTGAAGTTTTTAGCTATTTCAACTGGACAGAGGAGTATTTTGGGTTCGAGTTCATTTATATCTGAAGGTTCATGGTAGTGTACTTGAGAATATCTACACTTCTCCTTACTTGATGGATGTATCACACCAGTCACTCGCATAATGCTTGGGATAGGAAGATCTTCAAATGTTTTGCAAATCGGAACTTTTGGTGAGTCAATCACTTGAGAACCTTTAGACTTTTCTAATTCCCTAGCTCTCCTTTCGTTGAGACATTCAACTGTTAAATGAGTTATAGCTGCGCTCTCCATTGTTTGCTTATCAACGGAAGTAGTTTGTTTTCTCACTGTTTGTTTTCGTTTCCTTACTATTCGCTTTTTTGGAGCAGTTTTCCTTCTCTTAGGAGTTGTTTTGCCGTTTTTCATTTTATTTTCTGTTGGATATGGATCTGTGCTAAGGAGCTCTTCAGAAAGAGCATCCATAACATTCTAAAAATAAAAGGGTAATATTTGCATGAGTGGCTAAGAGTGTATTTATTACTTAGAGTGTCTTATATATATATATATATGTATTTATGCCAAAAGCAGTTAAGATCATAGAGTTATGGTAGATTGAGAATGTGCTTATTAAACTATTGGGATGTGGAGACAGACAACAAAGGATGCATTCAAATATATATATATATGTATTTACTTAATATTATACCGCTTTTAACATCTAAATTGGTAAGAAATAAAATATAATAGTTTGAACAAAATATTGTAAAATAATAAAAAACAACTAAAAATTTTTCATAAATATGTATGAAACGCTTCCAACATTAATTCTAAAATACCTACAGAAGAGGATAGAGCTTTATCTATTTGGACATAATTATAAATATGCTTTCTGAATTTATAAAAAGTTTTTTTGTTCCATGTCATGTTGTATAATTTTTTGAAAACTATTTGATTCCAAGCACTTCTTTCAATTTCTTTTAAAAAATTATTAATATTAACGACTTCCACCATTGACAAAACGATTTCGAAACTGTTTTTTATAATGTCATCAAAACGTTCTGTAGATATATCACGTTTCTTACAACACATCCCCATACTCATCATGTGTTGAGTTATACAGAATATTATAACTTGAAATGTCAAACGTTCTACAGCTTTTTCTTCAACAACATCATTATTTATCACATAGTTATGATACATTTCTGGAAGGAAGTCCTTTAAGTAGATTGGATTTGTTGTTGCATTGTTCTAAAATACAAGTGATAATTAGATAACTAAAATAATTAAAGGTGTTCAACAGGTGTTAAATAGTATTTTTTATTAATTCTTACCTTTTCATCAGGCTGAGATTCCGACTTTAGATACAATGGTTGACTTTCTACGACTTGAGTATTCATTCTGAAAAAAACAGAAAAAATTGGTTCAATTGTTTATAACCAATTTAAAGATAGATATGTCATAAAGCCTTCAGATAGTTGTGTTAGCTAGCGGAAATATTTGAATTTAAGTTTTACCTTTATGAAGAGAGAACTCTTAGTAGTTGCAATGGAAGATGTAGTAGATAGATGTTGCTCCTTTGCTCACTGTTGTTGAACTGGATGCTTTCTGTCTGAAACCGTTGTCTCTTATATAGGTGAATGTGTAAAAATAAATCTTTCATTCCCGCGAAAGCATTGGTTTGTATTCGCGTGAAAATAAATTGTTTATTCCCGCGAAAGCAACGGTTTCCATTCGCGTGAAAATAGCTTATTTATTCCCGCGAAAGCATTGGTTTCTATTCGCGTGAAAATAAATTCTTTATTCCCGCGAAAACATTGGTTTCTATTCGTGTGAAAATAAATTATTTATTCCCGCGAAAGCAATGGTTTCCATTCGCGTGAAAATAAAATATTTATTCCCGCGAAAGCAACGGGTTCCATTCGCGTGAAAATAAACTATTTATTCCCGCGAAAACATTGGTTTGTATTCGCGTGAAAATAAAATATTTATTCCCGCGAAAGCAACGGTTTCCATTTGCGTGAAAATGAAGTATTGATTCCCACGAAAGCTTTGGTTTGTATTCGCGGGAAAATAAAATATTTATTCCCGCGAAAGCAATGGTTTCCATTCGCGTGAAAATGAAGTATTGATTCCCGCGAAAGCTTTGGTTTGTATTCGTGGGAAAATAAAATTTCCATTCCCGCGAAAACAACAGTTTCTATCCGTAGGAAAATAAATTATTTATTCCCGCGAAAACATTGGTTTGTATTCGCGTGAAAATAAATTATTTATTCCCGCGAAAGCAACGGTTTCCATTCGTGTGAAAATAAAGTATTGATTCCCGCGAAAGCAACGGTTTCCATTCGTGTGAAAATAAAGTTTTGATTCCCGCGAAAGCTTTGGTTTGTATTCGCGGGAAAATAAAATATTTATTCCCGCGAAAGCAATGGTTTCCATTCGCGTGAAAATGAAGTATTGATTCCCGCGAAAGCTTTGGTTTGTATTCGTGGGAAAATAAAATTTCTATTCCCGCGAAAACAACAGTTTCTATCCGTGTGAAAATAAATTATTTATTCCCGCGAAAACATTGGTTTGTATTCGCGTGAAAATAAAATATTTATTCCCGCGAAAGCATCTGTTTCCATTCGTGTGAAAATAAAATATTGATTCCCGCGAAAGCATTGCTTTGTATTCGCGTGAAAATAAAATTTTCATTCCCGCGAAAGCAACGCTTTCCATTCGCGTGAAAATAAATTATCTATTCCCGCGAAAACATTGGTTTGTATTCGCGTGAAAATAAAGTATTCATTCCCGCGAAAGCAACAGTTTCCATTCGCGTGAAAATAAAATGTTTATTCCCGCGAAAGCATTGGTTTGTATTCGCGTGAAAATAAAGTATTCATTCCCGCGAAAGCAACAGTTTCCATTCGCGTGAAAATTAAATGTTTATTCCCGCGAAAGCATTGGTTTGTATTCGCGTGAAAATAAAGTATTCATTCCCGCGAAAGCAACAGTTTCCATTCGCGTGAAAATTAAATGTTTATTCCCGCGAAAGCATTGGTTTGTATTCGCGTGAAAATAAAGTATTCATTCCCGCGAAAGCAACAGTTTCCATTCGCGTGAAAATAAAATGTTTATTCCCGCGAAAGCATTGGTTTGTATTCGCGTGAAAATAAATTATTTATTCCCGCGAAAGCATTGGTGTTCTTCCGTAGAAACAATGTTTCATTAATTTAACCTTATGATAAATGGCATGATTTCAGCTATATAAGAAGCACTGTTTTTACACAGAAAGCAGTCACTTCAACATTAGCAACTGAAGGAGCAAGATCTACTACAACATCATCTACTACAACTGCTAGAAGGACTTTTCTGTTTGGAGGTAAGTCAACTTGATTGAGTATAAATTTAATTTTTATCGATTTAGATACTAACAGTGGTGTGATATTGAGTAAATATATATATATATATATGTATATATATCTTCAAATTGGTTTGAAAAAGAAATCAAAAAATCATAACATGGATTTTTACTTTATCTTTTAGAATGTCGACACAAATCATTACAAAACAACTGAAGAATAAAGATCCAAAACCTTCACAAGATAAGAAGGTGATTGATGACAATGTACTTCTTCAACGCACTACGATTCCCTTTCAAAGCGCCAGTCTGAATACTCTGGCAACTCTCATCATCAAAAGCGCCTCTCTGTTAAGTACTCTATCTCCAGCTTCCAGAAGAAACATTGAAAACATAGTCAAAGTTGAAGATTTACCAATACCTACAGTTATGCAGGTGTTAACCGTTGAGCTCCATGATGAAACGAACTGTACCATCATCTACAACTATAAAAAGGATGGAAAGGTAGTTAGAGTGAAGAGCACTATTCCATTAGCAGCAGGATTACTTGTCAATGAAGCTTCGCAAATAAGACCACTGGTTTTGATCTACATGGGTGTTGAAAAGACAGGAAAAGCAATTTTTCGTGCTGCTACAGAAACAGGAACTACTTTGAGGTGTAAGAATGCGTTTGATGTATTACCAGGAAAAAGTATGCGACAAATCAATGCTTATTTCGAGGTAGCTAATCTTCAGGATTTCCCAACAGATAGTGTCATATGTTTCCAAAACCCTGAAGTTATAGCAAAATCTGACAGACGATGGAATGGAAATGAAGAGACTCTTCTAGTTCAATACAGAAGTGTTGTAGATGAAGAATTACTGATCGGAGATATGCGCATTCCTCTTCAAATAGCTTCTGCTGTGACATCGGAGAGATTTGGAGTGATTTTGTTCAAGGGTCTGAGTCGAAACGCAGACAATTCAATTTTCTACAACATCAGTGTACTCGCAGCTCATCAAGCCTTCGTCCAAGCCTCGGAACTGGCTGATAATCCAAAATCTGAGGATTTTCTCAACCACTTCGATGATGCTGAAAAAGAAGACTGTGGAGAACAAACTCTCAAGAAGCTAATCTATAACTCAAGGGATTCATATCACTATAGGTAAGTTTTATTAATTTTTACCATAATTTAAAAAAAGTTGATTTGTGAAAATTTTGTGGATTCTTACAATGAAAAACCCCTTAAAATGATAAATTTGTGAACATTTTTGTAAAACATTTTTAAGTTATATATATATTTCGAATTAAAAAAGGATTTTGTTGTGTCATCAGTGTATTTTTTTACATAAAAGTTGGAAAAAATAACAAAAGGTGATAATTATTTTACAAAAATGTTCAATTTTTCACATAAATGATCAATTCATAAACATTTTTTGTAAAACATTTTTAAATTATATCTATTTCGGATTAAAAAAAGAATTTTTTTGTGCAATCAGTATATTTTTTTACATAAAAGTTTAAAAAATAACAAAAGGTTATAATTATTTTACAAAAATGTTTAGTTTTTCACATAAATGATCAATTCATAAACATTTTTTGTAAAACATGTTTAAATTATATCTATTTCGGATTAAAAAAAGGACTTTTTTGTGCAATCAGTGTATTTTTTTACATAAAAGTTTAAAAAATAACAAAAGGTTATAATTATTTTACAAAAATGTTTATTTTTTCACATAAATGATCAATTCATAAACATTTTTTGCAAAACATGTTTAAATTATATCTATTTCGGATTAAAAAAAGGACTTTTTTGTGCAATCAGTGTATTTTTTTTACATAAAAGTTTAAAAAATAACAAAAGGGTATAATTATTTTACAAAAATGTTTAGTTTTTCACATAAATGATCAATTCATAAACATTTTTTGTAAAACATTTTTAAATTATATCTATTTCGGATTAAAAAAGGACTTTTTGTGCAAACAGTGTATTTTTTTACATAAAAGTTTAAAAAAAATCACAAAAGGTTATAATTATTTTACAAAAATGCCTAATTTTTTACGTAAATAACACGTTTTATCACATAAATGACTTATTCATGAGTGTTTGTTGTAAAACATTTTTAAAATTATATATATATATATATTTATATTTATACATTCCGAATCCAAATGAAAAAAAGGACTTTTTCGTGTGTAATCAGTGTATTTCTTTTACATAGAAGTTGAAAAAATAACAAAAGTTTATATTTATTTTACATTAATTTTAATCATACTATACTAATACATCATTTTTTATTTTAGTCCATTATATCGTAAAAAGAAAACAGAGTAAAGAACTTTCCCTAAGAAATATTGAGCTGAATGATGTAACTCAGTGAGTTATTTTCCTGTTATATATAATGTAAACTATCTAATGTAGCTAAGAGTAAAATTTAAATTCGGTAAAATTTATTTATATAATGAATAACTTTTGTATTTTAGTCAATTATTGGATCACAGAGAATACGGAATACAAGAGTTCCTCCCTGGGTCTAATAATATACCAGAAGAATATCAAGGAAGATATTGTTCAAGAAAAGCGCTTTGTAACCATTGATATCGTAAGCTATAGTAGTTTGTATTACAGAAAATTTAATATAAAACAGTTTTATGAATGTAAAAACTAGATATGGTATTTTCTATTACAATTATTTACTTGTAAATTTTATTCAACTAGAGAGGTAATTTGGTGATTTTTTGACAGTTTTTAAAAAAGTTAAAAAGTACAAAAAAATCAAAAAAATATCGAAAACTATATATTTCAATGATTATTTTTTAAAAAGTTCAAAAAATGTAATAAAGCTCTGTTTTGAAACATAAAAAATTTAAAAGGATTGTGTAGGATAAAATTCTCACTCAAAAAATTATTGAAAATTGAATGAAATAAAAAATATTTTCCCAAATACCAAAGTTTTGTAAATATAAAGTGAAAAACTCTATATATATATATATATATACACATTGTTTTAAAATAATATCGAAAACTATATATTTCAATGATTATTTTTTAAATAAAATAAAAAAATTTAAAAGGAAGGTGTAGGATAAAATCCTCACTCAAAAAATTATTGAAAATTGAATGGAATAAAAGAATATAAAGTGAAAATCGCTATATATATTTATTTTTTTTAAAAAAATATCGAAAACTATATATTATAATGATTATTTTTTTAAAAAGTTGAAAAAACAAAAAAACTTTGTAATAAAACCCTGTTTTAAATCATAAAAAATTAAAAAGGAATGTAATAAAAGAATATTTTACCAAAATACCTCATTTTTTTTTGTAAATATCTAGTAAAAATTTCTGAAATATTGTTGGTAAAATTTACTGGAAAATGGTTTCAAGTGTGTCAAAGACTAAATATGATGTTTTCATTGAAATGTTTATTTTCAAAAGATCCAAATAATAACATTGAATCAATTAGTTAAATTTAACAGTCAAATTCTTTTTTATCAAGTAGGCTTAATGTTTCTATTGTGATTAATTCTCAAATATTGTAAACTTGAACTATCTAGAGGAGTAATTTGTCGATTTTGATGTGTTTTTTTAAAAAAATTATCATGTAATACCGCATACTTCAGTTCTAATTCGTTTTGAACAATTTCATGGGAGACAAAGAATAAAAAAGTTACATTGATTTAGTTTTTAGAATTAAAGTTGCTATCAAAAATGGATTGTTCTTCTTTAAAAAAATGATTACGTAATACTACATGCTTCAGTTCTAATTCGTTTTTAGAATTGAAGTCGCCATCAAAAATGGTTTGTTCTTCAATGGGTAAATCCATAACCTCCTCCTCATCATGACAAAAGCTTTCTGATGATTGCATTTTGAAAAACAAATTGCATTGTTTTAGTTTTCCGAATTGAAATTGCCATCGAAAATGGTTTGTTCTTAAACGGGAAAATTCATAGTCTTCTCATCATCATGTCTAAGTTTTCTACCCCAATATCTCCAACCTCTCAGAGATAGGAATTGTTCTGTTTAAAAAATAATGGAAATTGTATATATAAATGATTGTTTTTGAAAAAAATGGTAAATTTTTGAAAAAAATTCAAAAGGAAAATGCAGGATAAAACCCTCACTCAAGAAACTAATTTTGTATGATAGGTTGCTCACCTAATAATAAGAAAATAATGAATGATTTATATTTAAACAATTATTGAAAGAATTAATGAAAATTGAATAGAATAAAGGAAATATTTTACCAAATAGTCTGTTTTTTTTGTAAAGATATACAAACAGATAAAATTTAACCATTTAAAGGATGATTTCTTTTTTTGCAAAAAAAATAATGAAGATTTAATGAAATGAAAGAATATTTTACCAAATACCTTGTTTTTTTGTAAATTTGTACAATTAGAATAAGAAAATAGTGAATAATGTATATTTAAGCAATTATTGAAAAAATTAATAAAAATTGAATAGAGTAAAGGAAATATTTTACCAAACACCCTGTTTTTTGTAAAGATATACAAACAGATAAAATTTAACCATTTAAAGGGTGATTTCTTTTTTGCAAAAAAATAATGAATATTTAATGAAATGAAAGAATATTTTACCAAATACCCTGTTTTTTTGTAAATTTGTACAATTAGATGAAAATTGAATAAATCGAAAAAATATTTCACCAAATACCTCTTTTTTGTAGATGTAAACAAATAGATGAATATCTAACTTTATCCATTTTTTTCCATTTGGGATCATGTTTTGAAGGTTTTCAAGATAGTTTTTAGTAAAAGCTTATGTATTGATTGTCATTACAAGTTGTAGTGTTTGGTATTATTTAATATTTACTGACTCTAGCTATATTATATGAAATTTTCCCTACTTATTGCACAATAAATGTATATATTCACATATTGTTTCATTTTTAATTACTGTATTTATTCAATGTAGATATAATGAGTCGAATTACAAAAAAATATCAAAACTTAAATGCCATACATTCAAAATCTAGATGCTCTATGAGTCAAAGTTATGTATATAATTATGTACAAGATTATCAAAACTTGAATGCCATACATTCAAAATTTAAAAGTTCAAATTAAGTAAAAAAATAATCAAAACTCAAATGCCACTTAAACGCCATTCAAATGCCACTCAAGTACCCCTCAAGTAAAATACAATATAAACTCGGCGAATTCATCCAACGCCGTAACCTATTGTCTAAACTCCAAGGTCTAATCCACAAAAAAACACTTGGTAGGGAGATCTGCTCATATATTACTACTCCCGGCACAGTGTAAGCCAACAGATTGTCTGCATCAATCGTAGAGCTTGCTCCATTTGCAGCAGTCTAAGTGCAGATCTATACCGGATTCCCTACAGGCTCGTAGAGTTCCCTCCCTTGGAGTAGCAATACCAGCACTGTACACTTTGAGAGAGCTTTATTGTTTCACCACAGCCCTTTTGCATACAGTCTCAACTATTATTTACCCTGGTAAAGCATGCATATTTTAAGCCACTGACATTAGCTACAATCAACTTGCCGCGCTTCCCAGCTAGTAGTCTTGACTTTGGTTCATGACAGAACCAATTACATTGAGTGTACGGTCGTAGAGCTTGCTCCACCAACAGCAGAACTGATTGTGAGTCATTTATACACAATACAGGCTCAGTTCTAGAGGTTACTCCAGCTATATACCATATCTTTATACAGTACCAATCGCTACTGGCTGCAGCTCATAAAGTTCACTCCACAATGCAGCAGTGCACCAAAGTCCAGTAACGGCTGAGACAAGCTCAGACTGCCAAATACTGTTACAGTACCCACCATAGTGGCCTCTGGAGCTGCTAGATCCGTTGGAATTACTGATCTGGCCTGGGATACAGTTGCACTGACTATTTCATAGAAAGGTGTTGAGTTCCTCCTCTATTTGTTAAGGAATGGCCAATCAGAGAGCGCGCAGTGCTTGTAGACCATCTGTTGGCGACCCAGACAGACTGATGGAAGCATTGCAAGACATTCTGAACCAAACCTAAGCAATACACCCGCCACATTCAAAGCACCCAAGTTCAAGGGGAAAGGTGATGTTGAATGTTTCATCACCAAGTTCATTGATGTAGGGGAGACAAATAAATGGCCAGAAAACACTGCCATGTTACACTTGCATGATGTATTAAGTGATAGGGCATTGAAAATTGGTAAACCTCCACATCTGCAGGGTATCTTTGCTGCACTGAGAACATGTTTTGATCTGACGCCAAGGGAAGTCATGTACCTGTTCACCAGCCTGCCCATGCAAGACAAAACACCGCTCTGAGAGCATGCCAATGAAGTAGAGCCTCTGGTATGCATTGCATATGCTAACCTGCCTCACAGATCCATGCAGAGGATGATGCCGGATATGTTCAGATCCACAACGCTTATCTGCAATGGCATTTGCTGGCCATGCAGCTCATGGATTTGGCAGATGCTGTGCTAGCCGGCAATGAATACCTGCAAATAAAGGCTCATGTGAGGATGGTTGAAGAAGATGAAAACGCCGAGTAGACAGGAGCTGCTACAAGGAGTGCATTGTCACATGACTACCCCAAACCTTCAGTATCGCCAGTGTACAGTACACCAACCCCTGCCACTCCGAATCCCCTTGGAGTTATCATGAACTCCCTGAAGACCCTAACCGAACAGGTGCAGTCATTCCGACAAGAAAATGACTCCAACCCCTGTCCTCACATCAATACCAAAGGAGTAGCACACCAGAGAGTGTGGCCACTCAGCCAAAGCACCCACCAGATCGATATCTCATCCCTCTGCCAGACCAACATGCCAAATCACTCCAGCGAGTAGAATGGTTCAACCCAGTTAAGTTGAGACAGAGCCCCATTAGGTTGGCTTACAACCAGTCCAGTCTGACTATCCAAACACCGAGGCTCACAAAAAAAAGGACCGAGGCTCGTTAAATCAACCACTCCTCTAATCGACATCCCACAAGAAGTTCACCCTGTTAGGGTTAAGAAGAAGCCTTCTCTTAATCACTCACCTCAAACCCACTACTACCTGCTTGGCAAAATTGAAAGACATCCACTATCGATTTTATAGGATGGTGACTGCACTACCAATCAGCTATCTAAACAAATCTACCAAAGCCTGTCCCTAGCAGTTAGGAGCACCCAACTAAACATTCAACCCTGTGGCATCATGACCGATGATTCAAGGGTGCCTTTCTTGGGCACTATTAAAATTCTCATTTGTCTCCGGAATTTCAAAACTGATGCCACTCTTACAATAGGACACATAATCGAAGATGCAATCATTGGCAAACCATTCTTCATGACACATCAATGCCAGGTGAATTTTGATGAGGCTGCTGTCATGTTAAACAGTTGCCAACTCCAGTGCACCAACCAGCATGGCAGATTACCAGTCGATAAGGTCCAAGTTGTGGGGTGCACTACGCTGACCCCTTGCTCTGAAGCAACATTAACTTTCCAGGTTAACTCGAAGAATCATGGTCCTCTAGGCATAGTGGAAAGGTGTCCTGATGCTCACCCATGGCCACTAACATCAAACAACTAGACAGATGGGGTCGGATAATCATACTGTGTCTAAACCCTACCGATCAACTGTTGGAGCTAAGAGCTGGCCAAACTATTGAACGCTATACCTTCCTAGGTTCAAACAGTGTTCTCTCGGATACTCCACATCCTACTGTGGGGTACCAACCCACCAGAAGTCCAGCCTACCTGGTACCCAATCACCTAAATTATCTGTACCAGAGGACACGGGGAAATTGCCAGAGCAACTAAGAAAATACAGCACCTAGCTCAGCAGATGGAATGGTATGAAGCTACCTTCAGTATCGAAGATCACGGCATGAGCATTAGCATTCCCCTTTTACCAAGCACCAAACCGATAAGCCAACTCACCCTACCGGCTCAGTCCTCAGAAAGAGAAGGAGGTGGAGAAACAGTCACCTGCTGGACAAGTGGTTAATAGAACCAGCATCAGGAGCATCGAGCTCCACAGTGGTCCTGTTGAAGAAAAAGGACGGGACTTGGTATTTTTACATCAACTTTTGATGGATCAATTCCATCACACAGCTGAATGCCCACCTCCTACGTTGCATTGACAAGAACCTGGATGCATTGGCTGGAAACTAGTATTTCAGTACTTTAAGCTCGGTGAGCGATTACTGACATGTGCAACTGTATGAAAATGCAAGTGAGAAATCAGCATTTTCTACCATTTTATACATATGGCCGATAATTTTAACATATTTCAAAGTGAAGTGGCGGCCCCACCAAAGTGGAGGTGGCCAAAGAGCTGGCCCTTAGAGACCTAGAAACTCCATTCTCCCTCAAACAATGATGTTGTCTCCATTGTGGGCCAAAAATCCCCTCCTCTCTGGACTTGGAGTTGGCCAAAGCCGAAACAAGAAGGCCGACATACAGTAGCCACCATGTATCAAGCAGTTCAAGGTAATGACACTTTGCCCAAAAACAGCTAGAGTTCGGAAGTAGTAAGCTATTATTGCTTGCTCATCAATAATCTTCCATGAGAATCAGGCCAGACGGTGTCCTAGGACTCAGCATAGCCATAAAAAAGAAGTCTGGATAGTGTGCCCTTTGCCTACCGGACTGCAGGGACCTTTATGTGGCAAGTCCACCACTTTCTCACCATGAGGTAACACATACCCAACAAAAGTTGTTACTGACCTGGTATTGGCTAGAACTTTTTGCTAACACCTGTTGGTTAGTCCATAGCTGCAAGGTTTATCAGTAGGCTAAAAGTGGTGGCTCTTAGCCCAACCCTAATAGACAGTGCATCTACGTTGGCAGACTGTGGCAAAAGTTAGCTGTCCACTTGGTGGGACCTTTGCTTGGGACAGGGAGACAATAATTGGACGCTTGTGTTGACCCAACACTTCAGTCAGTGGCAGGATGACTTGGAACTCCTGTGTGCAACTACCACTATAGTAGCCATGACCCAAAATGAAAGGATCTTTGTCTACTTCAGGATCCCTGAGCAAGACAATTCAGTCCAGCAAGGTTGATTTGACAGCAGCTTGTTGCAAGAGTTGTGTTCCTTCTAAAACATTTACAAAACTAAGACTACCCCTCATATCACTGACAAGCCAATGGGGTAGTGGAAAGGTACAATTGGACCTTCGGGGACTCTTTGAGATCTCTGCAACTAAAATGACAATCCAATAAGTGGACCTGCTACTTCTCTAGCTCATGAGGGTTTTTTGACTTAACCCCACACAGTCACCAGAAAAACTGCCAACTTTCTCATGCTATGTAGAAAGCTCTGCCTACCCAATCAGATTACCTATCACCCTCTCCTCTCTGACAAACTCCTACTACAAACCTGTGCTGAAACCCTCAAAGAACATCTGGAGGATATACATCAGGCACTAATAGAAGAGCCGACTCAAGTGAGGACAGAAGAAGGCAAAGTACCTACCACTTTACCCCGAGGTAACTAGTGTAGTTGTTGAACCAGAGGTGACAAAAGAGAGAGAACCACAAGCTTCGACCAGAATTCATTACTCTTTTAAAAATGAAGAAGCTTATCACAATCATACTTATTTAATTATGAAGCACTGCCAGAGAATCGGGCAGAGCACCTGGAATCTAAGCCCTACTATCCCTGTACCAACCACCAAGGACAAGCTCCCTTGACCCAATAGGACTGGACTAGACCTTCTAGGACCAGAGTTCTTCCTCCCCCAGCTTTTCAAGAACCACCATGCTTAGTCAGCATTGACTTTGTTATAGAAGCGCCACCCATCGAGCCCCTGGAGCCACCCGGGACACCAACTAGGACTTCGCCACCCCAGTGACAGAGGCATACTCCAAGTACCCCCAATTTATGCTAAGATCTGGCTCTCCAACCCATAGAAGCTCACTATTAGTTGCTGGAGGCTGACCCCGACAAAAATTCAGACCCCTAACCTAGTATGGTGAAGTATACTGCCACCAAGTTGCCAGGAACTTGTAACAGGACTCCTGGTATAAGAAACATTTTCCTGATCTTCCTCCACCAAATCAGCTGGCTCGTCAGTCTTTTCCTCTCTCCTCTTGTCTTCCTCAGTCATATGAAGGACAGGTTCACGGCTTGTTACAGCTGAGATAGACTGGCTACACCACCAAACGGGTAGCCTCAGAGGTGATCTCTTTTAAGATGTCAGACTTTGTATATAGTATACTTTCAATCACACGCTCATTCCTGCACACACACACATATGTATATTAATCTGGATATGGAGATGCCTTCCTCCACATACTGTTCTTTATATATTACAAGGTATGTCTTTAATGGAGAGAGGTATGTGGTAGATTTTGGTTTAAAGTGTTTGTAGAAACCCTTATTTACCCTTAGAGGCACCAGAGGCATGTGCAAAAGAGGGGCAGAAATGCCACCCCAGAACTAAAAGGCAGTGAAGGACTGGTATGAAGTGCGCAGGGTTGGCAGTGACCTCAGCAGGTGGGTATCCCACCAGGCTGACACAAGATGGTCGCCTTAGCAGAAGAACCAAAAATTAGCCTGAGAAGACTCACCACCCTAGACCCTTCCCTAGAAGAAAGTACCATAAAACCAAGACTAGATATAGCTCCAGGATGTTCAGGATCAGGACTCCACCTCATAGCCACTTGGCACGTTGTGCATTTAATCGTTTACTGTATTGTTATTGGTTATCTATTTATATATGTATTGGTATTGGTTTATTCACTTCCTGTGCATGTTTTATTAGACGGTTGTATGAGATATGTAAATTACTTCCGGTCATCCAGCCTATAGAAAGGCTTGATGCTACCATGCTCATTGGTTTATTCATTCGCTTGACACACTCTTGGCGATTGCCTCCCTGCAACTCGGTATTATGCGAATAAATACCATTATAAAACTAACCTACATGCCGACAGATCTTGCAGTAAATTGACGAAGTTGTCGCAGTCAATACCAGCAGTGTCCCCACTAGCAAAAAGTATAACACTTGAGATGGTGGCATTTTGCTGCCAAGGAAAACCAAAATCACCAACAGTATTATAACAGGTTGTAATACAAGGATGGCTACAACACAAAGGTATATACGCTGTCACTCCATAGACATGGGATGGCTACAACACAAAGGTATATACGCTGTCACTCCATAGACATAGAATGGCTACAACACAAAGGTATATACGCTGTCACTCCATAGACCACTTCATAGACATATGTAGCACAAAGCTCTATTTTTAGGAATGTCATCCTACGCATATGAGGGTCCGACGAGCTGCTCTGTGGACTGGATGAGAAAAGACCTCGCTAACAGAGTTTATATTGTGCTCATATTTGTTGCATCATATTTCCTACCTATTGTTGCCATGGTTTCTTCATACGGTTTCATCTTTATCACAGTAAGTCAGCTATTAGTGGTAATGTCCTCACACTGAGACATCAATTACATGATATACAAGTTATAGTGGACTTTTATTGCATTCTAATAGCTGTATTTGTGGCCTTAACAGGTGAAAGCGGTTGGGCAGAAATTTGCTGGTGATGACAGCGCTGCCAGTAAGAAAAAAAGAGATGTGGAACTTAAATTGGCAATAAATTTCTCGATGGTGATGGGTAGGTGTCACTGGTACTAGATTTACTTCTGGTTTATTACCATCAGAGTATATATTACAAATATTACAAGACAACCAAGTATGTATTGTAACCAATTCCCTGTACACTAAGTGTATATTAATATATAAACTTGTTGTTAGTTGTCTACATGATGGCCTGGTCTCCGTACGCTATAGTCAGCATGATGGGAGTGTTTGGTGATGCCAGTAGTATTCCTCCAGCAGCTAGAGGATTCCCAGCAGTACTTGCTAAATTCTCCTTTGTAGTTAACCCACTTTTGTACGTTCTCTCAAACAAGGAACACAGGTATGCAGTTTATCCCAGCAGAGGTCTTCCTTCGCAAAGTATTTTGGTGAAATAATGATTGCAACTGATTGTCAAGCCTATATACTCTCAAATATTCAGTAAACTTAACCTTTAGGAAATACGTGTTAAAAATTTTGTCGCTTGAACCACATTTGTTACAATATAATATTGTAAAGTAAGTAAGCCGAACATCTGGAATGTTCTGGCAAAGTCTTTACATATTTTATGTCAAGGTATGCATTGCATGTAATCCTTGCTCTACATAATTTTGCTACCATTTCAGGAAGAGGATGAGAACCTTCCTTGGACTGTCAGTTGCTGTAGATGCAGCAAACAAACCAGCAAAAAAAAAGGATGAAGGAGAAAAGAAAAAAGCGCCTCCGGCAACGACTAAAAAAGATGAAGATGACGGCCCTGAAGAAACTGTTGCTTCGACATGTGACTTATAGAGCCTCAGTACCAGCAGCTACCCATCCCTTCATGCACCACATCATCCGCTCTCAACAGTTTCTGAAGCCTCTAAGCCTACAGACAACAGTAGCAACTGTTATATCCACACGGTACCAGCTACTATGCTCAAGCCACCGGGTGAAGTCAAACTTCCAGAGATCAGAGAATTTGTCAATGAAGTTAACGTAAAATGACAGATATACATTCCCATTGGTGGTATAGCGAACAATTGCAACACAAAACATGACAGCAAACTAAAATCTATTTTATGGAATACTAACAATCACAGAGTTAATCAAGTTTCTTTTAAGTTTGCTTGTAAATGTGTACTATTGTAACGGTTAATCACAAACAATATTCACCCTGTTTGCTATATGTTACCACAGTATGCGTTACTATTAAGTGTGAATGCAGTTATATGTAATCATATAATACTTAAGATGGATGATCCTTTTCAAGTGTTTGTGTGCTCACGAGTGTTTATTGATTTATCACATATTGTCAGAGAATATCCATTGACCTAAAATATTCAACTTATGCATTTCTAAGTAGCTCCAGCCAGTACCTCACCAGTATTTCTCAACTTTCATAGAAACTGCAATATTTTAGTTATTTATTATTTTATAATTTTTCAATTATTTTTGTTGTGAGAGTTGACAAATAAAGGTATCGTTGGTAAAAACAATCTGTTATGTCACGTCATGTTTGCAACTGAATAATAAATTAAACAATAATAGTGAACTTCATTCCTCTAGCTCCAAGTAGCTTTTGTGGATAATTTCATATATTTGGGCTAGACTTTTGCAAAGTTTAACTTGAAAAATTTATTGCCAAGCTTTGAAATTAGTTAAAAATTATTCAAGAAAAGTTTGCTCAAGTTAACTAGGGGTTAGAATTTATATTTGCTCATCGAAAACTCTGCTAAAAAATAATTACACTTAATTGTCAGATATGATAATTTCTTTTATGTAGAATTTTCTTAGATTACACTTTTTATAGTAAGCTTTGTCTGAGTTTGAGCAATGCTATAAATGGTAATTATGAGAATTTTTTTTTTATTGTAGCAAAAATAGGCGTTGGCCTGGTTGGAGCCAAGGATGTTATTGAGAATGCACCAAAATTTTGTTGTTGGCATAGATGATTGAGTGTAGAAGCACGTCTTGTATTTTAATTGACACAAATTTCCTTCAGATGAAAGCAGTGATTTAAATTCTGGAGTGTTACCAAGTAACGCTAGCAAATGTGCTAACCAATTATTTCAGGCCAAAAAATTTCGGTTTATATAGCCAATGTTTCATTGCATTTGACAAAGTACAGATTAAAATTCTATAGCCATAGCATTGCATGGTGACACTTTCGTCACTTGACACCAAATGATTGACGGAAACTATCCGTCACACGAAATGTCTATGCACAATATTCAAAGCTTCAAATGTGCAATTGATAACTAATGATGATGTCAACTTAGCTTAATTAAGTCAAAATTTGAATGCGGAAATTTTTTTGTTTTGTTTAATATGAGAAGACAGTCGATAATGGTTGACTAACATACCGCTTAGTGGCAGCAGCAAAGATTGATTTTTTAAGTGTACCAACTTAGGTTAGAAATACACGTAGCTGCAATCTTGTTCCACTGATTTACCTTTGTTATTACGCAACGACTGAGAAGGCTTGATGCTAGTAAAAAAACAATTACTATTCATAAATAAACGATTACGTGATTTATTATTAAACCAACTCTCTTGAAGTTTTGAATTTTATAAAATAGTTTATTATTATTTCTTTAATAACTAGCAGTATTAATGTTTTGATCATCTTTAATCAAACTCCATCAAAAAATATTTATTTGACAATTTATTTTTTCTCATCGCGATTGGGCAAAGTTCAAAAGATATTTTGGCAATTATCTGCATGAATTCAACGCATAAAAACTTTCATTAATCATTAACTTTAAGTGTTCATGAGTCGGCAATATTGAAAGAACTTTCAACAGCTGAGTGTGTTGAAATAAGGACATGAATGCTATATTTCCTTACTTGTCAGCTGGTAATGAGTTTAGTGCCAGTATAACAAATCATTAGATATTTTTGGGACCTGTCAGGTAGCTGATTAGTGATTGCCAGCAGCTGAATTGGCTGGCAGACCCCAGTATAGGAACCACCTTGTGCCAGGCATCCAATAGCAGGGATAGGTGTAAATGGGGATGACCTGGCTTATAATTAGCTGTTTTTGTTGGTCAGTTGCCAAAAGAACTCAACCCACCATCTGTATAAAAGCTGAGTGACTAGCCTTGCAATTTATTCCACCTCCATCTACCAGAGCAGCAGTACAGCAGCAAAACTTCAGGTAAGGCTTTATTTGACTCTTTTGGTTCGAAAGTTTTTTAGACTTGAATGTTAAATGCAATGAAGCAGCACAAAGTTAAAATATTTTTAAACCGATGTGTACATTTTTATTTTTTTAAAAAGTCGCTATAAATACTTTCACTAAAATGAGTTTTAGATTAGTTTAAATTTCAACAAACTGTTTGACTTCACAAAAATAGTAACGGTTTGATTATTTTTTTTATTAAAAGATTACTTCATACTGCATTAAGAAGAAAAAAATGGATGATATCACTTTTTGGAAAGTCTTGGTAAAACCATTTAAAACTAAACAAAATTTCACAAAACAATTTGTGCTAGTGATGGTGCAAACAACAATAAGTATTTTACTTAAATTTGATTTAATATATGGCAGCAACATTTATAATTGGTAGTGTTGTTGTTTGAACAAAAATGATAAGGAAAAATAACCAATAATATCTTAACAGCAGGCTATACTGTTATTCAAAAGGCCTGGCTACACGATCGCAAATTCCGTGCGTTATCGCACAAGAGTTCCGAAAGGTCAACGCATTTTGCTAATTGCCCTCAGTTTCGTCCGATCCGCAAACTTTTGACATGTTTAAATTATGCGTTGTGCTTTGTCCGATGGGCCGTGCAATATTGATTGTGATTGGCCGGTTAATTAGCCACGCGGAATATCGATGTATACGAGATGATATCCTGTGTGAAATATGTGCAGACTTGTTCAATTGTAAAGAATAATAAATAATATTTATATTAATTAATACTTTCTTTCACGATTCTTGGCATTTGTACTATCATCATGATTTTTTTCACTGACGACCAAATTGAAGCCTTGGTAGATCTAGTTCGAGATCGTCCAGTATTGTGGCAGCGTAGCCATCCCAGCTACAAGGACTCTAGGCGAGTAAAAAAGAATAACTGGGACGATGTAGCATCACTGCTGACTGCAAAATACAACTCCAGCAACTCTTATTTTACTCCTAATGGTTAGTAGTTACTTTTATACGCTGTGACTAATACATGCAGGTATCTCATCTGTATTAATTATTATTATCGTGATTATTATAATTATTATTTATTATTATTATTATTATTATTATTATCATCTTCTTTAAAATGAACAACAACCAACTAACAACAACAACACTTTGTCCACTCCTACTAACAACAACAACTACTGTGACTATATTATTCTTTTACTGTATTATTTATTGTTACATATCAATTATAAAAACTCAACTTTTCATAGCATTATAACTGTTGTAAATGTGAGCCTTCGAAATAATTAATTATTAGTAATAATAATAATAATAATAAACAAACCAATAATAATAATAGAAATAATGTAGTAGTAGTTTCATTGATGTAAGTAGTTTTTTGCAGAGAAAAATAATTGGACAATGAGTCCTATAACAAAAGTATGGCTAGCAACCCAACCTTTTTAATTATTCTCCCTCCACACAATCATGATGAGACACAAATTTTCACCTACAGATTATAATTATTTCACAGCCACAACAATGCAACTGTATTATTATTAAACTTATTCCTGCTGGCCAGAGGTCTTACTTCTGTGAATAACATCATGGAGCTCAACAGTGGTGTTTGGCCAATAGTTGTAATAGTAAAATCTATGTAACAAGAACATTTTTAATAATTAGTATAATAATACTTCCAAATCATAATTATTAAAAATGTTTTTTTAATAATACTATTGTTTTTTAAATAGATTTATTGAATAATTGATTTATTCGGAGTTTGCAGAAAACAGCGCATACGCTACTCAGTTGACTTTGTTGTATATTGTTGTGCGTTGTAACTAAAGTAATGCAGCTGACAAGTCTACTGTTGTTTGAGGCTTCATTTTATTTTGTCTTGCAGGAGATGATGTGATGAAAAAATGGAGACATTTGAAAGACAGCTACTTGAGTAATAAGAAAACATATGACAGCAGATTGGCCAGTGGCGCTGGTGCTGTGGAGGAGCCGACCTGGAAGTGGTGGTCGCTGATGAAATTTCTTGCTGACACATATATCCTACGTGAAAGGTGAGATTGCCCTAGCTATCTCATTCAAGTGTGATATAGATAAATAATGACCAAATTCTTTCCATATTACCAAATACACAGTTGGAATTGTAGAACCAAATTAACAAGAATAAAACAATTTTTTGTTACAGTGCATCCAACCTAAGCAGAAATGAGCGTTTGGCAGAAGATGGCAGTCAAAACAGCTGTGACGAATCTTTTTCACAGGTGATCAGCACCCCTCGCCAAGACTTAGCGCCTGTTGCATCTTCTTCCAGTATGAGTTGTAAAACGAAGGCAAAGAAAAGGAAAACAGACATTGACCTGCTAATAAAATCAATAGATGACGAGCTGCAAAAGACTGACCAGGACGAGGCATATTTTTATGCGATGAGCATCGCCAGTAGACTTAGAAAGTTCTCTGCATATAATTTTGCTGTAGCTCGTAGGCAAATAGAAGAGATTTTATTTAATCTAGAGTACGCACATTTACAACCTCTTTCAATAGAACCTTTGAATTCACCCACCGTGCCACAACCTCTATCCATCCAACCATTTGCCACTCAACCATCTGCCACCCATCTGTCGTCGTACGCTCCTTCACAACCTTTATCTACCCGATCACCTGCTACTCAATCACTTGCTATCCAACCACCTTCCACTCAACCACCTGCCACCCATCTGTCATCGTACGCTCCTTCACAACCTTTATCTACCCGATCACCTGCTACTCAATCACTTGCTATCCAACCACCTTCCACTCAACCACCTGCCACCCATCTGTCATGGCACGCTCCTTCACAACCTTTATCTACCCGATCACCTGCTACTCCATCACTTGCTATCCAACCACCTTCCACTCAACCACCTGCCACCCATCTGTCATCGTACGCTCCTTCACAACCTTTATCTACCCGATCACCTGCTACTCAATCACTTGCTATCCAACCACCTTCCACTCAACCACCTGCCACCCATCTGTCATCGTACGCTCCTTCACAACCTTTATCTACCCGATCACCTGCTACTCCATCACTTGCTATCCAACCACCTTCCACTCAACCACCTGCCACCCATCTGTCATCGTACACTCCTTCACAACCTATATCTACACAAACATCTGCCACTCATGATAATACTGCCTCTCGCGTACAATCAATACAAACTACTGCTGTTTTTCATAAAAAATGTAACTTGTAAGTACTGACTGAATATTAGTATTTCATATATAATATATATTTCTGACAATTCACAAACAGTATACGTTAATTACATACGATATAGCACTTGAAGTATTTATACAATTACACATTGTGCTGACTGCATATTTGAGTTTTATTGAATAAAAATGTTATTGTCAGCGCTGGTGAATATGTTGTAACTGCCAAGGGATGCAACCTTCCTCTGACATGAAATATTGGCAATATTGCTCTCGTACTTGCATTGCTTCTGCAGAAGAATTTTTAGCAGCTGCAGCATTAATGTCAGCAATCTGCAGAGGCCTGTTGTGCCGCCAAAACCCTTGAATAACTTGACCATTCTCAGCAACTCGGTCAGCAAAGCCGTTGGGGACATACGTTGTATCATTCATACTTCGTAGGAAGTTGTGCAACACACAGATAGCTTGCACCAATAGCTTCACTTTGTACGGCTCAGCCTTAATGGGTCGAAAGAGTAACCGCCATCTGTGAGACATGATACCTGCAGAACATGGAAAATAGATATATTAGCAGTGCATACAGTTGATGAGTATAACAAAAACTCCTCAACTTGCTACGTGTTACATACCAAATGCGTTCTCAATAACGCGTCTACATCTTGACAATCGGTAATTGTAAACTTTTTTAGTGTCACTATTTAGCTGTCTACCAGGAAACGGTCGAAGCAAATATGGCTTCAGCGGGAAAGCTTCGTCTCCAACAAAGACATAGGGGGCATCATTAGTGTCACTTTCCACTAATTTCTTGGGAGCAGGTAAGTTAACTTGATCTGCAAAAAATTATAAAAAAATAGTGATGAAGTACAGCAGTACATGGACTACCGTTACAATACTTATTTTTTCATGGGCTAATTTTATGTCGGAACCATGGACACGGTATTTTTGGACATTAAAACTATTCAACAGGTGAATCAAGAACTAATAGATGCCTAATATTAAGGCAACTGTCAGATTTGCACTGACTCAAGATTTCACCAGTAATTCCAGCTATGACATGATGTTAATTTGAAAAGCCATGCCATTAACGCAGATCGGGTAATACTACAGAAATGTAATCATATAACATACATATGGTGGCTTAGAACGTTCAATTTTTTTTCTTAAGCGTTTTAAAACGTCTGAACGCATTTCAAAGAGTAAAGATCTTTCTAAACATTCCGAACGCTTTGTGGAATTGTTCATACCCTTTGAAAATCCAAGTTGATTTGCTAGTTCGCTTTATTCATCATAGATTTCCAGTTCATTTACAATTGATAAGGTTTTTACTAAACACCGAATAATTGACATTCATTTGGATGAATAAATAGAAAAAAATTTATTAAAGAAATATTATTGGTTTTATATTATTTTAAATAATATAATAAGACCTAATTATGCTTGTTCCCTTTTTAATAAATAAATTTGAATTTAACTAACTCAAATGTCAAAAAGTACCAGCAGATGAATGTGACCATGAAAAGCTGAATAATAATAATAGTAATGACAGCAAGCATAATACCAACGATGTGTCAGCAGCAATAGTAATCACTGAGCCCAACAATATCATTTATTATACATAATAACTATAGCTAACTTGTAATATAAATTGATTATTATTATCATATAACTTTTTAAATCAATCACATATTCTTTATTATTATTGAATTTCCTTCTCTAACTCTGGAACCTGCTTCTGGTTGCGATAAGAAATTTTATACAATATATTACAAATATGCTAATTATAATTATTAAAAATAAATAATATAAACTATTATTATTTACTGATTATTACTACTTACTACTACTATTACTACAATTATAATGATTGAAGATTATTATTAATATTTCTTATCATATAATATATAATAATAATAATAATAATAATAGTCTTGTTTTATTTTATAACCTACACAAACAATAACCAGGTCTAGGAGATCTAGACTAACATATCAAACATCATCTAATAACCATAACATTTAATTAATTATTCGATTGAATAATAATGATCAAGTATTTTTAAAGTAAAGATTTATATTTTGTAATACAAATCTGTTTCATGTACTACATGGTAAAACTTGTACAATAATCAGACTCTGAAAATATTTTACCATATTACGCTCCTATTTACAGTTGCGCACAGTACCCACCTGAGGCGCTCTTTTTGCAAATTTTCAGTATAAAAAATTGAATAATATTATTACGATATTAATAAGTAAATACTTTTGATGATTATAAACCAATCAACGTTCATTAATCATAATTATTACTTTTATCATTATCAGCATTTATGGATCGTTAATGAGAAATGAACAAACAACACATGAAACAATAATATTTTACAATGCTGACCATTGCATATCACGCATGTCTTAAAGGCTCCCACATACAATATGTGCGGACAAATACATGAGTGTTTCCTTTGGTACAAAAAGTCGCTAGTCCAGTAAAACTAGCTAGTTAAAATAATTGTTTACCGTGTAAAAGTGAACGCCCTAGTTCTGATGCCTCCCACACACCACCATCACTACTGCTTCCTGGCTGGCCTATGTCGATGAAGGTGAATTTATAATGAGCATCGCAAGCTGCCATTAGTACGATACTCTCCCTTGATTTGTAGTTGAAGTATACAGAGCCACCATGTTTGGGTTTTTCTATAATAACGTGTTTACCATCAACTGCTCCCAGACAGTTGGGGAAGTTCCATCGTTTAAAACTATAAATAAAAATGTATGGAAAATTGAAGAAAACAGCAATGCTAGAATAATCTAGCAATTAATGTTAGTCTGAGACACTGAAGGCAATCAATGGATCCAACAATAAAAATACTGACTGCTAAAAAGTGTCCCGGACTTTGGAATTTAACTGAAATATATATTTTTTTTTCTTAATATAGTTATGATAATATATCATCAATTTTATTAAATGTTGTCAAAGTGAAACTAACCAGCCAGTTATTTCCTCTTTACAAGAATATCGGATGCATCAAGCACAGCGATTCGCTTATTATCACAGTATGATGAAAGCATAGAACTGAGGAATCGATTCTTGCATGCAAAAAACGTTTTGTTCACATCTATGTATAAAAGCAACTTTTTCATTGGTTAAATTAAGTATAGTTTTTCATCTCTTCGAAAAACGAACACGAAACAGCAAAAAAATTATGCAATGAATTCATTCATTCATTGTTTCACATCTAATTACAACACCATGATGAGTGATGATGATATTAATAACACTAAGTGTAGCGTCCACAAACTGATCACGAAATATGACGTCACACGTCAAAAGCATTGATACAAATATTTGTAGCACCTATTTTTTTTCAGTTTCCAAATATTCGGGAATTACTAAATTTTTAATAAATTGGGACCACAGGCTGCTAGAAACAAAATTTTAAAAGGGTTTAATAGGATACACTTTGCCGAACGAGATTAACCAATCACTGCACTTCTTACATATCTGTAGTTTTGGGAAAAATTGTCTGGAAATGACGTTGTAAACGTGACTTTTCCGAGTGCGCCACAGCATCTTATGATTTTAGTTAATGTTATATCACTAGCATATTAGATTACCGACCTGTTGACATACTATTTGTTATAGATCATTTACATCTGGAGGTAGGAAAATAGATTTAATAATTCCCTTGCCAAATAAAAACGTAATTTTTTTTAATATATATTATCATGAAGCAATTAGAAACTAACCGCAAATTAATTACGCTCGCTAGGTCTTGCGTCACGGATTTCACTCTAATGTATCAATAATGAGGCGTAAAACTAACCGCAGTGCGAACATGAAACAAAGTAATTTTGGTGCTGAGAGGGTCATTTTTATAACTCATTTTCTCAGTAACTATCAACGAGAGACAAAAAAGTTTACTACTATTGTGACTGCAAGATATGATTCTACGCCATGATATGTTTTTTAACTTCCCAAGGCTGATTTAAAAAATATGTTTGTATTGGCTACTAAGTGTGCAAATGCTATACCTGAGAAAAAGATAATGCAAAAGTGAGCAATTATCAATATCTATGATATCCCAGGACCCTCACCCACCCCACGAGTAAAAGCGTCCCTCCGTGGGTCAATTCACATCTGGCAACCCTAGTTATTGATTATCTGTCTCTGAGACTAGTACAATTAAATATTATACAACAGAAGTTGGAAAGTAGTAACAGTTTTTAAATACTAACCCATTAGCAACAGATTGCCATTCATCGGGTCCTGTCGGGGATGTCAAATACAATGGTTGGAGAGTTTCCCAAATGGCTTTGCATGTGTCATAAACTATTCGTGACACTGTCAGCCGACCGAGTCGATAATGTTGTGCAATTACTTGCAGAGTGGCCCCTTCAGCTAGGTGGTGCAAGGTAACAGCCAATTTCAGACCTGGTTCTATGGCTTTCCGCATGATAGTGTCTGATTTAGCAATCCGGTGTCTGATAAGATTTAAAATATAATCAAAGTTGTTAGAATTCATTCTTAAATATTTCATATGCCTGTCAGTGGCGTTTGGATTGCGAAGCTCTTTTATCAAATTATGATACACTCCTTTTTGGCACCTAAGTCGGTTGATAGGATGCACCCAAAACCTTCTTCTGTACGATTTTTTACTGCACAGTGTAGTGAGTATCAGTTTGTATTTCAACAGGATTAACTTTCGTCTTCTCCTCACCATGGTGGATAGTAAAAACGAGAAATCAAAGGAATTATTATTAATAAATTATTTAATAATAATAATAATATAGATAATCTTGTTCAAGATCAAACCGGAAACTTACAGCAGGCTAGAGGTTACTGGTTTACGCCGATTCTATTGGTTAGAAAGAATTACCAGGAGGCAACAACTCTTTAATGTACTAATGCACCGCACAAACACTGCGTTCGTGTAGCACCTACCCTTTTAGTGCGTTGACACTGCACAACGCATAACGCACCAAATATGCGATCGTGTAGCCAGGCCTTAAAGCTGGTTTACAATGCAACACAACTTTTTGTTTATTTGCTATTAATTATTTTAATTTAAACAAAAAGAGCCATAGCTAGACTATTCAAATAATGATGGTTACATGATCATTTCGAGCTATCACCACTTTAGGACAAACATAAGGATATGATTTAGCTGGCATTTGTAAAATAGAAATTGATGGTGTATAATATTTCTGCTGTAGGAATTCAAGATGAAAATAATAGCAGTCCTTGCCTTGGCTTTTGTGCTAGCACTTGCTGTAGAAGGGAGCCGGAGGTAATGATAAATACAATATATTTATTTATTATTTATGTATTCTACCTATCTATTATTTATCTAGTATAAAACATTTCTATATTAGTTCTGTAGTATAACATATCTAACTATCTATTAGTTCTATAGTATAACATATCTAACTATCTATTAGTTCTATAGTATAACACATCTAACTATCTATTAGTTCTATAATATAACATATCTAACTATCTATTAGTTCTATAATATAACATATCTAACTATCTATTAGTTCTATAGTATAGCACATCTAACTATCTATTAGTTCTATAGTATAGCACATCTAACTATCTATTAGTTCTATAGTATAACATATCTAACTATCTATTAGTTCTATAGTATAACACATCTAACTATCTATTAGTTCTATAGTATAACACATCTAACTATCTATTAGTTCTATAGTATAACACATCTAACTATCTATTAGTTCTATAGTATAACATATCTAACTATCTATTAGTTCTATAGTATAACATATCTAACTATCTATTAGTTCTATAGTATAACATATCTAACTATCTATTAGTTCTATAGTATAACATATCTAACTATCTATTAGTTCTATAGTATAACATATCTAACTATCTATTAGTTCTATAGTATAACATATCTAACTATCTATTAGTTCTATAGTATAACATATCTAACTATCTATTAGTTCTATAGTATAACATATCTAACTATCTATTAGTTCTATAGTATAACACATCTAACTATCTATTAGTTCTGTAGTATAACATATCTAACTATCTATTAGTTCTATAGTATAACATATCTAACTATCTATTAGTTCTATAGTATAACATATCTAACTATCTATTAGTTCTATAGTATAACATATCTAACTATCTATTAGTTCTATAGTATAACACATCTAACTATCTATTAGTTCTATAGTATAACATATCTAACTATCTATTAGTTCTATAGTATAACATATCTAACTATCTATTAGTTCTGTAGTATAACATATCTAACTATCTATTAGTTCTATAGTATAACATATCTAACTATCTATTAGTTCTATAGTATAACATATCTAACTATCTATTAGTTCTGTAGTATAACATATCTAACTATCTATTAGTTCTATAGTATAACATATCTAACTATCTATTAGTTCTATAGTATAACATATCTAACTATCTATTAGTTCTATAGTATAACATATCTAACTATCTATTAGTTCTATAATACAACATATCTAACTATCTATTAGTTCTATAGTATAAAACAAACATCTCATCAATCCTTTATACAGTAGCCTCCGCATGAGCATTGCTGTACCTGGTATTTCTACAGCTCAACATAGAATCTTTCTCAGGAGGTTTTTGTTATATTACAGCAAAAAAAAGTCAACACCAAGTAAGTATGGCCATTACGGTAATTATGGTCACTATGGTAACTGTTGTGTTCTCATAGAATGTGTATTTTCTAACCTGAGTTTACAATACAATGAAATGGTCAAAGATATCCCACTTATATATATGCAGAGAGCTGGTATAGCCAAAGTATAATCCATAGCTATCACAATAAGCAATATGTAACATTTCCATAAAGCATAGCCATGTGATAATATGTTAATAGCACATAACAAATAATGTATACATGTGTAGTAATTGTCATGTCCTAACACCTCCCTGCTAGCTTGAAGTTATCCTTATTACTTCAGCGATTAGTATTTCTCTTTGAGCGTCTGGGATTATCCCTGTTGTATTCATTGCCATCAGGTAATCTAGGATTTCGACGTTTTGTTGGTGGTCGTGGTTCATGTGCTGTAGGTAATAGTTGTGGTTGTGGGTTTTGTGATGTAGTGGATATTTCATCCGGTGGTTCGTCATCTTCAGGAGAAGTATGCCTAGGACAGAGTTGATCCAAGTGTCTCTTCCAGGTTGGTCCTCTGGGCTGTACTCTGACGTTAACACTTCTGCTTCCGAACACCTTCACTACAACAGCTGCCACCCATTTAGGCTGTTTATCTCTTCTTGGTCCACAGTATAGAGCATAGCATGGTGTTCCTACTGTGTAATGATGTACTGTCTTGGTAGATCGATTCTCCTGCATCTGTTTACCTTGAGCTAATTGAGCAAGTGATGGCAGTAATGTGTCGATCTTTGTTCTGATCTGTCTTCCATTCAACAGTTCACTAGGTGAGTAGCCATAAGACAGTGGTGTCCTTCGATACTGCATCAAGAACTCTTGTAATGCCGGTTTGGCTGAAAGAGTAGACTTCTTGAGAGCTTGTTTGAATGATTGAACCAGCCTTTCTGCAGCTCCGTTTGTGGCTGGATGGTATGGTGCACCAGTAAGATGAATGATTCCTCGGTTTCTGCACCAATCCTGAAATTCCTCGGAAGTAAAGGTTGCTCCATTATCTGAAACTATAGTATGAGGGTATCCGAAATGAGCAAAATCCTCCTCGAGTAATTCGGTTGTTACTTTGGTTGATATAGAAGTGGTAGGATGTATACAGGGGTACTTTGTGTATGCATCTACTAACACCAACCAATTGGTTCCCATGAAGTTAATCGCATGGTCAATGTGTACTCTGCTCCATGGCTTCTCGGGCATCATCCAAGGGTGATTTGGTAACCGATCCGGCTTGTTTTGATGCTCATTGCAGGAAGTACACTTGTGAGCAGTGTCCGTGATGTCTTGATCCATCCTGGGCCAGTAGACTGCAGTTCTTGCGAGTTGCTTCATTCTCTGCATGCCAAAATGTCCAAGATGTAAAAGTTGAAGAACTTGTCTCTGAAGAGAGAGAGGAATGACTACTCTCGTTCCATAAAGTAGACATCCGCTTTCTGCTGACAATGACATCTCCAGTTTCCTAAAATCTTGTATTGAATAGCCATCAGTCACAGTTCCAGCTTCATTGCTGTCATTTCCTTTTGGCCATCCATCCTTCAGGTATCTCATCACGGTACTAAGTACAGGATCCTTTGACGTTTCTTTCTTTAGAATCCCAGGATCTGTTGGTTTCAGTTGACTTCCAATGTGTTTGATTGTACAGACGGTATCAACATCTTCACCTTCTTCCTCCCCATCAAACTTGTCATCAGATCCAATGGGTAAGCGGCTGAGTGCGTCTGCATTTCCATGATTAGATGTTTTCCTATACTCAATGGTATAGTCATATTGATTTAGAGTAAGTGCCCATCTTGCTAGTCTGTTTGCTGCTAGTGCTGGAGTAGCTCTATTAGGTCCAAACAGTGCTAGTAGTGGTTTGTGATCCGTTACCAAGATGAACTTCCTCCCATAGATAAATTGATGGAACTTGTTGAGTGCATATATAATTGCTAGAGCTTCTTTCTGTATTTGACTGTATCTTCCCTGAGTACTGGTCAGTGTCTTGCTAGCATGAGAGACAGGTCTTTCACTTCCATCCTTGTATCTGTGAAACAGAACAGCTCCAACACCCACCTCCGATGCATCACAAGAGATCCCAATCTCCAGAGAAGGGTCGAAGTGCGCCAATACTGTCTCCTCACATAGCATTTCCTTTCGCTTTGAATATGATGTTTGTTGTTCCTTTTTCCAGTGCCACAATTCTCCTTTCTTCAGCAATTGTTGTAGTGGCACTGTTATTGTAGAAAGATCTGGAAGAAATTTGTGATAAAACTGTATGGATCCCAGAAATGATTTGAGTGTAGCTACATTTGTCGGTGCCGGCATTTTCTTTAATGCTTCTACTCCAGCTCCTTTCGCTATTCCTTGGTTAGATAATCGATGTCCCAAGTAATCCACCGTTTCTTGAGCAAATGAACATTTTTCCAGTCTACATCGTAGTCCTTTTTCTTGAAGTCGTTGTAGAATTCCACGAAGATTCCTCAGGTGATCTTCAGCTGTGTCTCCGCTTACAAGAATATCATCAAGATAAACAGCTACTCCTGGAAGATCCTGAGTAAGTTGTTCCATAATTTGTTGGAAATATCCTGGTGCAGAGCTAATCCCAAATGGTAATCTTTTCTGCAGTAGAACTCCTCTGTGTGTGCTGAGAGCTAATCTCCTCTGACTTTCTGGAGCCAAAGTAATCTGATTATATGCATCTGCTAAGTCAATTTTGGTGAAGCCATGTCCTCCTCCCAATTTCCTCATCAAATCTTCTGGTAATGGAATAGGTTGTCTGTGTGTTTCCAGTTGAGGGTTGACTGTTACAGAGTAATCTCCACATACACGAAGTTTCCTTTTCGTTTGTCCTGGCAGCAGTGCTTTTCGAATAGGTACAACTGGTGTCCCATATGTGTTGAACTGAACTGGTTCCCATATTCCTTTTGCAATTCCAGCATCATATGCTTGTGCTAGATCCTCTTGAATGGCAAAAGGTACCGGTCTGGCTTTGCAGAATACAGGTGTGGCCTCGTCTTTGAAGCGTATTTCCAGCTCAAAATCCTTCAGACATCCTAATTCTGGTTTAAAGAGATCAGGAAATTCTGAAGTAAGTCTTTTACATGCTGCTTGTAGATTCCTATCAAGTTTAATTTGATTGATCGGTTGCATTTGTTTTCCATGTACTAATCCGTCAACAGATATGCCAAGTTGCCGTATACCCTCCCTTCCAAGAAGGTTAAGATTAGGTACTTTGCTCACGACAAATTGTAATTGTTGCTTATGTTGACGTGAATCCTGATGTGTGTTGATAAGACAAACTCCTAGGATGTTAATCCGATCTTTGGTTGCTGATTCATAGCATACTTGTGTCATTGTTAGTGCTGGACTGCCAATTTTCTTCCAGTTGTCCATAGATAGGAAGTTGTCTCCTGCTCCTGTGTCTACTTCCAAGGTAAGTGGATGACCTTGTAAATTGACATCAACTTGAAGTTGTGGATTTGTGCCGACTGTTTGGACTGCCTTGACCAACTTCAAAGTTTTAGCACCTTTCTGCTTTTTTTCGGCAGACGACTTCCAGGTGTCCTGTAAGTTTACAGTAATTGCAAACCGAATTCCTGTACCTACATTCGACAGCTTTGTGGTTATCTTTCCCACATCTGTAGCAGCTCTGCCGAGTAGAATTAGTTGCAGGCTTTGGATTTGTCTTCTTTTTGTTTACTATTTGTACAGGATTTGCTGCCCCATGTACAGTTTCTTTTGCTACCTTTGCCGCTTCTTCCGTCTCTATGGCGATGTCAATGGTTCTGGCAAAAGTGAGTTCTTCATCTTTAATTTTGAAGAGTGATTTCAAAATTGCTTCATTCCCGACCGAGCAGATAAATCTAGTGCGTAAAGCTTCATCCTGGGCGTCGGTAATAGATGCAAAGTCACAAGTTGTAGCATCATGCCTGATTCTTGCTGCCAACTCTTGAATTGTTTCTCCTGGATTTCTTTTCATATTGCTCCAGTAACGATATCTTTCTCTGATGATGAAAGTTCTTGGGTTATATTGAGTCATCATGTAATCCTCAATTTCCTCCATTGTTAGCTTGTTGACTTCTTTCTTAGGAGTTTGCTGATCTGACCAATCTGTTAACTGTTTGTAGATAACTTTCGATTGATTGGTTAGAAAAATCTGCGGTATTCTTTCTTCAGTAATAGAATTAGCTCCTACGAATGTCCTAAAGCGTAGCAAGTAGTCTGTCCACAGCTCTACGTTGGGATCAAAAGCAGTAAAATTTGGAGTTGTTCCTCCTGCTTGAGCTTGTGTTTTCTGTGTAAGTAGTTCCATCAGCTGTTGACTTTCTCTCTTCTGTTGTTCCATCTGCTCCTTCTGCTGCTCTCTCTGCTGCTCCATCTGCTCCTTCTGCTGCTCTCTCTGCTGCTCCATCTGTTCCTTTTGAAGCGCCATCTGCTGAGTGAGCAGTTGAATAAGCTGGTCAGTAGGAGTAGACATGTTGATTGAACAATAACTCTAAGTAAACAGATGTCAGAAGTAAAGAAATCTCCAGCTGAATAATCCTATCCTCGTCGCCAATTGTTGTGTTCTCATAGAATGTGTATTTTCTAACCTGAGTTTACAATACAATGAAATGGTCAAAGATATCCCACTTATATATATGCAGAGAGCTGGTATAGCCAAAGTATAATCCATAGCTATCACAATAAGCAATATGTAACATTTCCATAAAGCATAGCCATGTGATAATATGTTAATAGCACATAACAAATAATGTATACATGTGTAGTAATTGTCATGTCCTAACAGTAACTATGGCAGACCCTACGGTAACTATGGCAAACACTACGGTAACTATGGCAACAACTACGGTAACTATGGCAAACGCTACGGTAACTATGGCAGACCGTATGGTAACTATGGCAAACACTACGGTAACTACGGAAAGGGTAGCCTCTTTGGTGGTTATGGCAGGAACTACGGATTATACAATTCTGCATGTAGGTGATATACTGTTTGTTTACTTGTTCAAGAGCCCAACAGATTGTTTGAGTCATAGAATGTTGTGAATCTTGAGGTGTCCGTGTTGTTATCTAGATGAAAGTGATGAGGAGCCAAACAACAGCTGTTCCTATTTCGTTAATACCGATAGATAAAAGTTACTTAACAATTAGTTTGTTTTTATTGCAGTTTACTAAGAGATTTGCTACTTCAAGAGTGAGATGAGCAGCCAATGGTATGGCTTCTTTCATCAACCCTTCACCAGTTATAATGATATACTGTTACACTGTTATTGCATCTTTGTTGTGCTATTTTATACTATACACTGCTTCTTTCCTCCTGTTGTTTAACCCAATTGCTTGAACTGATTGTTTGTAATTGTAGAAGCTTCCTTGTTATTAGTTTTGCTGACTGTTTGTATTTTCCATTGCTAATGCGATAATAAACTGATATGCACATTTTGTAACATCAATTTTGTATCTTTGTTCAAAATCCCTACCTTGTACATACTGGTACTATCTCTATATCTAGTATTCTATCTTGTACACAGTACTACTATCTATATATCTAGTCTTCTGTCTTAAACACAGTACTACTATCTCTATATCTAGTCTTCTATCTTGTACACAGTACTACTATCTCCATATCTAGTCTTCTATCTTGTACAGTACTACTGTCGCTATATCTAGTCTTCTATGTTGTACACAGTACCACTATCTATATATCTAGTCTTCTATCTTGTACAGTACTACTGTCGCTATATCTAGTCTTCTATCTTGTACACAGTCCCACTATCTATATATCTAGTATTCTATCTTGTACACAGTATTACTATCACTATATCTAGTCCTCTATCTTGTACAGTACTACTGTCGCTATATCTAGTCTTCTATCTTGTACACAGTACTACTATCTCTATATCTAGTCTTCTATCTTGTACACAGTACTACTATCTATATATCTAGTCTTCTATCTTGTACACAGTACTACTATCTCTATATCTAGTCTTGTATCTTGTACACAGTACTACTATCTATGTATCTAGTCTTCTATCTTGTACACAGTACTAATATCTATATATCTAGTCTTCTATCTTGTACACAGTACTACTATCTATATATCTAGTCTTCTATCTTGTACACAGTACTACTATCTATATATCTAGTCTTCTATCTTGTACACAGTACTACTATCTATATATCTAGTCTTCTGTCTTAAACACAGTACTACTATCTATAGATCTAGTCTTCTTTATTGTACACAGTACTACTATCTCTATATCTAGTCTTCTATCTTGTACACAGTACTACTATCTCTATATCTAGCCTTCTATCTTGTACATAGTACTACTCTCTCTATATCTAGTAGTATATCTGGTAGGTGACCATTGCCAAGCTAGTGTTGGACATTAGTTGAGACACCGTGGGTAAGCATAGCCCTGAGTTAGTATAAATAGTGTAGAGATAAGTAGCAGTAGTGAAACTGGTGAGGATGGAGACGGCTGGATTCACAGTTCAGGAGTTCAATGAATGCACCTGAGTTGTCGTCTCTTGAGCAGATGATAAGTTCGCACACTTCAGCTCATTAAAAATATTATTTGCATCGCCAACTGTGCCATCTTCGCATTGCAAAATTCAGTCCAAGCGAAACAACAGACTTTAGAATCCAAGCTACGTATTGCCATAAAAGATCACCAATTTGTTACAAAGTCTGGATTAGCGATAAAAAATAACAGTAATTATTGATAAGAAAATATGAAACCCACGCTGCAGGCGTATCCTGGAAGGAAACAAAAAATAGATTATCATTCATGTTGTTAGGCTTATATATATATATAGTGTATTTATATATAATATAGTGATCATCTCATGCTCAGTAAGCAGTCGACACCTGTCAGTGCCGATTAGTACAAATAAAAGAGGAAGTGGAGCTAATTCATCCCGAGCCACGCCAATATCTCAGATTACTGAAATTATGCAAATCTATTTAACACCCCACTTCAGTAAGCACAACTTTTTTCTTATTCTATCTCTGACGTTAAACAAAGATTTCCTTAACCTCATTGACAAAAATAGACTTGTAGCAAGATTAATTTTTCAACAGATTTTTCACACTTTTAATGTTAGTAGGCTGTGGATTTGTCTATATTAGAATATAACTGACTATTTTAGTGAGCGGCTTATTTTATATATCCCAATCGACTCTTTTAGGATAAGTATTAAATTGTGTTTTGACCAATAGGGTCGCGGCAGAGTAGTTTCACTTTAGCGATGCAACCGGAAGTAGCTTAGTCGATTGCTGAACTTATCATTAGAAATCACGACTTGCTTGACTATTATTCTGATTTGAGGAAATTTGTGCAAATAATATGACAAAAATGATGTTTTTGAGGAAGCTCAAAAAATCAATAAAGCGTTTGGAAGTTCTTTTTTTGAAAAGATTTTGGTTTATTCAATTAAAAAAAATAATTAAATATCATGTTCACGAGTAGAACCATAGTTTCGTATTTTGGGTTTAACTGAGCTTGCCATCGTAGACTAATGGCGCATCATCAGTATTATACACCCCAAACTTATCAGCTGCTGTGAATAAAAAAACGCTTCTTCATTAATCATTAAAATGAAGTGACTCTCGTTTTAATAGTATTGTTGGTGGAAAGCGGACTTACGGTTTTTTTAATAACAGCTCCGCACAAAAAACTGCGTGCCAGACCCCATTGGGAATCATTAATTGTAAGAATAAAGAGCACAATGGAGCACAGGAGCTATGTAAGGCCCGATGCCATTGCTGTCACCACTAATGACCCCTTTTGGACCAGAAAACATGATTTACTTACAACAATCCACACACTCTGAATTGCTCTGGTCTCGAACACTTGAGCTGCTCATTACAATCCCTGCGCTCTGACCACTAGGCCAAGACTGCCACAATGGTAGCGAAGCTGTAAAATAAGACTTCAAAGTCAGTTTTTTTCTACCAATAACCTTAAAAAGACATAACACAGTTTTGTAATAAGGAACAGGTCTCACATTATAATTATTGTTCTGTTTTATAAAATTACAAAAAACTGCTCATAATATTGTTGCGAAGAATATTCTAGAGCTTTCCACCAAACTTTTTTCCACCAGTCTTTGAAGTTGTTAAGAACAAAGAGCTTGTCTGTAATACAAAGCCTAACCGCTAGCCATTTTATTCTCTGAAAGAACTATTATAAGGTGACAAAACTCCTCTGTTTTGTTATTGCGTTACTATGGAAACGAAAGGATATTTTTACTCAATCAATAATCTCCACTTAATCTTCATCGGCCACGAGACATAAAACCAAAGGGGCTGCGCAGGTATGTTGCAAATAAATATATTTTTATCCACTCAGCATTAGCTAGATGCGTGCAATTACTGGCTATGGAGTCATTTTTATTGGCTGGAACAGCCCTACCACTGCATCCATTGCCAGAATGCTTTGTCTGCATGCGTCGCCTACCCTACCCTAAAGTAATCTCCCACAAACACAGTTTCAAGAATTGCCTAACGTCACTATCAGCTATATAAGTAGAGGAAACATCAGCTGCCAAACCATTCTACAGATTTCAAAGTCCAGCAGAAGAGCTCAAGGTAAGCTAAACTGTACAAATGTCTCAGCTTCAAAAAAAAAATCAGTTCATTTTTGGCATTGAATTAATTTTTGCAACCCTGTGAAATTAAATTTTTTTCCTATCAAATAAATTTTTCGACAATTTTTAATGTTACACAAATCTTATGTCAAGTTTGGATTTTTAAGTATAGTATTTTAATCTCATAAATTTTTTATTTGAATTTAAAAATAAAATAGATATGCCGAAAGAAAAAACGGAGTTTTAAGCAACAATATTTATGCACAACAGGAAAGTTTCCGATCTTGAATATTTTTTTTCTGCTTCAGAATAAAACATGAAGACACTCACTATAATTTTGATGCTGTCGATTGCGCTGCCGCTGCTAGTTGATATCATTGTACAGGGGTGAGTATACTGACTATTACATACCATACAGAGTAAGTAGTACAGCATAGGAAGTGCTGCCTCAAACAAGGGAGTGAAACAAACTTTGTATTGATCTTACAGATATGGTAGTGGGCCACCCAGAGGAGGTGGCGGCGGTGGCGGCAGACAACTAAGAGGTAACAGGGGAGATGATTACCAACGCAGAGATGGTAGAAGACAAAGAGGTAACAGGGGAGATGATTACCAACGCAGAGATGGTGGAAGACAAAGAGGTTACGAGGGAGATGATTACCAACGCAGAGATGGTGGAAGACAGCAACGAGGTTACAGAGGAGATGATCCCCAATACAGAGATGGAAGACAGCAACGAGGTTACAGAGGTGGAAATGGACAGTATAGAGGAGGCGGTGGAGGAGGAATGGGACTAGGGCTAACTGGTAAACAATATGGCGGCAAAAGCAAACAATATGGAGGAATTGGACTACGTAAGTAAAAACAAAATTAATAGTTTGGTTAAGCTGTTGGTCTGTTTACTTGATGTGTCTGTGGGAAATGCATTGTTATTTTTTTTATTGGTGCAGCAAAATAATAAGACTGTAAAAAGCTAGAATGATAAAGTTTCGGATTGCCGTAGCTGAGTGGTTATAGCGCATGAATTGTAATGAGCAATGAATGGGTTCAAATCCCAAGCGAGTCAGAAGTCATGGATGTAAAGAATGGTTCATGAATTCCGATCCCACCAGGGTTATTGGTGGTGCTGAAAGGACATGCAACCTTAAATTGCGTCTGCGGTCCATTGTATAGTGGTGAGCTTTATTTGTAAAATGATATTATAAAACACAGTCTCATTTGTTGGCAAACATGCTGATTGGCTAGAAAATAACACTGATAACAAATACATTGATAGCTGATACTACTATAGCAGTATATATGGTGCAAACTAAATTACTGCCACTATGAAATTGAGTACAAACAGTAAAAACTGTCAAATGGTACACACCATTTTGTGATATATAAAATTCACACTATATTTCACACGTTTTATATTTTCAGTGAGCAGATATTACTGATCTGGGTGGGTCAAAGGATATGATGGATTACCTGATGGATTAACTGATGGCTTAACTGATCAATAAGCCGATCGAAGTCTCAAACAAACTGCATATTACCATAAATACTGACACGACACATTCCATTCTTTGTGCTATTTTGTGCTCACATCATGTTTTTATAGATTTTGTTTCTTACTTTTGTTATCAATGAGTTGATGAATGGTTGTATTTTATGTTATATCTTTAATAAATTTGTACAAAAAATACTGAGTTAATTTTGGTAAACCACTATAAAATGGTGACTATTGAGTGCAGGTTGTTGTAATACGGTAAATTATTCTGATTAGCAGTTTGATTCAAGTTTATTAAATGCTATCTAGGCTGATATCCATAAATATTGCGGAAGCTCGGACAAACGTACTACAAGCACCAGTAGTGTTGGAGTTGTCCATTCTTGGTAATCGTAAAATATAGAGGCAAAGTCAAATGCAATGTAAATGTGACCTAAACGAAATGTAACTGTGAGCACATCCTGTAAACTGGTCTAATCTTTCTTTTAGAAAAAGACCGGAAATAACAATAATTTTTTAAAGTTTTTGTAAAAGACTTAACTTAGTTGCAAGAATGTACAAATGATGATTAGTAAATTCCACAAGCATAGTTACTGGAACATTCCACAATACACATGAGTGCTACAACATGTATGGAAATCAACCTTAGCTATCCAGATGAACTTCCATGCTGTTTTAGAAAATCTTTATATGATCTATAAATACACGCCAGTTTCATGTGTGTGTTGCATCTCCAACAATACAATATTACATCTACATCGCTACAGCCTTCCTTTCTCACCAAAAACCCAACAGTTATATACTGCGCATGTGAGACCAAGTTTTTTTTATTGCACATGCCGTTACAAAACAAATAATCAAAATTATATCTCACTAAAACTAGCTTTATCTAAAACACAATTTTCAGAAACTTTAAAATTGCCGACAATTAAAATGATTTGCTACAATAAGAGATTTATTGAACCAACCACCAGCTCTTACATGCAGTAAATAAAAGTGACTTGTGTTATAATAAAAACTATTATTTATTTTATGAAATAAATATTTTTCCTGATAGCTGCAGTGTGCAATAATATTTTGATGCTATCCAATTATTCTCTGCTTCGTAGTTTTCGATTAAAGCTGACAGCGAATAATTAGCTTTTACCACGGTCATTAACCTGACAGTAATTAACAAACAAGCCCATATTTCAATTTAATTAGGTAAAATTGACACTTGGCAACTATCCCGTCTCTTATATTAATCACATAGCACACGGTGATATATTACTCACGGCACAAAATAATTAGAAAAACTTAATCCGTGATGAAAGCATACCCAAAGATTTTGTGCAACGTCGAGCTAAAATATGGGCAGGCAGAGGCCATCTTTTGAAAGATTCATTCTAACTCAAATCATGAGCAAAGACGTACGACCACCCTAATCCCTTGATTTATCTACCATTGAAAGATAATCATTAAATACATATATCACAGCTGTAGGTTTTTGACACCACATAAAGAGGGCATGGTCGACTAACATACCAGAATAGCTATAGAAGCTTTACGTTCCCGATCGATGTTGTTATGACTATCACTTGAAGTCAGCTACTGTTGGCCATAATGTAACTGAATACAGATTAATCTTTCATTCTATTGCGAAGATCAAAAGGTGAAATAGAAACGCCGCTACTTCAAGATTATAATCTAAAAATTGTAAGACAATAACTGAATGCAACTTTCCACAAGTGTTTTCTATTATAGCTTATGTTTCATGCTGTTTAAAACACTCACTTTGATTCTAGTGAAAATATTTTGAATAAATTTTTGGTATTAAATAAAATTTATCAATTTACAGTCATGACTGCTCTCACAATAATGGTTACAACATTTGGACTCTTTGGCAGTTATACAGACAAAATAAAAATATTATAGAGTTTTACCACACTTTGTAAAACTTGTGGCATATTTCAAAGTCACTCTGACTTGTTCCATTTCAATAGACATTGAGAGCCAGTGTCAGTGTGGTTATCTGCAGACTACTGTAAAAGACACTAGGAGACTACTGCCGAGACGCATTATGGCCATCAAGTCACATGTGACAAGCATGTATTAAATAACGTTTAAATTATAATTAAAAAACAGCCATTTTGATTTCAATAATCAATTTTGTCAGCTTTAGCTGTTGAGCATAACCAAGGTGTATTGTAGTGAGCAGTTTCTGTTTTCTATAACAAAAACATCATAATTGAAATTTGTCTGATCTTATTCAATATATTATGATAAAAAAACTGAAGAGTAAGAATATTGTTTCTTTCGTTTTTTTATGTATTATACATAAATGTAAAGTATTTTAATTTTTTTGATAAATAATTGTTTTATTACATATTTGAAAATAGAGTCATCCAAATTTTATTGTATTTTCAGCAAATGATTAGTTTAAATGTTTTGCTGCCAAGATGCATTGTGGAAGAAGATTGACGGTGAAAATAAACAGGATGTGATGTTTTGTGTAAGTGACCGATGTTTGTTTCAGTTAACGCCTCCGTAACAGCCTGCATTAAATTTTAAATTACTTCACACACAAGTACCACCGTACACCATGTTGGGTTTAAGAAATCGTGTGGGAGTAATGGCAGTGGTAATAAAAGGGTGACTGGTACGAATATGTGTTTAAGGAAAATAAAAAAACATCTGCTAAATTAAATAAAATACTTGTTGCGCAAAATCCAAAATGTTGTGAGCAAAAAATACCGCAGAAAGCGTCTGTTTACGATCCATGCAATGTACTGACTCAGTCTCACATTAATGACATGCCTGTAGGGTTGAGCTAAAAGTTACTTATTCTTCAGTTGTTTTGTAAGAAAAATCAAAGAGATTGAGAAAAAAATGTGACAAGTAACCAAGTTTTTATGATCGAATATTCTATTTTACATGAGAAAATTGTATGCATATACCATACTGTGCCCTTAACACTGTATATCAAAAAAAGTTGACACCTCAATACCATTGATTCGTTTTCAAAAACTCTGTAGTTGTAGCTGTTTGTGGCTTTTTCTTACCAAAGGCATATTTCAAATTAAATCTCAAATTCATTTTTGATTAGTAAAAAAAATATCGAGAAAACCAGTGACAATCTCAGTTTGGTTTCATATCTATTCTTTTCATCAAAAAAACAAAACACTGTGTTAGAGATTGTGTAAAAATATGTCAACTTGTTTCGCTAAAATAATTAGGAAAAGGCCAACGAAAGAGCTCAAAAAAGAATCTGCTTTCACTTATTATTGATGAAATGTGCTAATCAGGTTACTGGAAGCAAGTTTAAATTTATCTTTTTACAAATAAATAAAGAAATAATTAAAGCTTTCATGATTGTAAAATTGTTAATTTTTAATTCTTAGAGAAAATTTAAACAAATGCATTTAATATTAATTAAAAGTGTTTAAAAAGATATATATAAAATGATACAAAAATAATAAGCTGCTATTGCAGATATACCTTAAATAGAAGAGTATTCTTGTATATTCTGTGATGGTTGGGGGCATTTTTATATCAAAGTAATGCCCCCCCTCCCCAGCCTGCTGAAGTAGCTCAATTAGGTGGAACATATTCTAATTACAGCATACAGAACTTTCAACTTATTTCACAAGCTCTATTCTTTGTAATATTTTTATAAAAACAAAATATTACTCATAGAATTACCTCAATACATGCCCCTGACTCTGAGCATGGGAACCTTCAACTAACACTTCAAAAGTATTTCAAAACAAACTTAACTGGATGATTTCATTGCAGCAAGCTCGCAGTTATACTAATATTAATTTTTGGGTTTTAAGTTTTGAAAAAAATTACAAAAACAAAATGGGACAGTTGTTCTCAAAAAACTTTTACTTTAAATGCTTTGTCCTGCATTTGAAGTTTGTAGTCGGCAATCTTACTTGCCTTGTGGTGCTGTAGTCAGATTTTATTTGCACTCAAACATTCCTTAATTGAAGCATCTCAATTATCCCCACTTGACAGTATCATTAGATATAATTAATCTTCCCTATACTGTAAGTTGGCTCCCTCGAGATTATTGGTTATTTCATCAGAGTTGGAAATTGTAGCTTAAACCTGTTGCCTCGTGTGGTTGCCAAGACGATGCTATTTTGTTGAAAGCAGTTTCGATAAATGGACTGCATTTCACCGACTTCTCTAATTTTGTACAGCTCAACATAGCCTGAGGGCTGGCAAACATGCATGGCTGCTGTTTAGCTATAAAGCTTCGCAAGAATTATCGTAAGCTCTAAATCAAGTTCAAACCAGATGGAGCGCACTAACACCAGGTGCTAACCTCTTGAATTGCAACATGAGAAAAAATGTTGAAGTATATTTTTTATATATTTAAGAAGCGACCAAGAATTAACTGTTTGCACACTGACAATGGGTGGGAGCTATCAGGCCTTACATAGCTCACAAAAGTACAATAAATATTATTTTTCTATTAGCATATTCTTCATGAAGTTAAGTATTGAAGCGATGCCAGTGCTAAGTACTTACAAAAGTTATCAACATTGCAGTAACCTCCTTCATGCATGATTTTAAGAATAGAGCCATAAAACTGGCTAGCAATAAAAAACTGCAAAAATATGAAAACAAATAATTTTTGAGTATTACCTTTTTACCGAAAACTTGAAGATATCTCAGCACACAAGTACTTCACTTTTAAACACCAACAAACACCAGCTAGAGCCAAAAAGAAGAAAAAGAGTTTATGTAGTGTGGTAGGATGGCATTAGAGAGTTTGAAACCGTGACTTATGAGTACGTGAACATAGGGTAGGTACGCTTTAAATGACGGATTGACTACACTTAGGTGAAAGTGCATCGAGTAGATTGCGAAAATCTGCGAATTCAGTGACTGAAGACCATTTCTGTGTTCACAGCGATTGCATATTTTACTAATAATTATTGTAATAAATAAAATAATAATAGCAGCGACAATTATTGTCATTGCAATTTTGTTTTCAATAATAATGTAATATCAATAATAGAAGGCAGATGTAACACCGGTGTTATTTTAACTGCATTGAGTGAGAACCATTGCAGTAAAAAATAATTTAAATTGAGTCAAACTACAAAGAACTTTCGATGCTTGTGGCAATAAAAATGCCTCCAACGTAAAAGAAGTGGCATTAAAAAAGGTAGCTGTCCGTCATTACTAGAACTTGGGGTGCTAAACCTTATATTTACAAGAGGTTTTACGTACGGCGAGACAGGAAATCCCTGCTAATCGCGTCACGCGATGCCACTTGACCTCTAGCACATACTCGTTAATGGCCTAGTTTGTCTTTCGCAAACTCTGTATTGGCTGCAGAAGCACCTCACAGACCCAGTAGATATATAGAAACACTTCTAAGCCATCCTTACAAGCTAGGTAACATATCTATTACTTAGCACATCTATTTGAGTATACCATCCCAAATTTACAATTAAACGTAGTGAAATAAATAACTGTTTATTATTACTCATGTAGGGATACCTACACCAGTATATACACAAACGAACTGATTCAAATAATCCAATCAGGAAGGGATATATTTATAACAATATGTAACCAGGTGATATACCATTTACTCATTTATTGCAAACAGAGGTCAGCTAGTACTTGTCCACTCACAACATCTTTCACTTATGTCCATATCTGTACAGTTTACTACTACCTCCAAGATTAATCTTTTAATCTCCAGCCAAGGAGAGACTATTCTCAATTCATAGTTATAACCAAAACATGTGGCGAGCTATTAAGAGTTTTGTTAGACTCGTGTGTACAGACAGTGACGGAGGAAAAGTTGGGATATCAATGGGTTGGTAGGGTACCTGAGGGTGCTGTTGGTTCAAGGAGGGTGGATAGAACTGGACGGGTGGTGTCTGTCACATGAGCAATTTCCCTTGTTCCTTACAATATAGTCCAGGTTGTTTGTGGGTGATTATGGCCTGGAATGGGGAAAGTTTGGCAAAAGAATGAAATAATGAGCTTACTGAAAACCTATACTAAGGCGAGAGTGCAAATAGCCGAAAGGAAACTGTGTGCTGCAACTGAGGGAGTCAACTCTTCTTGTAATATAGAGCAGACAACTCCTATGTATGTAACAGTCGAGTCTCACCAAGGATTTTTGTGGGAGCTGCGAGTTTAGAATTGTAAGAGTAGGTTGTGAGAATCACAAAGTGGATTAACAGCCAGGGATGGATACAGGAGTACAAAGTGCTGTAAGTCATCAGCGAAACAAACCTACATCAGTACAACCCCAGTACAACAAACTTGTTTGGTTTGCTGTAAGTGTACAATGATTTTTGTTATTTGTGTCCATATTGTTTTCAGCTTTTGATGTGTATATTCCAAGTGACTTTGAGCAACCTATATAGACATGATATACCTCCAAGCTCAAACATGCTATACAATATCTTTTTCTATACTCTTTTAATGATAATATCCACAATCAATCCATTAAACCTTCTCCAAACTTTGTCTCCTCTAAAGTACATGTAATAGTCAAGTTTATGGTTTGATAAATCGGCATAACCTGTAATACATCAATCCATATAACTGGTATCCAACTGTACAATTTTTCATTACTAAAATGTCAGGCTTTTCTTAATTGTGTTGGGTAGCCATATAGACATGGACAGACAAATAAACCAACCAGTAATCTGAGTAAATGGAGTATTGTATGTCTATGTTACAAGAATCAAAGAATACAAACACAAAACAAAGAGTTTGGTGCAATACCTCTCCTCGATAGCGGAGCAAACCCTGACAACACGATGCAGGTATCCACAAATGATTTCTTAGTCAAATCATGCATTTGTGTAGCACCACAGTACACAGTAAACATTACACAGTACACAGTACACATTACACAGTACACATTACACAGTACACAGTACATAGTACACAATGCAAAGTACGTACATAGTACACAATGCACATATATATAACATAATGTACAGTACAAGTGTACAACACATAGTATACAGTATACATGGAGATATCTCATAGCATATAACATACAGATAAGTACAGAGTACACACAATAGAGAGTGCTAGGAGTATAAACTGTACGATGTACGTTGACAAGTCAACAAACACAAGTTGCCATTCCTACTGGTGATGTCACAATGGCACCTTTCCTTGCTTCTCATTAGATCCACTATCTTCACCGTCTTTAGGGTCCTGGCATCCCAAATGTACACAAAACCTCCATCGCTACCTTCAACACCAGAGAGTGATGTCAGCATTAGTAGCAGCGATGGGCCTAATGTCCTATTGAAATACTATCGTACACAGTCTATATAACATGTATTATTATATAACGAGCACTAACCTGAGGAAGTTATATATCTGCCAGACTCGTCTTGTTTAATTGAGCTCAAATCACATGAATATTGTGTAACAGTCTCTCTGTTGAATGCTAGAGGTCTACCCATCCTTGCATCTAACAGACTCTTCTACAAGTTGTATATATATAAGTAATGAAACATATACTGTACAAGTTATATACAGATTATATAACATATACTGTACACATATACAAGTTATATACAGATTGTATAACATATACTGTACACTTATACAAGTTATATACAGATTATATAACATATACTGTACACATATACAAGTTATATACATATTGTATAACATATACTGTACACATATACAAGTTATATACAGAATGTATAACATATACTGTACACTTATACAAGTTATATACAGATTGTATAACATATACTGTACACATATACAAGTTATATACAGATTGTATAACATATACTGTACGCTTATACAAGTTATATACAGATTGTATAACATATACTGTACACATATACAAGTTATATACAGATTGTATAACATATACTGTACGCTTATACAAGTTATATACAGATTGTATAACATATACTGTACGCTTATACAAGTTATATACAGATTGTATAACATGTACTGTACACATATACAAGTTATATACAGATTGTATAACATATACTGTACACATATACAAGTTATATACAGATTGTATAACATATACTGTACACATATACAAGTTATATAACTCACCATTCCAGTGACATGGCTAGCTGCCAATGTCATTCCATCTTCCAATGCAAGAAGAGAACATAAACGGGTTCTTTTGTCAGCAAACCCATGTTTGTCTGTTTCCTTATATCTATACAACAGATGGAAAGGTCGTGCAGCTCTCAGGTCTTTAAGAAAGAGCTCTCCTTTCAGTGACCCAGAGTATACAATATTTGGGTTCTACACATACAAATATAACCACATTAAACTTGTCATGTGATATACGAGAAAACTTAGCCGGTAAAGTAATAATAAGAACAAGGGACGATGTCGAAAAGAAACTAATGCAAGCCGTACCGTTGGGTTAGTTGCCAAGCAACGACAGTTTTTGTTCATAATATAGCTTGAGATCTCAGAAGTTGCATCTGTGTGTAGCACATTGAGGGTGTCGGCACTACTCAGGTATACAAAACCATGAGCTTTACTGGAGCACATAGCGTCAATGTGTGGACGGCGAGACAGCTGGGTTTTCTGTCTCCTGACCTGGGAGAGGACAAGCGTGTTAAATTCAAACAATCAACAAATAACTGAACCAACAAATAACAAGTAAACAGACAAACAGACTGTGAGAAGCAAACCTTGAATGTGCCTCCATCTGTTAGCTTGGCTAGATGAAAGTGAAAAACAGGAGGGTCAGGAGCAGGAGGATTTGCTGTGTACGCAATGACTACAGTGTCGCCCATACACTCAGTCATGTGATACTCCACAGCTGAGTTCATATGCTACAAGGAAACTGTAGAGCTGTAACATAGATAGTATAGTAGATACAGTTCTACAATACTATCTATATACGACAACTCATACAGTATGTACTACATTACATATATTATACGTATATAACTAGACATACAATATATACTACATTACATATATTATACGTATATAACTACACATACAATATATACTACGTTACATATATTATATACAACTACACATACAATATACGCTACATTACATATATCATATATAACTAGACATACAATATATACTACATTACATATATTATATATAACTAGACATACAATATATACTACATTACATATATTATATATAACTACACATACAATATATACTACATTACATATATTATATATAACTAGACATACAATATATACTACATTACATATATTATATATCACTAGACATACAATATACACTACATTACATATATTATATATAACTACTTATACTATATACTTATACTGTTATACCATTACCTATATAATGTACTATTTACTTTGAGTTGCACTGAATGCAGTGACGTAATACTTTCTCTGCCAGGGATGTAAGAGTTTAAATGTCCGATATGCAGATTAGCTGATGTGAGATGAAATGTGTATCCATTAGTAGTTATGAGAGATCTCATGGGTTCAGAAGTGAATTCACAAGATAATGGCTTTGGTGTCCATTTGTTAAGTCTGAGTCGTTGAATATTTGATTGTAAGAAGTTGTCATTCCCTGTACAGATAGACAGAGTGCATAGACATATAATGCGCACAAACATATTGTGAGCATAGGCATAATGTGTAAACTGAGGTATTTTATACAAGACTTAAAGACACAGACTCCAAGTATACACATATATACAGTGAACATGGATAGACATACAGTGTTTATAGAAATATAATGTTCAGAGAGATGTGTGGAAAAAGATACAACGTGAAGAGAGATATATATATATACAGAGAGAAGTACTAACCAGATAATTGCAGACTGGAACACAAATGAAGGAGTTTTCTCCTTTTGCTCTCTGCTTCTATTCTTCTAATCAACTTTCTGGCCTTTTTCTCAGCCTTTTGCTTTTTCATAGCATCAGAAGTGAATGAACTTGTAGGGTTGAGTGCGTGTGACTGCAACTTGAAATATTTCTTCTTGGTTTTGTCATAATAAAATCCAGGTATCTTCAAAACAAGGATATACACAATATAATTAGCGCTATTATAGATGTACAAGTAGATATGTGCACCAGGGAACAGAGAAGTGAGAAATTCACCAATCTTATGCACCGACCTAGACACAGATACAAACAAACAAAATAGTTTTAGTTGCTATAAATTATATATAAACAATTGATACTGTATATATATATATATATATTATTCTATGATATAAATTTGATGAGTATTTTGCCATTCTGAAGTAATAAAAATTACTCTTCTGTTGCTGCCACAATTTAATCCCATTTTATCTGAAAACTGACTGGTCTAGCTGTAATGTTTTTGACCAATCTTTCACATCTAATAAATGGAACAATAACCGATCACTTCATCTGGCACCGGATGTTGATGTATTTGTGAGCAGGAAATATGATAACCAAACAACAAAATCACAAAATTCGAACTCCTCAAATCAGCGATACGCCATCAAAGAACACCATGTACCATTAAAAAGATATGTTATTGCAATGGTTACCATTAAAGAGAAATCTCGCATGAAACTAATTATTTCTTGCAGCAATTCAATTTTCTTTACTTCTCGCGTGTATTGTGGGCAGAGCAAAAATTATTGAAGCAAATTGCCATTTATTAGAATTTAATAATTACAAGTGTATTAATCCATGTCATAACTCAGTTGTTCATCTCTCCAAGATTCTTATAATTATTATATTTCACTGGAAGGATAATAATTCATTACTAGCTATTACTATTTATTTATTTAGATTTTGCAATCTATTTATTCACTTTGATGGAACAGAGTACAAAAACCGCAAGCATACTTTGACTGTCAGTGTCACCAATATCCATATCTTCATTTATAACAAACCACAACAATTGAAGTTGAGTTGTATATATACTTTGGTGCGTGTTAACAAACATATGAGGCATTGAGATGCATTGATCTCCACTTTAGCTAATGTCTATGTTTACTACTTGGTATTGAGACTGACATGTGACATGAACTGAACACAAAGTTCATATTATAAAAATGTCCTCCGAAAACGTCCTTTGGCTGACTTCACTAAATAATCAGTCCTTTTATTAAAACTGAGCCTGATAGTTTAGGCCTGATAATACTGAATCAATTAAATGATTTGAAGTGTTTTCTATTGCTTTTTCTTTGTAATTGTTCATGATTTAAGAAGATTTTTTGTCAAGCGACCGGTGATCTGAGGAGTGAAAACTTAGCGGAGAAATAACAAGAAGTAAAAATTGTAAAAAGGATTTTAGTATTCAGGCCTGCTGAGGAGAAACCAAACCCAGTGAGCAATTACTAGAGACACAACAGTTACATACTCCATTCAGCCACAATTACCTGCTCCACATTGTCATCGCTGCTGTCACTTGAGCAGCACTCATAGACCATAGCATCTGCAGCCATAGCAGACCCACTAAAACAAACCGATAAATTATATTAATTATTATATTATTATGATATTATTATTTGGCATATATTTATAGATTCTATACAAAACCTTATATCTTTATCTTATATATAATTATTATATATAGTTATACCATTACATACACATATAAATAAATATACTTGTTTAAAATAAGAACAATAATTAATAGAACATCAATCATACACTTGCATATAATATCAAATGCCATTTTTACTTAACCCGTGTATGAATGTTTTAATTCAATTAATCAAATATATATGTTTTTAAATATTATTTGGCTAAAAGTTATCAAATAATAAATATTGTTATATACTATTATTATAATAATTATTATAATAATTATAATAATAACAATAATCAAATATTATTTACATTGAATTTGATTGAAGTAAAATTACTAAATAAATGAGCACATGCTTCTCCACACACACACACAGCTACTATAAAACTACATTATTGTATTTCTTATGCTACCCATTCACTCAACTCATTGTTAATCCTTAACTTCTTCTTAATAATTGTTATATATTACTAAATTATTATTATTATTTATTAATAATTACTACTATTATTATTATTATTATAATTAATTATTATAATTATTTATGATGAAGATTACTACTCATTGAATGTTTCTGCATCACAGGCCTACGGCAGAAAAATGGAGGGTTTAAAAGTGGCTCAAAACTATCATTTTCTGCAGCCACACATAATATAATACTTCAGCAGCACGCTCGAGAACACTTGCAGTACCTATTTTATTGTCGGCAAACGCATAAAAATAGTGTAACTTTCATCATTATCATTTTGGTGCATTAGAAAACTGGGCTTTTAAAAGCTTTTGTGAGTACACTCTACATCGTCACGTATTTGTCAATGGCCGTTTTAAGAAACTGTGTTAAACAGACTTCAACCTTGACCTGCAAGCAATGATCTCCAAATGTCAAAGCACCTAAACTCTTAATAGGAAGTATCCAAGTTTTGCAAAGATGTCGATAATTTTTTCACCTCATGTTGTTTTTTGCCATTTGATTTTTTCTTCTGAAATGGAATTATTATTATTTATATTATTATTAGTATTATGATATGAATGTTTGTGTTGAGTTAATTGGCTCACACGTATCATAGCTGGTCTTATTATTTCCCACATCGATATATTATTATTATTATAATTATTACTATTTCTTCTAAACTTTCTTGCGTATCGTTACCGTAGATAAATCATCAATGAATGAATGAATCATCATCCTCAATAAAATCAATCAATGACTTTTTTCATGATGATGAGGATCGGTGATGAATGATGATGGGGGAGATGGACGGTATGGGATAAATAAATACATTATTAATTATCATAATACTTATAACAATGAAGTAGTTGTCTCTTCTGGCTTGACAGGGGAGCACAACTCTAACTCTGGATCATCCCTTGACAATAGGCACAACTGCCTCTTGGAGGCACATGTGGTCTAGTGGTTAAAGTGCTTGCGCTTCAATCCAGGATCTGGGGTTCGATTCCCAGCACGGTTATCTATGAGCGAGATATTCGGCTTCCTGTATTTATGCTCTGATAGCTGACCTGGAAGGTTAACCGATTATTAGCCTGCCACATCGTCTAAGTCTTCAGAAGTAAATCTACTATTGAAATTGATGATGAATGTGGCAAGATGCAAGAAGAGATCCGGCGCACCCTCTCCTTTAATTGGGATAACTGAGCATGTACTCAAACAACCAGTCCCTTAATTACAACTGTTACATGGAAAGGTGTAATACTTTCTCCAAGGGAGATGACTACCACTGTTAGTCTACCTGTCCCCTACAAACAGTCTCGCTAGCGAACTAGCTACTACTGGGCACAGTCATTGTTCTGATTACACATGTAACCAGAACAATGTAACTTGAGCCTATCTGGTTCAGGCACTTGGCTAGCAGTACTCTCACTACAGAGCTTGGCACAAGAACACTTTATGCCTGGCTAGAAATTTTTTATTCCTGAGAGCTGTGTTCATTATCGTGTTTTAAAGATAGTGAACAGTAAATGCGCGTCCACTCACCCATTAGAGTTTTTCAAAAAATATCATACGGCTAGCCCTTGTACTTTAGACGTTATCGCGAATACCAGCAAAGCCGATGAAACCAAGATATCATTAGAGACTAGTGTGATTTATAACTCTTTGCATTCTACAGATATCAACATCCAGCCGGCTGAACACAGATACTGCTTACACGGGCTATCCAGGCAAACAACACGGCTGGCACCTAACTGTCCCCCGTGCAAGTGCCTGGCTAGTAGAACTCTCTCCCAGAGAGTTGAAAATAGGCACGCTAATTGGCCATCCAACTAGCAGGAGACAACTATAGCCTTAGGTCTATCTGCCTCTACTCACTAAGATTTGGCCAGCAGACTCTCTCTAGAACTAAACACTAACCTTACCAGCTGCCCATGCATCTGGTTGAGGCGACCATGGCCAGAAGACCTATCTGCCTCAGAGCACTGTACGGCTAGCAGAACTTTTCCCAAAGCTGAACACATATAGACTAGTTGCCCGTGCAAATAGGGAGACAACTACGGCTTGTAAAACCTATCAGTCTTAGCTCGGAACACTAGGTTAGTCGATTCTTACCGAGAGCCAAGCACAAGTATTCAAATAGCTACTAGGTGGCTATATGTGTAGGGTAACTCCACTCCTATGGGGCAGACACATCTATAGTTCAGAGCACCAAAATCAATTGATTTATTACATAAAATGTAGCTCCTTATATACAACAAAAAGCGGGTGCATGAAGACCCATACAATAAACAGCGAGTGGCTTAATAACAAATTAGATACATAAATTTATAAATGTGCAATCAGAAGGTAGTACATAAAAATATAACTTGTGAAAGATATAAGAGTATAAGCAATAGAAACAATTAATTGCCGTTTTTTTGGTCAAGTTTGACTGTGGTTTAACTGTGCTCTCATGATTGGTTGCGTGCGCTGAGAGTATTTATCGTTCTTACACGAAGCAGGCCGTAGTACTGTAGCACCCCCACAAAGCAATGCAGCCACTCCAGCTCCTTTACTTGCCATTACCATTTTTTATCTAAAAGTTGTTCATTTGCTTCAATATTGTTATTTGTAAATAGTTCATTATTGTTTACTTCAATAATAATAATAAATATTTTATTATCCATTATTATAATTGTCCAATATCTACTACTACTGCTGCTACTACTACCACTAAGACCTGCCAACATTGAAACATGGGCAAGAGTGAGAATGTTCATCAAACCATATTCACAGAAAACTCATGACGTTGAAGCAGAAGCTTGGCATGATTTAGAGAGCACTGTTTTGGAGCCCCAGAAAAAGCCAAACTTCTCGCCTGCAAAACACTATGTCTTCTGTACTTGGTACACGCTGCTGCTGCCTAGGACCCAGACTGTTAAAGTGACATTGCAGTGATTGAACTACTACAGGATCAAGCCGCGAGGTGTATTGCCCGTGTCAAAAAAGGGTGGTGTGGAAGAGGTGAAAGCCAGGCTTGCTCTCATCTCCTTAAACAAGAGAAGAAAGAACCGACGATTCAACCTCCTGAAGCGCATACTTGCCCAGCAAGAGTACCATGCCTCACTGTCAACTTTATATGAGGATATTGTAAACAAACCAGGAACAATGAGAATCATCGGATTTCAGGTTTGTTGATATCTGCCACCTTTCGGACAAACAACTGTTCCACAACAGCTTCCTGACTCGAACCATTCAAGACCGATGGGACGATAGAATGATTGCAAAGTGTCACTCACACTGCTAATTACTGGTCTGCTGCAAGCTACTGACACCATATAGACAGGGAATTTTAGTGCCAAAACGCGCTGAATGTACTGCGAACCAGATTGTGGTGTCATATTTAGCAAATGTGCTTACAAATGTAAATCCCTAATTTTCCCAGAAGAGGCACGTCCATTCCACTATCCCTAGTGGCCTAACATGATATCATTCTAAGTATGCCAAGTAAGAATGATTATTATCGTCTTCTAATCCATTATTTCTAATTAGTTTTCTGTTATTATTATTATTTACTACAACTAACTGCTATTATTGTGATTATTGTTAATTTTTTTATCTACGCAATGTATGTTATTTTGGCTTGAAGACAAGTTAAAAAACCTTTGGTCAATTGAAAAATACTAAGCAAATAACAACAAATAAACACTCAAAGACAATTCAAACATTGAACCTCTTTAGATGCACCCCCACAAGTTCTTACCAAAACTTTAAATTGATTCATTATCATCATTAATAAAACTTATGGCATACAAGCCTTTATGCTATCTCATAAATTTAAGTGTGTGGGAAAAGTATGGAACTATTTCTTGAATTGATGTTTGTTGATGCTTTGGATATTCTGCCAGAGAGAGAAATGGATTAACTTGTGACACAAGTTTATTAAGGCTTGACCTACTCTAGAAAAAATACTAACAAATGCAATGTTTTTGCAAACTTTGAAAGAAACATCGATTCTCTCCTTTCGTGAAAGACAGATTATATATTTATGCCATTGATCGCTCCCATATTCTGCATACAATGCCTGATTGTAGTCTTAAAGGATACCTGTTGTTGCTTTTTTAACTCGATTCAATTAGAAATCTACAGCTCTATCCTAAATACAGCAAAATATGTGGGATCTTGTTTATGCCTATTTAGTTTGTTTTTGGATTTTTATTGGATATTTTTCTGTTTTTGCGGAACTAGATGCCCTATTTTAACTGCATCAGAATTACATAAGCAGGTATTTGTTTGCTTTATGGATCTACATAGTTTAGTATGCATAAATATCAACAACGTACACAGTTGATATTTATGGAACTAGATACTGCATTTGATCACATTGTGTAACTATTTTCCCGAATAATATCGAAGCTGAAAGAGGAAGCGTGTGATGCTGCGTTCTAACGATACAATTATTGTGCGTATGAATGGAGCCTTAACTTGCATTGCTAGTGTAAACAGCAAACGTTCTTAACAATTTCACAATCGGTGACAGCGATAACATACGATTATCGGCCAGCTCAGCCGGGGCACGTGGTACGGTTATCGGCCTGCTCAGCCCGGGGCACATTGTACAGTCATGGGACTGCTCAGCCGGGGCACGTTGTACAGTTATCAGCCTGCTCAGCTGGGGCGCATCACAGGTTTTTACTTCTAAAATTTTCAAGAAACTTGCAGCTACCTGACAATTTGTATTATCATTTTCAATGGTATCATTTTATTATGATGGTAGCAATTATTTGCTATCAATGCCATTGACAGTATCTATGCCAGTGCCGCTACAATCTTATTCATTTTAGTAGCTGAAAATCTGTTTCTTTTCGCACCTCAATGTCACAGCTGAAACGTGGGCAAGGCCCAAGATTATTGGATAAGTGTGAAGTCAAGATTCTGTTCTTGACGTGGAGTATTGTGAGCTATCTAAAGCACGTAAAGTAATAAACTCTTAACTGTCCGTTTCTTTGCCGCTGTATAAGCGTTTTCATGTTGATTCATTATAATACTGATGAGGAGTTGTTTACCCTATGTTTTTGACGCTGACTAAAGATTTGGCACTTAGAAGTAGCTATATTCCCCCAGTGTCCTTTTTTCCATAATAATTGCGTGAAGGCACATAGAAGTTGATGACCCATATCCTTTTTCTTGCAGTATGAATAAGTTGCAAAATTTTTTCATCGGTTTTTCTTTTTTCCAAGTTGATTGTGTGTCTGGAATAGACCGCAGCAGTTAATACGATGCTTAGTAAACTGCATTAAGGAGCTCAGTAAAAAGTGTGTTGTGTCTTCTATTAAACTGAGCGGGAGGATGGAGAGAAAGGGAGAGATGGAGAGGATAGATCGTTGCAGTGGTGGTACAGGGCAAGGGGTGAGAAGTAGTGTGGCACAGCAAGTACGATGAGTGCAGGTAAAGCGCAAGGCTGGGGAAGGTGGTATTATGGGTAATACTGCTAGTGATAGTATATTTATGTAATAACCATCATGTATGTATGTAAATGTTTGTTGTGTGATGCAACAGGTCATGTAATATATAAACATGTGTGGATTGACGGCGTCAACTGCTTTAGGTGCGATGCTTTCTTCAGACAACCGGTGTGATATTGTACAAATACTTGAATCTCCAGAAACTACTAAAATATGTGCTCCTATGGTGAGATACTCCAAGTAGGTGCTTTCTGTCAGAACTGCTGTCATTGGCTCATTGCCAACATTAATTTTTTTATTTCCCACTTAGAGCTCGTGTTACTACTAGTAGTACTGTGACGTTATAATTATATGTAGATGTGTGATAGATAATCCTCTGGTTTTGTTTATTTTGAGTTGATCTGGATGTATTTACCTGTTTGGGTTTTATTCAAAAGATATTTTCATTAACAGATTAGCTTTTCGGACACTAGTACGGAAGTATGGTTGTGATGTCGCCTTCACCCCTATGATAATAGCAGAGTCTTTCATTAAATCCCAGAAAGCTCGTGATGCAGACTTCACTACTGATGCCGGTTAGTATTTCTAATGTAGTGGTGCCAATTCAAACATTTCATGCACTCATGTCTTCTTCAACGGCTTCCTTTGAAATTTGCTTTAAAAAAATTTAAATTACACATTGCAAGCATTGACAGAATGAAAAGGAGGGTGTACAATACTATACTAATGTAGGCACCTGATGCTTAGAAACCACTGATGTACCAATTCTCTGTTTTGTCTGCAGCTGATAGGCCTCTGGTTGTGCAGTTTGCTGCCAAAAAAGGAAAAGATTTCGCCGATGTTGCGGAAATGATAGCCCCATATTCTGATGGCATTGATATAAACTGTGGATGCCCTCAAAGGTATGTAAATCTTTAGTCTATTTTAGTCTTTTGTTAATTATAACAGATTATTTGATTTAAACCCATGTATTATATAAAATAAATTATTACATCGCTAACATATTGACACATTGGTTGTAAACCGAAGAACAATTTAACTTCGGGAATGCAGCAATTGTTCTTCGCAAACTGTCCATTGACAGGATAACAGTCAAGCATTTGTTACACAATTCACTTAATGGAGTTGTCTCTCCTGGATGTCAAATAGCGTTATATAGCCAAGACCAAATTACTAAAAGTATTGCAGTTAATTTTTTTACAATAACATTCCAGCATGATCTGATATCAATACTTTTGGGTTTCCATTTAAAAACATTTTTTCAACTCAAAGTTTGACATTCTTTTTTCCACGATGCAACACACACCTTGACCTTTACCTATGTTTACCTATGGTGTATGGAAGTGCTGGCTCAGCTATAAGCACCTCTACTAAATCTAAAAGCAGTTGCAATTCTAAATTTTATTACTTAAAAATCTTTACCTGATGACTATTTTTGGAAAGCCCTACTTCTACACAAAGAACATGAATTTTTGCAATATTTTTTCATGACCTTATGTGACTTGTTGCAAAACGGTAAAAATTGCTTACCAGTCAACATCTAATTTTGCTTTATACTGGAGCTGGCGAGAGGACAACTCCGTATGAGTCTCTTCATTACCACTTGACCTGAAATATTTAAATTAGGTTCTGGCCCAACGCCTTTTTTTTAAATTATTGATTCATACAGTTAAATAGTTATTAATTGAAATAGTCAAATTTAAAATTTAATTATTCAGTTTTGTGTGTAATTCTTCAAATGTCGTTTGCAATGATGTAATTGTCTCTCAACCACCAAAGATCTGAATTTTACATGAATACATGGAAATGTCAGCTCACCACTGCTACTCATGCTGTCGCGAGTTGGTAGTACAATAATATGTCCACCATGAAACGCGCTCACTGAAAAGACCAAACCATTGTACATAGAAGCACATGCCACTGTACAGAGAAGTACATGCCATTGTACATAGAAGTACATGCCACTGTACATAGAAGTACATGCCACTGTACAGAGAAGTACAAGCCATTGTACATAGAAGTACAAACCATTGTACATAGAAACGCAAGCCACTGTACATAGAAGTACATGCCATTGTACATAGAAGTACAAGCCACTGTACATAGAAGTACATGCCATTGTACATAGAAGTACATGCCACTGTACATAGAAGTACATGCCACTGTACATAGAAGTACATGCCACTGTACAGAGAAGTACAAGCCATTGTACATAGAAGTACAAACCATTGTACATAGAAACACAAGTCACTGTACATAGAAGTACATGCCATTGTACATAGAAACACAAGCCACTGTACATAGAAGTACATGCCATTGTACATAGAAGTACATGCCATTGTACATAGAAGTACATGTCACTGTACATAGAAGTACATGCCACTGTACATAGAAGTACATGCCACTGTACATAGAAGTACATGCCATTGTACATAGAAGTACATGCCATTGTACATAGAAGTACATGCCATTGTACATAAAAGTACATGCCACTGTACATAGAAGTACGTGCCACTGTACATAGAAGTACATGCCATTGTACATAGAAGTACATGCCATTGTACATAGAAGTACATGTCACTGTACATAGAAGTACATGCCACTGTACATAGAAGTACATGCCACTGTACATAGAAGTACATGTCACTGTACATAGAAGTACATGCCACTGTACATAGAAGTACATGCCACTGTACATAGAAGTACATGCCACTGTACAGAGAAGTACAAGCCATTGTACATAGAAGTACAAACCATTGTACATAGAAACACAAGTCACTGTACATAGAAGTACATGCCATTGTACATAGAAACACAAGCCACTGTACATAGAAGTACATGCCATTGTACATAGAAGTACATGCCATTGTACATAGAAGTACATGTCACTGTACATAGAAGTACATGCCACTGTACATAGAAGTACATGCCACTGTACATAGAAGTACATGCCATTGTACATAGAAGTACATGCCATTGTACATAGAAGTACATGTCACTGTACATAGAAGTACATGCCACTGTACATAGAAGTACATGCCACTGTACATAGAAGTACATGCCATTGTACATAGAAGTACATGCCATTGTACATAGAAGTACATGCCATTGTACATAGAAGTACATGCCACTGTACATAGAAGTACGTGCCACTGTACATAGAAGTACATGCCATTGTACATAGAAGCACAAGCCACTGTACATAGAAGTACATGCCATTGTACATAGAAGCGCAAGCCACTGTACATAGAAATACATGCCACTGTACATAGAAGTACATGCCATTGTACATAGAAGTACATGTCACTGTACATAGAAGTACATGCTACTGTACATTGAAGCACAAGCCACTGTACATAGAAGTACATGCCATTGTACATAGAAGTACATGCCATTGTACATAGAAGTACATGTCACTGTACATAGAAGTACATGCTACTGTACATTGAAGCACAAGCCACTGTACATAGAAGTACATGCCATTGTACATAGAAGTACATGCCATTGTACATAGAAGTACATGTCACTGTACATAGGAGTACATGCCACTGTACATAGAAGTACATGCCACTGTACATAGAAGTACATGCCACTGTACGTATCCGCTAGTTATTTTTCGATTGATCATCGTGAAACGACTATTTAGTGCTGAAATGTACAATTCTCTGCTTAATTACTCTTTACTTGCGTCGTTGTAGGTGGGCTATGCAGGAAGGCTATGGGGCGTGTCTTATAGATGACCCACAGCTAATATCGGACATGGTATCACAGGCTAGGAATAGAGTTGTCACTTATCCGTTTTCTGTCTCTGCAAAGATTCGCATTCACAAGGACATCAGGTGAGGATGATACCCTAACATCAGCGGTCACAGGAGGAAATGCTCATGTTTCAGATTACTTAGTATGATTTGTGGTCGGTAAGCTGTAGACTAGATTGTTTAAGAGTTGTCTGCTCTGTGTTTGTTAGGCAGACGGTGTCATTCTGTCGGCAGGTACAGTCCGCTGGTGTATCCTTTATCACTGTACACGGGCGGACCAAGAGCCAGCGATGTGAACCAGTGGACTTGGAGGCTGTCAGATTGATCAAGGAGAGTCTGTCTGTGCCTGTCGTACACAACGGTGATGTCACTTCCTTAGACAGCATGTGCGAGATTGTGCAGCGGACTGGCGTTGATGGTAAAGAGCTAGTATATACTTGTGTTGTATGTATCTGAGACCTCAAGCTATTACACTTTTTAGACTAGTTTACTGTCTGACAAGAATGTTGTCAAATTGTTCGCAATCTATTGATCTTTGGTTTGAAGGTGTGATGGCAGCCCGAGGCATGTTAGAGAATCCAGCCATGTTTGCTGGCCAGGCAGTCACTAAAAAGCTTGTTTCCGATTGGGTGAGTTCATTAATCAGTGTTAATGCTTATTGGATTTTTTGCAACAAACTAATTCGTCATTACATCATCCTCATGAACTCTTTGTGTTATCGAGATTAAACATGGAATTGTCTTATATGTATATAAAAGACAAATGACTCCATAAACCATAGTATTATCTATAATACCAGCGAGGTTGTCCCTGTTATATAGGTGGATATAGCTCTGAGCCATGGCACACCATTCCAGTGCTTTCACCACCACACGCACACCATGTTACAGAGTTGCATGTCTAAACCAGAGAGGAGAGTGTTCAACACACTACAGAGCACTGCGGCTGTGTTAGACTACCTCGACACTCACTACAGCGTAAATTGTGACAGCGCTGACTGACCTAATGCTGATGTAAGGGTGTCAATTGTTGCTATTGTGATTGATTCATTTAGTGTTTTTATTACTTCTGTGATTCGCTCATTTAGTGCTTTTATTACTTCTGTGATTGGTTCAATTAGTGCTTCTATTACTTCTGTGATTGGTTCATTTAGTGTTTCTATTGCTTCTATGATTGGTTCATTTATTGCTTCTATTGCTTCTATGATTGGTTCATTTATTGCTTCTATTACTTCTATGATTGGTTCATTTAGTGCTTCTATTACTTCTATGATTGGTTCATTTAGTGCTTCTATTACTTCTATGATTGGTTCATTTATTGCTTCTATTACTTCTATGATTGATTCGTTTAATGTTTCTATTCATCTGTGATTGGTTCATTTATTGCTTCTAGTATTCTATGGTTGGTTCATTTAGTGTTTCTATTGCTTCTATGATTGGTTTATTTAGTGTTTCTATTACTTCTATGATTGGTTTATTTAATGCTTCTATCACTTCTGTGATTGGTTCGTTTAGTGTTTTTATTACTTCTATGATTGGTTCATTTAGTGCTTCTATTACTTCTATGATTGGTTCATTTAGTGCTTCTATTGCTTCTATGATTGGTTTATTTAGTGCTTCTATTGCTTCTATGATTGATTCGTTTAATGTTTCTATTCATCTGTGATTGGTTCATTTATTGCTTCTAGTATTCTATGGTTGGTTCATTTATTGCTTCTAGTATTCTATGGTTGGTTCATTTATTGCTTCTAGTATTCTATGGTTGGTTTATTTCGTGTTTCTATTACTTCTATGATTGGTTTATTTAATGCTTCTACTACTTCTGTGATTGGTTCATTTAGTGCTTCTATTACTTCTATGATTGGTTCATTTAGTGCTTCTATTACTTCTATGATTGGTTTATTTAGTGCTTCTATTGCTTCTATGATTGATTCGTTTAATGTTTCTATTTATCTGTGATTGGTTCATTTATTGCTTCTAGTATTCTATGGTTGGTTCATTTATTGCTTCTAGTATTCTATGGTTGGTTCATTTATTGCTTCTAGTATTCTATGGTTGGTTTATTTCGTGTTTCTATTACTTCTATGATTGGTTTATTTAATGCTTCTACTACTTCTGTGATTGGTTCATTTAGTGCTTCTATTACTTCTATGATTGGTTCATTTAGTGCTTCTATTACTTCTATGATTGGTTTATTTAGTGCTTCTATTACTTCTATGATTGGTTCATTTAGTGCTTCTATTACTTCTGTGATTGGTTCATTTAGTGCTTCTATTACTTCTGTGATTGGTTCATTTAGTGCTTCTATTACTTCTATGATTGGTTTATTTAGTGCTTCTATTACTTCTATGATTGGTTCATTTAGTGCTTCTATTACTTCTATGATTGGTTTATTTAGTGCTTCTATTACTTCTATGATTGGTTCATTTAGTGTTTCTAGTACATCTGTGATTGGTTCATTTAGTGTTTTTATCCAATTTGTAAATGTTTATTTAGACATTCAAATCTCATCTCTGACTCTACAAGTAGTAATGCTGAAGCAAAAACATTGCTTTTCATTTGTTACAGCACAAAATATACTTACCATTTTTTGTAACTGGTAACATTTTGGTCCAAGTTCATGAAGTTTTTTGTAGAAACTAGACTATCTGTATAACTCCATTTTTTTTCATCAGAGAGAATTATTTTTCTAGTTTGAAATTGCTGTAGGTTAAACTAATTATATTTCCATGAAAGAGTTATGTATTATATTTTCGATAACTACAGATGGACGAGTCTGCTGACATATTTTTCACTGTTTTGTTTCAACTTACACAACCCACCTTTGCTGATTATGCTGGTTTACATACATCGAAATCAGCTACCCTTGTTACCAATGGGAGTCAGCTGTACGCTTTGTTTAAATTAAACGATTCATTGCAGGCAAAATATTGCGGGATACTTGATGCTGGCAGAAGTGCAAGATTCTAGTGTCTATGCTGGAGAGGTATAGAGGCAGCGAGAGGTGGTGTTTCACCTTCCCATCTGCTACAGACTCACTCAGATAAGACTTCTGGTGCTTAGACTTTGAAGCTACCTCCAAATGATCTCTGAATACAAATGTTTTTACCTGTCTTGTGAAATTTGGCGGTTTAATCGTGTCAGTTGACTACTTGTAATCCTAGTAGCAGTGGGCTGCTTGTAGTAGTGGTCGTCTGCTAGTACTAGTGGTCGTCTGCTGGTAGCAGCTGTCTGCTTGTAGTAGTGGTCGTCTGTTAGTAGTAGCGGTCGTCTGCTAGTACTAGTGGTCGTCTGCTGGTAGCAGTTGTCTGCTAGTAGTAGCGGTCGTCTGCTGGTAGCAGCTGTCTGCTTGTAGTAGTGGTCATCTGCTAGTACTAGTGGTCGTCTGCTAGTACTAGTGGTCGTCTGCTAGTACTAGTGGTCGTCTGCTAGTACTAGTGGTCGTCTGCTAGTACTAGTGGTCGTCTGCTGGTAGCAGCTGTCTGCTTGTAGTAGTAGTCATCTGTTAGTAGTAGCGGTCGTCTGCTGGTAGCAGTTGTCTGCTAGTAGTAGCGGTCGTCTGCTGGTAGCAGCTGTCTGCTAGTAGAAGCGGTCGTCTGATATTAGAAGTGGACTACTGCTACTAGTAGCAGTTTTCCGCTAGTAATCGTAGCCATCTGCACATAATTGCGATTATTTACTCTTCCTGTTTTCACACGGTTTTACATATGAGACCAAGTAACAAAACTTTACATGTAGTGTGAAATCTTCCGATTTTTTTTTCCAAGAATGGTGATTCAGCTTAAAAATTTTACTATGAGTTTTTTGCATTAATTTTTTTTCATTAAGGTCTACATTATGCTTGTGTTTTGAGTCACCTTTACGACTGGTATGATTTAGTAAATGTAATAAAAACTGTTTGTGATCTCAATAGTGAGGTCTGTAAGACTGATCGACCAAGCTGCACTCGCAATAACATCACAAGTTCTCAAGGCAGTTATGAATAACTAATAGAATGGATTTTTTTTCACGAACAAACAACTCCAAATCTTACCACTGCACAAACTGTTTGGAGTCTAAAGTAGTTCAGGAAGGCGAAACATTTAGTGAAGTAGGCCCACTGGAACGAAATATTGTTAGAACGTGGCGTCTGCTCTCGATAAATACTCGTCAGTGAGTGCATCTGCTTCCACTGAATCAAGTGACTGCGGTAGTTAGTAACAGTGACTCTACTTAAAGGCCTCAGTGACTGTAGTCATGAATCACAGTGACTGTGGTAGTTAGTCACAGCTATTGCGGTACTTAGTCGCAGTGATTGCAGTTCTTGGTGACAGTCACTGTAGAAGTAGGTCAGACGAATTTGAGCTATCAAAAGATGTGGTATTAGGCATTTCCGGATCACAAACGTCCATGCCACTGCAAATATTGGTACAGGGAAGTGCTTCCAAACGCTGTGAAAGTGAATGTTTGTGGCATAATTTCCTGGTAAGAACGTTAAAAACATCGGTTTATTTGATACGGAGTTTTGTTCAATGTAAATAATCGTAATATTAATAATTGTGAAACATTTAGTAACAATTTTTGTTATTTATGAATATACAACAATATATAATTAATATAATAATTACTACAAACTACCATATTACCATTTCTTATTTTAAAAAAAATTGTTTCAAATTATTGTTATTAGCTGACTATAACAAATAAATAATTATTTTTCATTTATAGATATATAAATTAAATAATAAAAAACAAATAATAATTTATATTACTATAATAAGAAAAACAGTTTAATAGTAATAACAGCAGTAATAATGATTATCATGCTTGTTTATATTATTATAATTGTTCAAAAATAAATGTATTCAAAGCCTGCTATTTACATTCCTATAATTGTAGTTAACCTAAAAGAGTTTGGTTTTGACAAAAATTCATCAGTTTTAAAACTGTTTAAATTCGGATGAACAACCCCCTTATCGCTGCAACCTCCCTTCAGCATATAGTTCAAAAAACCAGTTTTTGCAATTGCTGAAACACAAAAATTTCACCAGTTTTGTTGCGACGTTCACTGATTTGCAGCAATCTGGACAGGCCTGTTATTTTCAGCAGTAGCTATAGTGTAATGGGCTAACAATATGCATATGTAATCTCTCATTCACCTATAGCTTATATAATATATATGACTTGGCATTGCTACAAAGACGTCATACAAATGTATTATTTATCACTGAGTACACAAACAACATTACGTGTGTTGTACAATGGTCAGGGACATATAACTTATACGCAGACAGGTATGTCTCTTCTCGAATATTCTCTATTGACTTGGATTATTTTTTTATAATAATTTATCTCTAGTTTAAAATGCATTCAAATACATTTGGCATGATTTTTAATTTGCTATTTAAAAAAGATGAATCCACATTTCTGCATAGGTGGAATGACCGTGATATTGCAACTCCCATAATTTTTACATCCTCCAGTTATTTACTAGATACTTCATGCAAAATCGCGCTTCTTCAAGTTAAACTTCAAATAGCTTAATTCCTCCGGATTAGAGAGACAAGCTAAGCAGTTGGGAGTCTTAAAAATTATAAATCATTTACTTCACTTCATTTTATTTTTTATCACATTTCTGTATTAAAAAAAAGTGTCAATTTCTTCATTTTTGGTTACATTGCTATATTTCTTTATGAAAAAGTCCATTTGACATCACTTTCATACTAATGATATCAATAATACCCTTCTTTGTGGTGAAATTGTAAACAATTTTGGATACGTTGAAAAATTGACAAACTTTGACATTTTTCTGAGTCGTCTATGTGATTTTTATCAAAGCTTTACAAATTATTTTCACACAATACCACCTACTTTGAACATAACAAAGCTGCGCACCAGGAAACGTGCAAACTCAATCACTTGGAACCGTTCAATTACTATTTAGAACAGTCAACGTAGTCATAACCAAACCAACTTCCTCTACGGCCATGAATAAATCAATTCAAAACTGGCTCAGAGCTATCTCTCACCCTTCCATAAAAAGCCAACCTGGCTAGTAATACTTGGGAACGGATAAGCCTTGGCATAAAGCCCATTAATTTTCCTTTTCTCTGATTGGCCAAGCATTTTGGTGCATTTAAACAGATTCCTAAGGGATTAACAGAGAGTTGCCAGAAAGCTGAAGGCTGTACTACAAGCAGGACTCTTATTCTTACCTATCAGATATCTTTGGGTAGTTGTTGGCTGTAGTCTGCAAGCCTCTTCTGCCGCTTGCCTCCAGTTTTGCAGAAATGGCTGCCATCAAAGCGAAATTCACGAAGAATTTCAATGGAGATTCTGAAGTGGTAAGTTTTCTTAAATATGCATAGTTTCTGCCTTTTTGGATCGAAATTGTTTCCCAAAATTTTATGAATTTTTATAGCAAAACTTTTGTCGTAATTTTTTATTTTTCCTAGTCCTTCAAAATTACATGGGTAAAATATATAGTGTAGAGAAACACAGTAAGTTAAACCCAGGATGTGTTTTTTTTATCTGTACATCGTTACTATTGCACGTAGATAGCTGTGGAGAAACAATGGATTGTGCAAGAAATGAACACACTTTTTAGCTGTAGACCCGCTATACCTGCTCAATTTGTTGTGTAGTGGACCAGCATAATTCGCAGCTAATCCTTCTGAAGATGGCAGACCAAGTTCTTATATTAATCCGCTTTATCCCTTAGTATTTACAGTTAATGTCCGTTCATATCCTGAACCTTCGATTTGAATGGTTGAATACTGTTAGTACCGGGCACTGTCGTATCTATTTACAATTGTATTGGGTAGAATTCAATAAAAACACAAGAGCTCAATTTTTGAGCCTCATAAATAAATCTAACGTTTTGAATGCTACTGTCTCGTGCAGTAGGCATTTTCTGTTATGTAATTATTGATGTTCTCACAGAATTGCGCAATGCTGGATTATTTGCCTATGAAAAAGGATTAGGTTGTCGAAGCTAGAAGAGCATTGACTCCAAGCTTTGCGTGCGCCTTGACAACAGTTTCATAAGCATTACCAGTAACCAAAGCAAGTTGACATCTGTACAAACCATAAAAGTTAATGTTTGAGTTAATTTATATCAATTTATTTGCTGCAGTCAGATCTGGCCGATAGACAACACCTTCTACAGCAGACTAAATCGGTACAACCTTGATTTGGTGTGGGGTATAGCCTTATGTTGTACTTGTGTGCTTAAGTCGGGGACATGTTAGTACCGGACACGTCTGCGATGAAAAGTCGAAAAACTTTATTCCTCTATTTTATACACAAAGAAATCTTTTGTTTGCTTTGGTTTCCATGACAGCAGTAGATGAACGAATGCTAGGAGACTAGTTGGTTACAAATGTACATGTGATATTGCAGGATCCGCTAGGTGTAAACAACCCCCTGTTTGGTTACTGTCCCCTGTCAAATGATATGCCAGCTGACAGTAATGCCAACACGTATAATGTTGAGCGTGTGGAACTGACCACCCGAAAGTCTTTGATAAATGGCGTATGTGTTTTTGCTCGACCCTTCTTTTTTCTCTCGCACCTTTTCTTGCACCTAATCTTGCATGTTTTCACTGTTAGTAGCACCATGCTAGCTCCATTTATGTTCACCTTTTATTAACATCATTGTTCATTTTAAATGCGGGTAATGTATCTCTCTCTAAAATAAATCCATCTTGTGCACTTGTAAATAATTCAAACTTTGTCTCTGCACAGTCATACAAGTATGATATCTCTGTAGGACTACACAAACTTTGTCTCTGCACAGTCATACATATATGATATCTCTGTAGGACTACACAAACTTTGACAACCCGGTGTATGAACTAGACGCTAACGGACAACCGACTTTTGAATCAGATAGTGTCAAGACCAAACGAAGCTGCTCAAAGTTAGATGGACTCTTTGGTGGAAAAGGAGAGAATAAGAAGCGCTGGATGATCATTGGAGGAATAGCAGTGATTGTTGTGTTAGCTGTGATAATTATAGCTGCGGCACTTGGCTCGACAGGTATAACTTGTCTATGCTCTGGCACTTCTCTGGTTATCTGATAAATAGAGCCATAGTTTACTCATTTTTCATCATTATAAATTTTGCTGAGTTGCGGTTTACTTGCAGGTTCGGATACAAGTCGTTGCATTGCTCATTTCACTATCCCTCTCTGTCAGTACTCTAAAAAACGTGCATAATTAGACAAATGTCTAAGTTAGAGAGCGTACCACCTTTTGTGTTCTCTCCAAATACGCTTGATTGAGTGATCTTTGTTCTGTTATTCATAATCTTTATTGCCTGGAAAAAACAAATCATGGAGATTATAGAATATTTGTAAAAGATGCCAATTCTAGCCCGACTCAACGTAGAATGTGTTGACGTGAATCCAGTCATCGTCCTCTCACAAGATATTGAGACAGCCCAGGGCCATGTGGTCTAGAACATTACATGGCTGATGAGGTGGAGAGATAGTTCATTTGTCTCCATCTCTTGGGAACGTCTGTGTCAGCTCGTGACTGATCGATCAAGTGTCTTGCGTGTGTTACTGCGTGCACTTTCATTCATGCACTCACTACTAGGTCAGGCATGCAGTCCTCCAATACTGGGATTGCCTTAGCCGACTCTAATAAAAAGCTACAAGAAACCACCAAAAGTCATACCAGCATTTATTGGTGAGAAAAGGCATGAAATGTAAACCAGCGCACTATGCATTCTTTCTCTTTTAGTGGCGAAACGTAAGGAAGAGAAAAATGAGGAAGCTGTAGCAGCAGCATCAGAGTCAAAAGGAGCTTCCAATTTCTATGGGAGTATGCGGATCACAGACAAGCAGTGGAGTGACGTCTATAATAACCGCTCTAGCACTGAGTATAGACAGCTCGAAGTGGAGTTTGTCAACTCTGTAAGTATATTGTTGAGCTCTGCAGCTGTACAAAAGAACAATGACCTGTTCGTTGAAAGAATTGTGGAGTCTCAATCAAAGATTTCATATCGGCGGGTTGTCGTCATGGTTACCCGAGAGTCAACAAAAGAGAAATTGATTGTCAAGTGAAAACTTTAATGGTTTGTGTTGTGAGTCAAATGGTATCTTTGTTTGCAGATGACCAGCATGATGAAAAGTGAAGGTTTGGATGGGAAGTATGCTGGCACTCGAGTTCTTGGCTTCAGGTGAAGTTTCACTTTTTATTTTTGGAAAACTCTGGAACTTTCTGAAAGAGTTTTGAAAAATTGTTGAAAGTTCTCAAAAATCTTGCATGTTGTTTTCTGGGTTTTTCAATGTTTTGGGATGTTCCGGCATGCTCTATATATGTTGCTGAATGTTCTGCAATGCTCTGGGATGTTTCGGAATGCTCCGGTGTGTTTTGGGGTGCCCTGGTGTGTTCTGGGATGCCCTGGTGTGTTATGGAAAACTGCAACTTTAGCAGTGTACATAATTGTGTAGCTGTGATATAGGTGTCTCGTGTGGTGCAATAGTATTATTGTTACGTAATGTAATATCGGCTTGAATTGTATAATTTCAGTTCTGGCAGCATCGTTGTTGCTTACATGTTGAGGTTTGTGGGTTCTGACATGTCTACGAAAGAAGTTCAGGACAAAATAGTCGCTCACGTTGTGGACAATAATGGAGCTTTTGGTATATTTGTGGTCGACTCTCATAGCATCCTAATGGACAAAGGTAATCAAATGGACTATATACATGACCTTTGACTGACCTTGTTTTGTTATACAAGATGGTGTAAACTGGACCAACGAGTTTTTATATCATCCAGGTGTTGTGTGAACGATAACTTCCTGTCTTTTAAAGATTACACGCATTTCAACAGACAAAATTGAAAAAATACACGTTTCCAAACATGTGTGGATGTGTGTGCACTTAGTCACTTGCGCATATATTAATAATGATCGATTGATTGGCTACGGCAGGTGTTATTATTGTATTGCAGCTGCATGCTTGTTGGCCCAAGGCTAACGTGTGCCAGTTGTTGGTCCACAAGCTATCCATATATTGCCTATGATGACTTGGTACAAATTATTTGTGGTACTTTTGATATTTGTATTGCTTATAAGATGGATACTAACTAGTTTATCAAAGAAATAAAATATCGTTTACTTTAAGTGAAGCGAAAGCTGATTACAGAGATAATGAGTCAATTAAATGGCTACCTATAGATCTAATCTTGACTCATCATTAATTTAGCTATTTATTTGTATCATAAAATAAATGAACTGGTAGCTAATGTCCATTTATGGCTGTTTACTCAGGCTATATATATAATCTTGGGCTAGATTTAATCCTCACAAAATAACATTGATAAATCATACGCTGCTACTCTGATGCAACCATCTGAGCTTTTCGCTGACTCATTCACATTTATAACAAGCTCATAAAAATGCTAATTTTATCGTTGTGTAATGTGTAATTAGTCTAATGGGAGTTTGACAAAGAAACTTTCTTTTGCTAATTTTGATGTGAATTTAACAATATGGTGGATTGTTTTGGAAATGGCTGCATTCCGGAAATGGCTGGAATCTTGTTATGATTAGAATCCGGAAACTGCTAAAATCCGGATAGGGCCATGTTCCGGAAACGACTAGATTAGAACATTCTGGTATTATAGACCCCACTCGGTTTGTCAACCAAAAATCATCTACCACTGCAAAGACTACCGGGGGCAAAGCCACTGACCTCTCAACCAATCCAACGACTGCTGCCGATAAGACAACTGCTGGAACTGTTCAAATGTAAGTACATATGAGGGTAAATATCTATATATTGTGTGTACAGTGGATATATCCTTGCTGAACTAACAACTTTTTTTGTTTGTCTTTCAGAGAGACGTGTGACAACCCCATTATACAAGAATGCCAATCAGTGCTCGATTATCCAACATCAGTGCGACCAATCGCAGAACAGGAAAGAATGAAAGAATTGCTGACGATAGCTGAACACACTCAGGGTTGCTACAGCGAGTCCACTTATTACATGTGTTCTATCATAGCTCCTTCCTGTATTGCTGCACAATCCAACCGTACTATTAAGGAGTTTTTGATGCCGTGTAAACAGTCTTGTCTAGGTGGGTTGTGTGCTACTTCATGGCACTGTGCCAACTGTTTTGCTAATAGGCAATTATGTATGTAGTAGATAGATTTAAATATGATGTAATAGGTGTGGTAATGTTTACTGTGATTTATATTAGCATGTTTTGCTTCACCTCATCCTATATGTGTGTATACAAGTGTACGTGTATTGTATACAAGTGTACGTGTGTTGTATACAAGTGTACGTGTTTTGTATACAAGAGTACGTGTGTTGTATACTGTAGACTACTCTGACCAGTGCAAAGAAGAACTTGTTGGACAAGACACCCACGAGTTTCTCACCTGTGATGAGTACCTGCCGTATGTACCAGAGTTCCCAGGTAAATGTTCATATAGAGGGGATGCCCCTGCACGGCTGACTACCACCACCCCCTCCAACTCTGGTAAGTCACAAGACACTGTGCCTATGTAGACACATGTGTAGGTGTTTACAACATGCTTTCTGCGGTATAAATAATAAAAAAAAATATTGCATTCACATTACACAAACCGCTGCAAATTTCTTTCAATGAGGTTTTTTTCCGTGAAAGCCATTTTGGTTGGAAAAAGCAAAAACTTTTTTATCTTTTTTATATATTAAACAATGGATTAACGCATCCTAAATCCATGTTATTGTCTTCGCATGCGATGCTTAGATCAGCTATAAAACCATTACAAAAACTTATGAAAATTCATTGTTGGCAAATGACTCTGCTGTGGTCACATGACTCGTGCGGTAACTTAAAAAGTGCTGAATCATGAAGGCAGATGTGGCATTGAATCAATTTGAATCATGACAGACCTTTACAAGTGCTTCGAAGTGAAATGCTTTGGTTTAACTGATCTATTCACTCATGGCTTGTCTCACCTCATTGCCTGGTGACCATCTTTGTTGATAACAATGTTACATTCACTGCTCTACCATTCTCATCAGCAATTCAAAATCTTTTCAATAAAAACTTCAAAAAAACCATCAAAACCACAAGAAAGCTGATGGTGATAATGTTACTTTTTTTTCAAATGTGCGTATTAATGGAGAAGCTAAAGTTAACCCTGGTTCATTTTGTTCAGGCTGCATATAATTTTATGATTTCATATATTACTAATTTGGATCCAAAGCAATTCTATCATTTTTTTGCGCGCTCCAAATAATCAATATTTTATTAAAAGTAAATAACATGCAATTTGAAAAATGTAGCCAAATTTAAGTATGGTCAATGTATAGTACTAGTGTCATATAGCCCAGGTACATAGTATGTAGTATACGTTTTGTTGCAGACACGTACAGTGAGCTGTGCTACCCTATCCACCACTCCTACTGCTCTAACATCCCATGGAAAGCTGCGTACTTACCCAATTATATGGGACACGTCACGCTGGTTAGTCTCTATACCAAATATACACTTTCGTTGTCAGGTAAAATGTGGGCGATTTCTTTTAAGGACCTTAAATTTACTGCAAATGGTGGACATAGGAAAATATGTTTTGCACCAAATCAATATTTCAATATTATATATTAGTGTTAGCAAAATTGATACTAAAAATATCTTTAATTAAGTTTTGACAGTCGTTACAAGCATTAGTGTAACATTAATGTACATTAGTTAGCCAGAAGGTACAGTTCTGGAACCTTCTCTACCAACTGATGGATTATTGTTTGTGCTTCAGTGATTTGTTTACTATGAGCAGATGTTCGTCTGCGTATCATCTGAGTAGGATGCAGATTAAGAAAAGCAACCGCAAGCATACATGTCTCTATTAGATTGCAACAAGATTACCTGCGTGACAATTTCAATTTGCTACCGGATTAATCTTTCGTTATAAAAGATCTAGTATTGTTTGGTGTTGTTGAGCTATCTCTCATGTGATTGGTTGTTTGCTATGTTGTAGTTTGATTGGTTGTTTGCTATGTTGTAGTCTGAGGCGTATGACTTTCTTAGCTTCATGCAAGCCCTACAAGACAGTGGCATGCATTGTCATGAGGAGTTGCATACTCTTGTCTGTGGCTCTCTACTTCCTAAGTGTGGTAGTGATTACACTAGAATACCTCCTTGCAGATCTCTGTGTCTAGGTGTGTTTGATAGCATATCTCTATGGTTGTGTATATCCATGGCCAAAGCAAATTGTCATACATTGATTTCTAGATTTATTAGCGCTTTGATTTATTTTTCAACTTGTTTGGCTATGTTACAGACGTACTAGCCAACTGCACTCTAATGTTGAGTAACCTGCCTGTACCAATACCTCTCAGCTGTAGTATCTTCACCAGTGATGACAACTGCACCAACGTTGGCGACCCAGATCTCTCATCCGGTAATTCTTTCATCATTCTATGCATTATAAATTAATTCCATACTATTCTAATTACTTCTTTCATGTTGTTGACTTCTGCTCGGTTTGCTCTGCAGTAATTTTGCTATGAGGTGAGAGGGTGGTAAGTAGATGTGTATATTCACTGCTTTTATTTCATTATCTCGTCAATATAATATCCCATCTGTGGTATAACAGAGGGATTGCTGCGACATTATACACGCTTTTAGGTGATTTAATAAGTTTTATTGATGTTTTAAGTATCTATTAGGTAATTGTGTGGCTGGTACGACTCATTGCATTGCCAAGTAATGGCTTAAACCCCTAGAGGTCGAGTGTTGAACTTCGGTATCTGGAGAGGTCGAGTCAGCTTTTAGCCTCAGTGAATAAAGCATTTAGTTGTTTTCCTAGAATGAAAGCGCTAGAAATAATAAATTGCGACACTAACTACATAGAAAAGTTGTGACGATGACGTTACTGACTAAATATTTCCACCCACAATGCTGTTCTGTAAGTTGGCACGATTGTTTTCCCTGTAACTGTTTGCTGTAATAAAAAAAAATTATTTTGTAGACTGTGATTCTACACAATACACATGTTTGGACGGACAACAGTGCGTAGCTTCAGAGGAAAGATGTAACGGATTCCCTGACTGCAGAGATGGGTCCGATGAGAGAGGATGTAGTATGTATTTGGCTATGCCGTGCGTGTGTATTATATATCTATGTATAGGTTGTACCATATCTATGTCTATGTGTTATATTGTAGGTAACGTCTCCCAGTGCAACCCTGGACAGTTCAAGTGTGCAGTAACCGGGGCCTGTATACCTGAGAACTGGAAATGTGACTCGTACAATGATTGCGGGGATGGTACTGATGAAGCCAACTGCGGTAAGCAGTAATGCCAAGTTGTCTTCTTTCTTTGTGACATCATCATCATGTATGCGGTGAGGTCAAGGTTTTGTGTATATCGCTGATAGAGTGTGATCCCAGCCAGTTCCAATGCTCGGCATCTGATGGCACTATGAGGTGTATCAACGCATCCCAAGAATGCGATGGCTATTATAACTGTTTTGGCAGACAAGACGAAATGAATTGCTCTAACTTTACTTGCCGAAATGACCAGGTAAGGAATTGTGTTGCATTGTGGGTTATGTGTGTTGCATTGTGGGTTATGTGTGTTGGGTTGAGGGAAGCTGAAAGGCGTGTGAAAGCGCGGATGTTAATTGGTATTTGACTGGGCGCAGGGTACGAGTTGACACAACCATAAGGCATATTGTAGACATTGAATGTACTTGTGCTTTGGTCTGGGAGGTAATAAAAGACATAGCGATAAAAGGAGTGGCACACTACTTCGTTATAAACAAACTGTGGGCGATCTTTTTATGAGATTAGTGTTAGACCTTGCACTGCTTGAGCCTGAGGGAAAGTGGTAGCTGACGGAGGAAATAGGCTAGTTGATTAGCATCATAAATCATTTTGTGTACTGGAAGCTTGGATTAGTCATAATACTCTCTAATCCACTTTAATCTGCTCTCTATTGCAGGGATTAGCTAACTAATTCCAAGAGAAGATGATTATCTCTCTGGAATGATGTCACATCAAATGATATGTCTTAATAGAGAGCGGCTAATCTACTCTCTGCTTTACTCTGCAGACGAATGCTCTGTTGTTATAACATAGAAGTTATGTTCTCTTTGTAGTTCACTTGTGCTAATGGACTGTGTAGGCCCCTAAGGTTTGTTTGCGACGGCGACGATGATTGTGGTGATCTTAGTGATGAACAAGACTGCCTGCGTGAGTTTTATTGATTCTCTCGTCTTGTTAGTTAGTAGCTTGGTAGTAGTAGTGTGTAGTTAGTGGTACTGTAATATAGCCTAAGTCACTCAAACCTTATTTGGTTTAGGTAATGAAGTATGTATGGAAAGTGAGTTCAAGTGCGTCAATGGAAGTCGTCACTGGGGCATAGGCTATACTTCCTGTATCCCAAAGAGCTGGAAATGCGACACAGAACGAGATTGCTCTGATGGATCCGACGAAAAGAACTGTCCTAGTTATTGTTTCCCCAATCCATGCTCGTGAGTACCTTGTTTGGTGCATCAATGTTATTTGGTATGTCGGCACATGATTAGTTAACTGTCTGGTAATTGGCCAACTGTTTGATATGCCATCATGTGATCAGCTGGCTGCTTTGTATTCCAGCGGGTAGTTGGTTGACTTTAGTACACCTGTGTGTGACTGGCTGACAGTTTAGTATCTCAATCTATGATTGGCTACACTTCATAGTGTTCTAGCATGCGATTGTCTGATAGTTTGGCGTCTTGGTTTATGATTGGTTGTCTCTTTGCATGAAAGCATGTGACTTGCTAGCGGGTGGATGTACCAGTCCGTATAGCTGATTAAAAACATCGTCTCCCGTTTTTAATTTTCTACCTACTTGATATTTTACAGGCATGGAGGCAACTGTACAGCAGATGTGAGAGGATATTTATGTGAGTGCCCACCAGGTACTGCTGGCTCGAGCTGTCAAATTGGTACGTTCTTTCATCTCATTGCATTGTTTATTTAGTTTTTTGATAAATACCTCCGACCTTTGTAGAAAACAATTTGTGAAAGTTTGCCACATTGCCTGTTGTCTATCGATAGTTCTTAATGCATAGTTGTATCATCTACGATAAATGACATTGTTCTGCTTCTAGTTGAGAACCTTCCAGATGTTCGCTGCGACACTCCAATCATCATAGATGCATGTAGAGCACCACTTCGAAACTATCACAGCCAAACGATATCTAGTGAATTTTCCCAGAATCAAGTAGGCTCCATAATTGAGGTAAGTCGTTACTGAGACACTCTGTACCTAGTTCTATGTACTATTACATAATTCTTGATGATAATCATGATTGCATTGCATAATAATCCATGACATGTTATACTACTGTAACATAAAGTTATTATGCAATCATCATGTAATATATGACTATTTACAGGCTGGCATCACAAAGTTTGACAGTTGTTATGAATATGCTGCCGAGTTTCTGTGCCAATATGTGGCACCACAATGTGGATCTATGGTGTTTCCAGTGTTCCCTTGCAAGAGCATGTGTAAAGGTCAGTAGGTCAGCGCTGCCTCTTACTCCATGTTCTAACACCATTGCAAGCAGTGAAATGGGTATTTTGATTAATTCAATGAACAACCAACTTTTCTGCAACTTGGACACATTTTATTTTGGGACCAAATTTTTTTGATTTGCACTAATTTTAATAATAAAAAGCCTGGTTATGTTGCCTGCTGCTCGAGTTGTAGAACTTGTTTGATTCTGTTGTAGAATTCCGAGCGCAGTGTGCACACGAGCTAAACTCTACCTCAGCTGTAGATCGTCTCATAGACTGTGATTCCTTGCACGACGACTATTTGTATCCTGATTCAGAGTGCTTTAAACTGGGGGAGACAAATACTTCCATAGCCGCGCCTAGTGGTATGCTGCTAGCTTTGCTATAGCCTGTTCTCTTGTCATTGCCATTGCTTGAAGCCTGTGCTATACTTGACTGTTCTCCATTGCAGTACCAGAGCTTGGCTGTCAGAAGTTGAAAGTAGATTATTGCATGGACCTGGGATACAACACTACGTACTTGCCAAACTACTTCAACCAAACCCACCAGGTACTACCCTCTGTACACTGTGTATACATGTACGTATTGTAGATATTGAATACACCATATACAAGTGAGTTGTCTCCCTTGTAGTCGGCTGCCCAGTGGCTCGTTGACCAGTTTGAGTACGTACACAGTAACATGCCCAACTGCAACCCTTACCTGAAGCACTTTGGGTGTGCTGTAGCCGTGCCTCCATGTAACGCTAACGGTACTGGTGTTATACCCCCCTGTAGGGAGCTGTGTGAAGGTTTGTTCTCTATCTACTCTTGTGTGTTCTAATAAAGCAATATTGTTACTGGGAAGATAGGCCTTGACTGTACCATATTGTCATTGATACATTATATAGCTGTGGGGTTTGACTGTACCATATATTATTACTGAACGTTATGTAGCTGTGGCGTTTGACTGCGGTTACTGGATGGACCATATGCAGTGGAAGTTTCCATTTACCTGTGCAGACCTACCTCGCGCCAGCACCAACACCGCCTGTATATCGCTGCCTCCACCGGTGTCCAAACAAGGTCAGTATCTGTTGTGTGTACTTACTTTTTGTGTGTACTTAGTTTTTATGTGTACTTACTTTTTATGTGTACTTACACCGACTGTGCATACTTGCCGGTTGTGTCAACGTCTCCCAGAAAGAGATAATGCATACAATACGAACACATTTATCCACATTATTGTCTATGTACCACGAACAGAGTGTTTCATTTCGTCAGTTGTTTATTCAGGTTGCTATGGAGACCAATTTGAGTGCGGCAGTGGTGAGTGCATACACAGGACATTCCAGTGTGATGCCTTCCCTGACTGTGATGATGGATCTGATGAGGATATAAACATGTGTGGTAGGTCACCTAGTTAGTATGTATATGAAATATAATTAGTAGTTGTCTTTTCTTACTTGTAGAGCACACAACTCCACAGATAAACTACACTGGGTGTATCGTTAGTCAAGCATGTCCATTTGGCATGTTTCCTGTTCTCTCTTTACTACTGTAGCTGCACGTATTTCCCTGGCATCTGTTGTCCTATAATGTTTTATATTTTCTTGTGCCATAAATCTGAAGCCTTATTCACGTTAGAGTTCTTTGCACAGCCCATACGGGAGTTATCACCTTTATGTAAAGAATATATAAGTGTACATCTATGTATAAAATTACCATCATTTAGCAATAGGAAGAGACGACTTTTAATTCGATTTCTAAACTATTTTTAAGTAATATGAATTTAAATCAATTGCTTGGTTTGATACACAGCTTCTACCACATTGTATTCTGTTGAGCTTTCTAACCCAATTCTTTTCAGCTAGGGGTGCTCCAGCCCTTGCCGACAACTTTAATCTTTTTCAACTTTACTGCACCCTTGCTGACTTTTATTCCATCTTATTTTGCTACAGTCCACCCTTTGCTGACATGCACCTGTGTTTTACTAAGTTGAATCTTAGTTTCCGTCTTGTATTGTCTGTTGATTGATTTGATTGGTATTTTATTTGCAGCTGACTTTTGGGCCAACTACTCGAGTACTACCCCCTCTTCCCTACTAGATTTCTTTTCACAGCTCATTGGATAACCTAAAGAGACTCTGTCTATCGTCTTCCTCAATCACTTTAACCTATAGCACAAGAGGCTGTTTCTCGGCCTCTTTTTCTCTCTTCTATCAACTTTCAATGTTTTTTACACTTTCTAAATTGCTGTCTTTAAACTTTTTATAAAAAAAAATAATTTTTAATTATATTTGTTTATAACCTTACTGTAAATACTTTTAACCTTTCGAAAGACTGTTTTTATTATTAAATTATTTTATTACTTCCACACAGATCTTTTGTTTTCTTCTTACAGATTGCCAAACGATTATATTAGCAAAATCTTCATTTTATGCTGATTTAGACTGTCTGTACCTGAGACTATTACTCCTGCCATTTGTCGTGTGATGCTATTTATACTTGTACAGACTGCAGGGTTGGGAATCGCTGATTGTTAAACTGGGATTAAATCGCTTTCGCTAATGCTGATACAAACTAGGGAATAGGGCTTTACGCTGATGGCCATGCTAAGTTATTTCAAACTAGGATGAAACAGCTGATAACATTTTCAAGTTTTTGATAACTTTGCACATAATCTTATATCAATGAAAACTTATATAAATCAGCGATTTCCTTCAGCGATTACTAGCACTTCACTAGCTTTTCTCTGAATATCTAATCAAACGAGGGGGATGCCCTACAATCGCTGATGCATGACTAGCGATTAGCATTAGCGATTAGCGTTTGCAAACTGCTATTCCCAACCCTGACGAACTGTTATATACTAATACATCTATCTATCCCTGATTGTAACCGCGCGCGCCTCTTTCTATTTATTGCTATGAATATACTACCAGCTATCTAGGAGTTGTCCATTCGTGTCTGTAATATGCTAAATGTGTCCCAGCATTAATTGCTGAGTAAGTATACAGTATTCAGTCTTTTAAACTGTCGAGTGGCAGCAAGCTGGTCTGTCAGATAGACAAGTCATGTATGACAGGAAATGTTGAAAATCTAAGAGTTGCTCTTGCTCCACAGCTGTGATTTTCCTTCACCACTGCTCAGGTGGTAAAAATGCAAACCGTTCAGTTTCTCGGGGAGATTGCATGGCAGCAACAACAGGTGATACTTCCTACATTTTTTAACACTTGAAAGTAATTAGGAATTGTCTTACCTGATACCAACTCCTGATGTTTCCTATCGCTTGAGTTGCATGTTTTCGTTTGCGCTGACATTTACTATTTCAATCTGAGCGTGTGTTAAAGGGCCTATGACGCCTAATTTGAAGAGGATTTAATTTAAACTTTGAGGTTGAAATGTGGTCAGAACAATTATCCGGAGTTGCCCTCTCACCAGTAAGACGATCCTACAGACAGTCAGCACTCGCCAAGATGCAATTTTTTCCCGAAGACGCAACAAGTTATACAGAGCTATAAAGCGAGTTTTAAAAACTTCAGCTTGTTTGCATAGAAGTAGGGTCTCCTAAATATTGGTGTTGTGCAGAGACTCTCGATTGCAAAAAAATATTGCAAGAAATTTTAATTTTTTTGGAGCTGTTCTTCTGAAGTCAGCAATTTGTTTTATCTTTGGTGAGCTCGCTATTATGTATACACTGGCGTTCATGTGATAGTGTTTGTGATCCAAATCAAAATAACTATGGAAAATTTTTTATCAAAATAATTTCAAGTGAAAAATTAATCAAACAATAACATTGTTATAATATTATAATAATCTCAAGTGGAAAAAAAAACATTGCCGAAAGTTTATTTTCGCCGTTTTTTTTACAACAACGCATGGATGAAATATACCAATATACCAAATATAGTTTGTCGTGTAGACTAGTCAATAGTTTGTTGTGTAGACTAGTCTATAGATGATTGTGTAGACTAGTCTATAGATGATTGTGTAGACTAGTCTATAGATGATTGTGTAGACTAGTCTATAAATGGTTGGGTGGACTAGTCTATAGATGATTGTGTAGACAGTTGCTCTAGTGAGTTGATGACTTTTTGCAAGGCACTGTTGGCTGCACAGAAAATGAGTTTGATTGTGGCAATGGTATATGTATACCACTTACTTGGGTATGTGATGGAGACAATGACTGTTCCACCAGCGACATCACCAGTGAGACCACCAGCAATACCACTGTTGGCACTACACGTCCATCATCTGATGAGCAGCACTGTAAGTGGGCAGTACATGTGGATATGTTTACTTGTGGGTGTTTCAGGTTCGTGTGCATGTAGCTATATTTTAGGTGTTTGTGATAAAGAAACGGAGATGCAATGCTTAGATGGAATCGGTTGCATTCCAAAAGTGAGTAACCATATTTGATATATGCTCTGATCTTATGGTTATCAGCTATTGCTGTTTACCAGATTTGGGATAACCAATGTATTTGCATGGTTACCAAACCATTTACTTATTGCTATGGCTACCAAACCTGTTTACGTTTTTCTACGGTTACCAAAGCGTTTACTTATTGCTATGGCTACCGCAGGGTTATCAATGTGATAAGCGTTTCGATTGCAAAGACAAATCTGATGAGTCGGAAGCCGTCTGTGCCAACAGAACCAAAGAGTGTGAGGCAGGTTTCTTCCAGTGTGACAATGGTGACTGCATGCCGCTGCAGTGGAAGTGTGACGGACTTCCAGACTGCTCTGATAGTTCAGATGAGAAGAACTGTCATGGTAAGGTATAGCTGGCACTAGATAGGTCAACATTAATTAATGGAGCAAGAGAAGACAACTGCTATTATGTTTATATATATTTGACAGTGAGCTGTGACGAGACAGAGTCTAGCTGTAAAAATGGAATAAATTTGCACACGGCAGATTATTGTCTACCAATCAGCTGGCTCTGTGACAATGCAGTCGATTGCAGCGATGGCAGTGACGAAGTTAGTATTTCCTGTTCCTCTGCCTCATCTATCCTTTGTGTCCTGGGCAACTTACTTTCATAGAAAATCTAACTTTTGGCATAAAACAATTGTAGGAAGGTTGTGTGAAGTGCACCCCCAGCTCTTGCCAACATGGTGGAAAGTGTGTACGAAGTGTCGGCCGTAAACTGATCTGTGACTGCCCGGAGTTGACTACAGGAGTGCATTGTGAATTCTGTGAGTTAACATAATTACACATACATAGGTACATGTGTATAACATGCACATACTTACAATATGTATAACGTACACACACACTTACAGTGCTGATGCCACCAGTACAATGTGACCAACCGGTAGTTGTCTCCCAGTGTAACAAAGTGCTCAGTGGAGACTACCACTACACAAGAGTACAACCTGCTGCTCAGGCTGCTGTCAGCTCGTTGTTGAGCCACGCTGTCACATCAAGGATTCTAGAATGTTCTCCTCACATATCTATACTAGTGCTGTGCGCTGCTACCATTCCAGGATGTCAGCGCAACGGCCTTCCCATAGTTCCCTGCAAGCATCTTTGCACCAGTAAGTAATTATAAAGTTTTTTTCTATCAACCAGTTAGAATAAGGAAACTCATTCTTAGAACATATTGAAGCTAAAACTCAAAAATAGTTGACACTTTGATTTGAAATCAAAAGCGTTTTCAACAAGCTTAGTAAATTCTTCCTTGAAAATTTGCTGCCACACAGGTGTAACTGTGCTGAAATTATTTAGGTTTTGTACACGAGTGTGCAGACGTACTGAGATCTCTGGATATTCACCTAGACTGTGATCTCTATCCTGACAAGTCTGTGTTCCCGGAAACTATTTGCATTTCCTCACCAACAGCAATATTGCCTCCACCTGTTCACCCTGTCAACCAGCCTCAGTGTCAACCAATAAAACACAAGTTTTGTGCTACATTATACAGCCAAACTGTCATACCTAATCTGATTGGCCAGAACTCCCAGGTGCTTTCTGTGAACCCTTTCTCTAGTACACACATTTTATATATGCATGGGTAAACTTTTAATGGTGGTATTTGTTTTTACTGTTGTTGCTATGGACAATGGATCTGCTGTTGCTAGGGCAAAGTATTGTTTACTACTGTTGCTACGAACCATGTATTGTTTACTACTGTTGCTAGGAACCATGTATTGTTTACTACTGTTGCTAGGAACCATATATTGTTTACTATTGTTGCTAGGAACCATATATTGTTTACTACTGTTGCTAGGAACCATGTATTGTTTACTACTGTTGCTAGGAACCATGTATTGTTTACTACTGTTGCTAGGGACCATGTTTTGTTTACTACTGTTGCTAGGAACCATGTATTGCTTACTACTGTTGCTACGGACAATGTATCGTATGCTGCTGTTGCTAGAAACAATGGTTTTGTTTATTACTGTTGCTAGGGAGAAGCAGCGGTATACGTAGACATACTAGATAGAATAGTCAGCAAGTACCCTCTATGCCACGATGCCTTACAGCTGTACACATGCTCTGTACTTGTCCCTCGGTGCAAGAATGGTGATGCAATCAGTGTGATGCCTTGCAAGGAGTGTATGTATAGTCTATCCCTGTTATCTCTAGCGCTGCTGTCTCTAACCCTGCCGTCTCTAGCCCTGCCGTCTCTAGCGCTGCTGTCTCTAGCGCTGCTGTCTCTAGCGCTGCTGTCTCTAGCGCTGCTGTCTCTAGCGCTGCTGTCTCTAGCGCTGCTGTCTCTAACCCTGCCGTCTCTAGCCCTGCCGTCTCTAGCCCTGCCGTCTCTAGCCCTGCCGTCTCTAGCGCTGCCGTCTCTAGCGCTGCCGTCTCTAGCGCTGCCGTCTCTAGCGCTGCCGTCTCTAGCGCTGCTGTCTCTAGCGCTGCTGTCTCTAGCGCTGCTCTCTCTAGCGCTGCTCTCTCTAGCGCTGGTCTCTCTAGCGCTGCTCTCTCTAGCGCTGCTGTCTCTAGCCCTGCCGTCTCTAGCCCTGCTGTCTCTAGAGCTGCTCTCTCTAGCGCTGCTGTCTCTAGCCCTGCCTGTCTCTAGCCCTGCCTGTCTCTAGCCCTGCCTGTCTCTAGCCCTGCTGTCTCTAGCGCTGCTGTCTCTAGCGCTGCTGTCTCTAGCCCTGCCGTCTCTAGCCCTGCTGTCTCTAGCGCTGCTCTCTCTAGCGTTGTTGTCTCTAGCGCTGCTCTCTCTAGCGCTGCCGTCTCTAGCCCTGCTGTCTCTAGCGCTGCCGTCTCTAGCCCTGCCGTCTCTAGGCCTGCTGTCTCTAGCCCTGCTGTCTCTGGCGCTGCTCCCTCTAGCCCTGCCGTCTCTAGCGCTGCCGTCTCTGGCGCTGCCGTCTCTAGCCCTGCTGTCTCTAGCCCTGCTGTCTCTAGTGCTGCTGTCTCTAGCGCTGCTGTCTCTAGCCCTGCTGTCTCTAGCCCTGCTCTTTCTAGCCCTGCTGTCTCTAGCGCTGCTGTCTCTAGCCCTGCTGTCTCTAGCGCTGCTGTCTCTAGCGCTGCTCTCTCTAGCCCTGCTGTCTCTAGCGCTGCCCTCTCTAGCGCTGCCGTCTCTAGCGCTGCCGTCTCTAGCGCTGCCGTCTCTAGCGCTGCCGTCTCTAGCCCTGCTGTCTCTAGCCCTGCTGTCTCTAACCCTGCCGTCTCTAGCGCTGCTGTCTCTAGCGCTGCTGTCTCTAGCCCTGCTGTCTCTAGCAAATATGCAAATAGTGTATTTGTGCACTTTCTGTTGTAGTGTGTGTGGAAGTGCAGCTAAGCTGTGGCTATGAGCTCTCGATACTAGGACTACCTCTGCAGTTTGACTGTACACATCTGGCCGCATACAACAATGATGTCTCCGACCCCAACTGTGTCATACACGAGTCACAATTACCAGGTGAGTTAGACGTCATTGTTTGTCAAATAAAACTGATTTGATGAAAGCTGATTGTTAGAACACTTTTCCACATACTGAGTTTTTTTTCTACGAGCTAAATTAGGTTGAAAGACTAATTAATGATTTATCCATCTCAATTAACCTCCAAGATTAATCTTTTTGAAGTCTTCTACAGTATGTTAAACTAATTCGAGATTAGTCAATTATTACTCTGCAATTGCCCCAATGACTGATGGTTTAACCCTCCATCAACTAGAATGTTCTAGTGATTTCTTTTGTTCTAGGAAAGGGGATGCCTGATTTACAAATAACAATCTTTATTTTGACTATGCTTAGCAATTTCTGCATTCATCGGCTGGTTACCTTTTTATATAATTACCCAGCATGCATGGCAGACACATTCGAATGCTACGGTGGAGCTTGCATACCAAAGGCAAAGGTTTGCGATGGTGTCGCTCACTGCCCGGATGGCTCAGATGAGATGAGCTGCCCTCCTGTGACGTGTAGCAGCAGCATGTTCCTGTGCACTGACACCGGAGATTGTATACCCGGCAGCTGGCATTGTGACGGGGAAGTAGACTGTACCAGTGGGGAAGATGAGCTCAACTGTGTGACAGGTAGGGGGAGATAATTGTGTCCGTATGACGGGTAGAAGAGATAATTATAATTATGTGACAGGTAGAGGGAGACAATTATGTATGACAAGTAGGGGAGATAATTATGTCTGTGTGACAAGTAGGGGAAGATAAATCTGTTTCAAGTGGAGGGGAGATAAATATGTCTGTGTACGAGGTAGGGAAGGTATGTGTGTGGGAAAAGTAAAGGGAGATAACTCCCATATTATATATACAGATGAACAAGTTTTCTTGCAGTTTGTGATGACTACATGCAGGACTACAGATGCAAAGATAACCGGACGTGCCTGGCTTTAGCCAAAGTTTGTGATTACATCGCTGACTGCCCCGATGGAGATGACGAGGAAGGTATGTGAGTGGATGAGTGAGCAAGGAGTGATTGGTTGGTCGTTCAAACTAGACTTATTTGATTGGTTGTTTGTTCAAACTAGACTTATGGGATTGGTTGTTTGCTTTCCAAAGGTTGCGCAGGGAAGATGTGTACAAAAGAAGAGTTTAGATGCAACTCTGGCAGGTGTATACCTGATGACTGGACGTGTGATGGGGTCGCTGACTGCCCCGGTCAAGATAGAGAAGACGAACTGAGCTGTTGTATGTGTTCGACGTAACATTGTGTAGTTGTTGCACCGCTGGAATGTAGGAGTTATCCACTCTATGTACAGACCAGTACAAGTGATTGCTTTCTATTACAGCTAATGAAGGCGAGAGCTGCCAAAGAAACGAATATGAATGTATGAATGGACACAACATATATGAGCCTGGCAATGTCTGCATACCGGCAGCGTGGTTGTGCGACAGCGAGAGAGACTGCACAGATGGATCTGATGAGACCAATCCAAAGTGTAGGTAGCACCGCCACTTCTACTTCTGTACTTGTTGATTTGTTTGTAGATGAATGAATTTTATTGGTTTTAGGCAGGAGACCAGAAACGACAACTCCTTTAATAGACTGTGATTCCAATACCTGCTTGCATCAAGGGACCTGTGTAATCATAGCCAACACTCCAACTTGTCTATGTGTCTCAGGCTATACTGGACTTAATTGCAACAAAAGTGAGTTAAACTTGTGTCGTGGTTACTGTTGCGTAAATGTTTTTTTCTACAAATTGCGTGATTATAAGGAAAGACCTACATGCAGGTTCCATAGCGCAAGTCATGGAGTGTAAAACACCCATGCTACCGCTTTGTAGAAATGCTACCAGACTATACGTGTGACCACCAGATAGATGCCAGCAGTTCCTGTATAAAGTATTTACCATACAACACAACTTCTACACCCAGACACGTACAACAACAGCTACATCACAGCACCGAGTCATTACTATACGCGCTCACCAACAGTAAATGTTACCAGCGGGCTCAGATGTTCGTCTGCTCCACTCGATACCCAACGTGTCAGAAAAATGGTTTCCCTCTGCTTCCATGTCGGAAGATCTGCGTCGGTATGATTTTGTAGAAGCTTCTAGAAGCATTTTAGCTTTAAGGCTCGGCCACGCTAGCATGTTTTTGAACGAAACGTTATTCAGTCAATTCTCGTCAAACATTCAACCTGTCACACTATTGTGAATGTAAATAACTAGTAACCAAGAAATGGCCACTAGTAATTTTGTGCGAGCCTACTGCTGCATTGATAAAAACGAAAATACTAATGTTTGGTTCGCTGTTTATTTTTTGCCGAATCACGAAGCCAGGATTTTAAACGAATTTCATCGGCCATTGTTGACGGTGAACAGCTCCACCTTCAACGAAACACGTTGAACAGTGAACGTTTGTCAACTCATGCGTGCGCACTTTCAATTCGTTGGAAAAACACGCTAGTGTGGCCGAGCCTTTGAGCTCTGATACATGTCTAGCGTTTGGACCTAAATTGTCGTGTTAGTAAATCCAAATAAATCTTGTGTTTTTAGCATTCCAGCACCACTGCAACCACCTGATAGAAAACGGACGCCACTCTGACATGCAGAAACTGAACTGTAGTCTGTTTGTAGCCCAAGCTAGTAGTACATTTACCTGCTTGTCCTCAGAGTTCAACTTGCCATCACTAGAGCCTTCGACAGGTTTGTACCCCATGTAGCACCATCTAGTGCCTTCTAGTGCCTTCCATACATCCGTCGGTTTACAAACAGAAAGATTGCAGCTGATAGATTGAAGTAACTTTTTAATTGTAGATGTAAATCCTCACTGTGAAACCTTAGATCATTCTGTATGTGCCTCAATGGGCTACAGATCAGTGGCCCTTCCCAATCACTTTGGTCAGACCACACAAGCTGAGGCTAGCTATCTAGTAAACCTACTTACTATGCTAGAATCTACACAAAAGTGCAGACAACTCATGCTTCCTTATGCCTGTGGCCTCACATTCCCTAAATGTACAGCTAATAACATGCCACTGCCCGTCTGCAAGGCTGCGTGTACAGGTAAGAATTTGACTACAGGAACAATTTATATAGAGATGTATGTGAAGATCTCAGATGGAAGCATATTAGCTAATGTTACTGACTGTGTTACAGATGTTGCGGACACGTGTAGTTTCTTCCTTGACCATTATAACCTAAAGCTACCTGTAGACTGTGATTCCTTTCCTCAATCACAAGATCCTGATGTTTGCCTGCAACCACCCCCCATAGAAAGCCTCTCCTCACAACGTAAGATTCTTTTTGCACGCAATTTTTATTGAACAGTAGCATATTGTTTGAAAGAATGATTTGGTTTCTCACTACAATAACTAACTTACTATTGTATATATAAACAAATTACATCACTTCTTCTGGTCTGCCGACAGCTTGTACAACTGGCAGCAGGATGTGTATACTGAGTGGGGAATGTATCGATGAAGAGAAATGGTGTAACACTGAGGTGGACTGTTTGGATGCTACAGATGAAAAGAATTGTGGTACGCAATAAGCATGCTGTTATATATAATGGGTATCAATATTAATAAATAAATTTTTTTCTTCAAATTATTATGATGATTAAACAAAAGTTTCCTCGTCTCTTTTGAAGGAAAAAGGAAACAAAACTTTTAGGTTTTATTATAAATGATAGACACACTTGGGATGACCGTATCTTGGAAACTGAAACCAAACTTTGTGAAAACGTAAACCTCCTGCAGCTATCACCAAACTATCTGACTAACAAATCGGCGAAAAACTTTTATTTATCACTTTATATTCTGTCACCTGGTTTATGGTATAGTTGTTTATCACAATTGATCTCCTAAATACCTTCAAAATTGTTATTTTCATTACAAAAAAAGCTTTTCGATTAATAGCAAGTGTTCATACCATTCCTCTTTCATGAATTAGAACAATTGTCATCTCCACTTCAGTTCAATTGTCACCATTAGCAAAATTGGCTCAGTATTTTACGGCAATAACTGGTTTTAAAATTTTCAATAACATCAATTCCTAGCTTTATTTCTGTCTATTTCACCACCAGTCGTAACTGCGATTTTAATTTTTGTAACTGCAAAAAACTTCATGCCAACACATAAGCCACAATAAAAACTTTCCACCCTCTATTAAGGATACAACGGCCAATTCTCCGTGTGCACCCCTTGTGCACACTCCACTACTTCTACACACACCCGGAGTCCACCCGGGGTCCACCCAGGGTTCACTCGGGGTCCACCCGGAGTCCACCCCCGAATGCGGACTTGAGAAACTCCACGAGAGACAAACTACACACATGTAAGAGTAAATACACTTCGTTACGGTAATCTATTTAGCAATATAACATACAACTCATCAATGACAAGGCATAAACATATAACAATAATACTAACAACAACAACTCTCAATCACTTAATGCTGCGCATGGAGTGGTGATTCCGCATCTTTTTTAGCCAATCACAGCTAGGTGGAAGCTGGCAGTCTATAAACGATAAGCTGGCCTCCTTTAAGATATGCTCCAGCTTTGTAGATGTTCCTTCTCTGAGATCTCCTGCTAACTGGGTCAGGATACTGGCTCGGGATGGACTCGGGATAGGTCCTTTATAGCTTATAGCTTGTAGCCCAGTATCTGAACCCGGTATAGGTGATATAACTTATAATGGAGTGATACTGGGTCTATGGTAAAGTCGTGTTTAGGGGCTGGGGAAGACGTGTAGATGGGAGTTATTATAAGGAATGGAAGGGGTAGAAGGGGTGTGAGTTCTAACCAACTCTACTTCCAAATTCTCCCACAATGTATCTACCACATTCAACCAACTGCCTTCATCTCTAAGAAAAAAAAAACAAACCCTGTCTGTATTCGAATCAAACTTGATTAGGTATCCATATTGAATGACCTGTTCTTTCATGAGCTCAATGTTTTTGGTTTTTTGATTTTAGTTTACTTTTTGTTCATGATTCAGTACTTCATGAAGATTGTTTTTTTTTGTCAAAAGGTAACACTGATACCAATAAAGTAGTAAGTAATGTGTACTCTAGTATGTACTGTGTATGCTGCAGTATGTATTGCAAATGCTGTGGTATATTATGCATGCACTGCTGTATGTAACGCGTATGCTGTTGTATGTAATGTGTATACTGTGGTATTCAATGTATAGACTGTAAAATCCAATGTACACGCTATAGTACGTAATGTGCACTGAAGTACGTGATGCGCACACTGTAGTGTGTAGAGTGCACGCTGTAGTATGTGGAGTGCGCACTGTAGTATGTAAATTGCGCGCTGTAGTGTGTAAAATGCTCGCTGTTGTATGTAGAATGTACACTGTTGTATGTAGAGTGCGCACTGTTGTATGTAGAGTGCGCACTGTTGCAGAAGTAGCCAACTGTTCAGCGGCCACAATAAGATGTGAAAGCTCATACTCTGAATGCATTCCCAGCCACTGGAAGTGTGACGGATATTTGGACTGTCTCGATGGGTCAGATGAGATGGGATGTTCTGTATGTAACTGCCACTGTTGTACTGGCTTATTCTATCAGTTCCTTCCAAATACCATCAAACAAAAAGCAGTTAAAGCGAATCGAGAAGGGTGAAGGGGAAGAACTGGAAGTGACTAGTTTATCATTGTTGTAGAAAAAGTGTGACGCTGATAAGTTTTTGTGTCCATATGGCTCAGTGACAGGGGAGACATGTATTCCCCTTACTTGGGTAAGTACAGCACTACCACTTGCAACTTGTTAACACAACTTACATGTAAACGGTCTAGTAGATTCTGTGCATATTTTGCACTTGACCTACAGAGGTGTGATGGAGAGGTCGACTGCATCGGATTATATGCAGAAGATGAAAAAGATTGCGAATGTTCGGCTGAGCAGTTCACTTGTCCGACCAATGGCCACTGCATACCCAAAGAGTGGGTGTGCGACTTCAGCCCAGATTGTGAGGATAAATCTGATGAAAGTGATTGTCCTGTTAGTTCAACTAGTCTTCCCAATGCCTAGATCATTCCAAAACTGGCGGGAGACAACTCCCTCACTCCAACACTAATGGGAGACAACTCCCTCACTCCAATACTAATGGGAGACAACTCTTTCACACTACCTTTGGTACCGTTTGAAAACTGTTTGTCTTTTTTAATGTTCTGTTTTGACTATTTTCTAATCATTTACTTGCAATTCACTTTTAAAATGTTGATATTTTTGTCTCATTTTGTGCTTTTGATGTGTGATTGTGTGACACATAACTTCTCTAAATCAGTAACCGTTTTTGGGTAAATTGCTTACAATAAAGTATAGCTAGTTGATATAACAGCTTTAACAGGGGTCACAACTCGCTGGGCTTAAAACTTGAAACACTTTTGGCAGCGTCGAGATTTACCAGGTAATTTTCACATCAGTTCTGGGTAAGGAAACAGGAAAGTTTGATAGTATGTGATGCCTTACTCCGGCGACTCCACAAATATCAAATTAACTCCATTTCCATCATAGTACAATCTCGGCTCAGGGTTACTTTTGGGTGAAAAGACTCGCTTTCTAACTCACGACAGAAGTGTAGAAGTCAGTATATATAATATAGTGGAATTAAATAGCTTTGCCACTAAATATGGCCGTTTAATTATTCGTACACTGATGATACAAGAGACTGCTGCTATAAATGTAAGTATATGACGAGATGAAACAAGTCAAATGCAGTTGCAATGGGGATAGCCACGGCACTGTTTTTCTCAATCTGTTTAATTACCAGAAATGTTTCTCCTAAATAGAATTATATACAAATTTATTTATTTGATTTGCTATTTAATGCGTTTGTATATCATTGTTTATTTGTTTTAATTGTGTTGAAAACAAAAATAAAAAAATTACCTGCTATTGGAATTGAACTAACAGTTTTTACCAGTACCAAAGTCGCAATACTTTTTGTATTTTTAACCAATGGAATCGCGTATTTCCCCAGATACCATGACCATAGACTTAAAAATTATCTAATTGTGTGACTATGATGTCAAAGGCAAAGATGATAGTTTTTATAAATGACACTCTTTGCCATCTTAGAAATAAATGTCACTAATGGGCTCGGAGACGATTCCCTTGCACTCAATTCGGTAGTTTGTATTTAGCGAGTCCAATGTAAAAGCTGACAGTCCTCGGCCTATTTATATCTTCAGCCAAAAGAATCAATTACCTGGAAATGTTGCGACTCTTGGCGTATGTACTTCTATTGGCACTATTCCATCACAATTGATAATATTCTAATTTCTATTGTGGACACATTTTACAAGACGAAACACTGATGGGAAAAGTGAAAATGATAGAATTGTGATATCCTGTAAGAGACCAGCTGGAGTCTATTGCACATCCTGAGAGACGCCAACTGTCGAAGGGAATGTTAATGTTAGGTGGGGATGAAGTCGGCTCATAAGTCAGTGCAAGTCACTTGAGCTATCTCACAAACATACTATAAATCGGTATTGAGCCAGGCTCCATTTATTTAGCATAGATATAGATATATAAAAATGATCGTGATTAGCAGAAACGTGACAGAAATGGGAAGATAAAATTAAACGCATTCAGAAAAGTTAACTTTGTCACATAAAAGCGAGCAATAGAAAGCTACTGAACTGATGCAGTGTTGTGTTATCATAGTTGTGACAGAGGCATCAATTCTTTGAAGCTAGGTCAGCGAACCAGAAAGGAATGAACTTGTACTCTCCTTGTTCATCCAAAGTCATCTCAAACTGATTAGTAGCAGCATTGCGAGTGAAAACATGAGGAACGAGTTCTTTGCATACGTTGGTTTTGACAAAACTCATGAAGGTGTCGAGGAAAGACAAACAAGCAGAGGGATTGCGCTCATGCATTTGCCCAGGCAGGTCGACCACCCGGAAGCTATCAATCCTCTCCACAGCTCCATGCTCATCGCGAAACCCACACCTCACTTCTTTGATGCCAACCAATGATGATTGCAACCACCACTTGATGAGTTTGTCTCGGCGAAAAGCGCGTTGATGGCCGTCATGCTCAAAAACTTTACTAGTTTTCAACTCGACGTATTCTCCGTTTCTCTTACAGTCAATTTCTCCTCGAAGAATAAGCGAGTGTGACCCAATTTTGGTTTTTACCACGGTACAAAATTCTGAATTGAAATCCAATGGTGTACTAGTGGCAACTGGTGGTTGACCAGGTTTTCTAGTGACGAAAGCTTCGAACTTCATTCCCCAATAAATCATTTGTTTGTCCCGTGTTGTCAGCGTTGCTTCTCTCTGGCGAGCTGCCACTGTGGGGAACTCACACATGTAAAAAACTCCTGCAATTTTCTGTACAACAACTATCATACCGTTATCAAACCTGCTGTTGATGATGTCATAAGGGGTGTGGGACAGTTTGGTGAGTAAATTCCTTAAGCAGACGAACTCTGACTGGCCAACCAGGTCTTCATGAGCCAAACATTCAAGCAACAAACTCATAAACTCGTTCTCACTTTGTTTGGGTGTTTCAGTACCAAATCCAAGGTTTAGATTGTATGGAAACTGTTGCTCTTCGTACACCATACAGTTTTCCTGCTGATCTTCGCATAGAGTTCTTTGGTAAGGCTTCTGTACTGTGTAAAGCTGCATTTGCGCATCTGCCGAAACCTTCTCCGTTGCTGGTTGGTGAGCAGTTTTCACCATGGTTGAATATGTGGCAATTTCTACTGGTGGAAGAAAGTTAGGCATGGCAGCTCTGTGCAGGGCGACATGGTTGATATTGAGGGTACATCTCGGATCATTTTTAAGAGAATAATGAAATGCCATGGTTTGCTAAGAGAATGGAGTCGTGTGTCTTGTCTTTTACTCTAAAACACATGTTGTTAAAAGTGAAAATTAGACTGTTTGCTGAATGCAAGGCTTAAGGCCTCTCCACGCACAGCGTTTTACGGCCACAAATTTGGCACTTTGAGAGAAGTTTCCCAACCGTTCTCCGTTGCTGCACGCCACACAATGATTATGCACATGGCGGTGCTCATCAACACTTTATAGTAAAGGCATGGGCTGTCAAGGCTTAGAAAATCAAAGTGGGAAAAAATGGATACGAGTGATCTGCATTGACCAATCGGCGCCAAGGGATATGCAATAATGGTTAGACCAGCCGGCGAAAATCAAACTAGTTTGATTTTAGACGATGGCGGTAAACAGGAAAATTGGTTCGTAACAAAATCATTGTGTATGGAGAGGCCTTTACAAAGCACACGAGTATATGAGAGTCAGTTGCAACACTAAGTCATATTGTCAGAATCACTGAAAAATGCAAAAATACAAGTGATAGATGAGCTATAGATGCAATCCATACTTACAAAATGAAGTACTGTACTATTCACGTGTGTGAAATGGCTTCGACCTACAAAGCATTCCAAGGGACACTGATCAGCAGCCTAAAATCAACTATTGAGCCAAACGAGTACTTATGTATGTCACATGACGATAACAGTTCTTTTGTCATGATATATATGCAATCAATATAAGCGCAGGGAGTTCCCCTTCAAATTAAATCCTGCGCGGTGACCTGCGATGACCTTCGCGATTAACTACAAGCCTCAGTTTACTGGAGAGATGTGAACATACTTGTAAGGTCAGGGAATTTACCTTGCAGGTAAATCCTGTGATTGCTGCAACAAATTTTCAATACCAGGGATTTTCCCAAGCAGGTAAATTCTGAGTTGCTGTCGCAAGCAAGGACTTTGATTAGATCTATCCTGCTGCAAGCGATCACTTACGCCAGCGATTAGGCAGGCAAACATTACATCAGATACAAACAGTTGAATATGTATTTACTATCTAACCTGTGCTACGGTTGCTCATTTTTTCAGTTACCTCACCGTCTGTTCTACTGCGAGAAAGTTTCTTGTCGAGACATTACATCTTCATTCTCATTTGGACTTGCAGCCAGCATTGCACAGTACCGAGATGGAGAAGAGAAGCGCTGGTGATCATACAACTCAAATGTTGGCATACAATTCTGATCCTTGAGACCAAAGATGTTACAACTGTTATCTAATCATAGACCTATAACACCCCCAGACCAACTACTGCGTACTCGGCCGATAGGTCTATGTATGTAATATACACAAAGTTGGATCTTTAAAAATAGAACAACTCCATCATTTATAAACTATACTATGTTTTCTGAGATGGTACAGTAGATATTAAAAACTTGCAATGATGTAATAGCGTAACCAATTGCCTCGACCATAGATGTGTTCTCACATTTGTTTCAACGCTTGTTAGCTTCAAGATAAAAAAGTAACACAAAACAAGACTTTCATGCTAAGCAATGTGCATTCAACTGTTTCATACGAGAAGATGGCTTTTGACAAAAAATGTTTTGAGTTTTATAATAGCTTGATGGTAATTACAAGGTTTCATGATTGAATTTTAGCGCTGCCTTGCATCACCCAAACTAACCATAGAGTCTTTGTAGCATTTTTACATGCATGTCATACTTCTGCTATTTGTATCATGTAAAACAGGATCTGAGGCTTTCATACAAGACATTAATGTACAATGCTAAATACAAAACGTACAAAACAATTGGACCATTTGTGCTTCTAAGATCTACAAGAAACGACAACTCCAAAAATGACAAAATTACTGATGGAAATGCTAGTTAATTGAGTAAACTATGTGACATCACAGAGTTGCTGCCACAGGGTTATGCTTTATCAGCGCATCCACATTCAGAGAGGAATGGGACCAATTTAAACTATATCACCGTCACAACAGCACTTGAAACAGCTCACTAAGGTGCTCACAGACAAGGGTACAGCAATATCATAGACATTCAAGTAATATTCCAGTATATTCTAATTTAAACCAATTATATAACGCGTTACACCAAAGACGTGATATAAAAGCGAAGCGGATAGTACATACAACTATGTAAGCAAATATAAAGCTCAACATTTGTTGAATATAGAGGCAATACCACCCGACGGACCGGATAACAATAAAATAATATTACATCATATCAAGCCATCTCATCTCTATGTTTTGACTGAAGATGAACCTTCAGATGAGTTGATCTCTTGAAAGCCTGTTTACACAGGTGACAAGCATACGGTGTCTCTCCGGTGTGTGAGCGCATATGGTCCTTGAGGTGTCCTGAACTAACCAGCCCTCGGCCACACACTTGACAAAAGAACGGTTTTTCACCAGTGTGGGTCCGTACATGCAACCTGAGAGCACCGGCGGTAGTAAAGCTCTTACCGCACTCAAGACAGGAATGTGGTTTCTCACCCGTGTGGGTACGCATGTGCACCTTCAGTTGGCTGGTTGTTACAAAACATTTGTGGCACTCTGTACACGGATGTGGACGCTCTCCAGTGTGTGTCCTTACATGTACTTTCAAATGTCCAGAAGTCTTGAAACTTTTTGCGCACGTCTCACATTGGAAGTTCCTCGGTTCCGTGTGGGTTTGTAGATGTTCTTCTAACTCGCTAGGCATGCGGAAACGGCTGTGGCACATCTGACATCTATAAGGCTTCATTCCGTCACAATCTGTGAGAGTTTCTTTCTTAGCATGAGTGTCCGCAGCAGGTGCGGTTGTAGCAGGAGTGTCTGTAGTATGTGTGTCCGCACTTGTCCGATGTGAGCTGGTAGAATTTCGACGATTGTTTGAGCAGGTAGAATTTTGACGACTGTTTGAGCTGGTAGAATTTCGACGACTGTTTGAGCTGATAGAATTTCTGCGTTTAGGTAGAGTTGCAGCGCCTTGACAATTGGCTGCGCTTGTTTTGGTTCTGCGTTTCCCTCGACCACTGAATGGGATGTTGAGAAGCTGCGGAGGAGACAAATCTGTGCAAATATTACCATGATATGTGTTTGTGTTCCTTGTGGAGACATGAGGAGCGGTTTTCAATGCGGGTCGTTCATGACTGGAGCGTCTTGGACGAAGGTTCAGTAGACCATGAGGAAGCACCCTAGAGCAAATGCAACAATGGCCTGATGGAACTTTTGCACCAGCTTTTAAAATGTTTTTCAACTCACTGAACGGCTTTGAGCTGCGACAGTAATCACAAATTCGTCGATCAGTTGCAGAAGTTCTTGGTAGTTGCTTTCTTGGAGAGGGTTGAAGCAAGGTGCCTGCACAGTAATAAAATGTAGTATCAGTGACAGGCGAGTGGCAGTAGAGTTTCAGGTGAGTGGCAGGGGAGTGACAGGTGAGTGACAGGTGAGTAACATATGAGCGGCAGGTGAGGGGATGTTGAGTGACAGGTGAGCGGCAGGTGAGGGGATGTTGAGTGACAGGTGAGCGGCAGGTGAGTGGATGTTGATTGACAGGTGAGTGGCAGGTGAGTGGATGTTGAGTGACAGGTGAGTGGCAGGTGAGTGGATGTTGAGTGACAGGTGAGTGGATTTTGAGTGACAGGTGAGTGATATGTAAGTACCATGTGAACGGCAGGTGAGTGACAGTTTAGTGTCATGTGAGTGGCAGTTAGGTGACAGACGAGATGTAGAAAAGTGGCAGGTAAGTGACAGGTATTGGCAGGTGAGTGACCTGTAAGTGCCATGTGAGTAACTGTGAGGTGACAGGCGAGAAATCGAAGAGTGACACGTAAGTGACAGGTATTAGCGGGTGAATAATAGAAAAGTAGCAGGTGAGTGATAGAAAATTGACAGGTAAGTGATAGGTATTAGCTGAGTAACAAAAAAATGACAGGTAAGTAACAGGTGATGTGGCTGACCTTGTGCAGTAATGAGAGCATAAATGTGGAACGACCTACCTGCTATAGTTAAATGGCTGTTGTTGTCTGCTACTCCATGTGAGATTGCCCCACCTCTACATTGTTCTATTGTTTGATTTGTTACTGGCCCTGCAGATAAAATTAGAACAGATGCTTGCAAAAGACAAACAGCCAACGATATCATAGAAGGGCAGTACCCAGTCGGTAACGCACGGACACATTACACCTCGTTGATTACACTCCATGACACTTTGTTGATAAATTTAAGAATTGCGTATTTAATCTTCACATTTTTTCATCGCAGATGTTGATATGAAACCTTTCATACTACAGCATTTTGGACAACTCCAATATTTACAAAAGTATAAGCTTGGAAATTCCAAGGAAAGTAATATATCTACACAGATATGGCGATACACACCTATACTCATACACTACAGACTACATTACGTCAAGTGTAGACAGATATATTACAGCATGCGACTAAACATTTATGTAACAAGTACCCAGGTATGTTACCTTGAGAGGACGTGTCATCAGATAAAGAAATGAACCGTTCCTCTGTATCTACATATACAACAATTAGCGATGAGTCCAACACACAGCCGATGGCAGGTGAATAGTAAAACCAATATGGCAGCCAACAAATAGGTTGGCGCACAACAATAAGTAATAATGAAGCATAGCAGAAAGTGGTGGATTTGTGCATTTTAGTGACATGTCAAGTACATAGTGATCTATATATATAAACATAAAATACGTTTGTCCGTATGCCCATTGATGTACCCGTGAGTGTATGTCTGTCATTCCAGGTGAACGGACACCTAAACCGCTGTGCTGATAGGAATGAAACGTGCTGTAAAAACATTCCATTGGATCAATCTAATTTAAGATGGAGGTTTCATTTGCAATTTGTCTCAGGCCGAAGAGATTTTTAGATTCAATTTCTTTTTTACGATAATACAGGTGGAGACAAAGCACAGTTTGCTAATACAAGGCGATGATTCAATTGTGCAATGTGTATATACACCTAAACTATTCCCCGAGGAAAAATGAAAATTGCTGTAAAACTATTTTATTAGACCAATCCAATGTATGGCGGAGTGCCAAGTTAGCCATTCGTTGTAAAACCCAAGATTTGTATATTTAATAGGCTATTATTACATTTTCAATAATGTAGGTGGGGACGAATCACAAGCAGTTACATGTTGTGATTAGGGTGTAAATCAAGCAATGGGGATAGATAGGGACAAGAAGAGTACATACGGCAGGAGTCGCAGCATTTCCAGAGAATCGATTCTATTGGCGGACAAAAATAAATAGTCTGCGAACGTTTGTGAGTATTTAAGTAAGACGCTCCGAACAAAAACTTTCGAAATAAGTATAGGAGATTTCATCTCCGAGCCCATTGGTGACGTTTGTTTCTACGACAACTGAGAGGGCAGTTTATATAAACTTACCAATCGGCGTTGATGTTACAATCGTACTGTTATAGATAATTTTCCAAGTCTGTGCTCACGGTTTTTAGGGAAATATGGGATTCCTTTTTTTAAAAACACCAAAAATTATTGTCATTTTAGTACTAGTCAAAACTACTAGTTTAATTCCTTTCGCAGGTTTTCTTTTTAATTCAGTTTTGAAACTAATTTCTTTTCTTTCTTCTAAATGCATATAAAATAAAAAAGGATATAAGAACAAATTAAAGAGCAAATCTGAAACGTATCCTAAAATGTAATACAATTTGGCAAAAAACTGTTTCCGGTAACTGAGTCGATTGAGGAAGACGCCGCTATCCCAATTCTGTGTTGGTTTATGACTCTCATTATTACCTTCCAGAATGCAGAGATTGCAATATTCTTTCCTGACAATTTTTTGCCAGCACACATTACACCTGTAATGCCATTTAAATTGAGTGGGGAGAGAGGAAGTGAGAGAGGAAGTGAGAGAGGAAGTGAGAGATAGGGAGGGTAGAGTAGGGGTGGATATATAATACAATATACACACAATAATTTATAATACAATATACATACAATAATATATAATACAATATACACACAATAATATATAATACAATATACACACAATAATATATAATACAATATACACACAATAATATATAATACAATATACACACAATAATATATAATACAATATACACACAATAATATATAATACAATATACACACAATAATATATAATACAATATACACACAATAATATATAATACAATATACACAATATATAATACAATATACACAATATATAATACAATATACACACAATAATATATAATACAATATACACACAATAATATATAATACAATATACACAATAATATATAATACAATATACACAATAATATATAATACAATATACACACAATAATATATAATACAATATACACAATAATATATAATACAATATACACAATAATATATAATACAATATACACAATAATATATAATACAATATACACACAATAATATTTAATACAATATACACAATAATATATAATACAATATACACAATAATATATAATACAATATACACAATAATATATAATACAATATACACACAATAATATATAATACAATATACACACAATAATATATAATACAATATACACACAATAATATATAATACAATATACACAATAATATATAATACAATATACACAATAATATATAATACAATATACACACAATAATATATAATACAATATACACACAATAATATATAATACAATATACACACAATAATATATAATACAATATACACACAATAATATATAATACAATATACACACAATAATATATAATACAATATACACACAATAATATATAATACAATATACACAATAATATATAATACAATATACACAATAATATATAATACAATATACACACAATAATATATAATACAATATACACAATAATATATAATACAATATACACAATAATATATAATACAATATACACAATAATATATAATACAATATACACAATAATATATAATACAATATACACAATAATATATAATACAATACACACAATAATATATAATACAATACACACAATAATATATAATACAATATACACAATAATATATAATACAATATACACACAATAATATATAATACAATATACACAATAATATATAATACAATATACACACAATAATATATAATACAATATACACACAATAATATATAATACAATATACACACAATAATATATAATACAATATACACACAATAATATATAATACAATATACACAATAATATATAATACAATATACACACAATAATATATAATACAATATACACAATAATATATAATACAATATACACAATAATATATAATACAATATACACACAATAATATATAATACAATATACACAATAATATATAATACAATATACACAATAATATATAATACAATATACACAATAATATATAATACAATATACACAATAATATATAATACAATATACACAATAATATATAATACAATACACACAATAATATATAATATAATATACATACAATAATATATAATACAATATACACAATAATATATAATACAATATACACAATAATATATAATACAATATACACAATAATATATAATACAATACACACAATAATATATAATACAATACACACAATAATATATAATACAATATACACAATAATATATAATACAATATACACACAATAATATATAATACAATATACACAATAACATATAATACAATATACACACAATAATATATAATACAATATACACACAATAATATATAATACAATATACACACAATAATATATAATACAATATACACACAATAATATATAATACAATATACACACAATAATATATAATACAATATACACACAATAATATATAATACAATATACACAATAATATATAATACAATATACACAATAATATATAATACAATATACATAATAATATATAATACAATATACACACAATAATATATAATACAATATACACACAATAATATATAATACAATATACACACAATAATATATAATACAATATACACACAATAATATATAATACAATATACACACAATAATATATAATACAATATACACAATAATATATAATACAATATACACAATAATATATAATACAATATACACACAAGACGTACGAGAAACGTTTGATAGATTTATTATATTATATATATTAGTGTATAATTTTTATAAGAAATCCTCATAACAAATATGCCCAAATCACCTGCTTCAGCTAAATCATCGGGGATAGGCATCCAGTCTGTGTCAAGGTCACAGGAATCATCAAGGTCACAGGAGTCATCAAGGTCATGGCAGTCACTGTCAAGCTGACCGCAATTGTCCACCGGAGACAAAGACATAGAAACTTGTTGATTGCAGTCAATTACATTAACTACCTTGACCCCAACATCTACGAACGGAGTTGACTAGCGATACATAGAGTGAAACCCACATAAAGCGACCTGTTAGAAATCAATAACTCAGTTTATTCGATGTGACAGTGAAGATCCCTAACAACAGCCATCGAATGTGGCTTCACATGACTCCATATCACAATCTCTAATTCGACGGTGCAATTTACAAGTTTTCTTTTTTAAAGCCAATTATCACGCAAATTTTCTGAAAAGCTTTCAACAGATCCTAGTGATTGTCAGCAGAACTTTTCATTGCCTTGAATAGTAGGAGCTTTGATGACCACAGCGATAGGCTGTGTAACTTTACTACATTTTTAAAATGTAATAGCTTAGTTAGCCGTGCAACACAAGGGTTTTTGATAACTGAAAGCTAGTCAATCTTGGAGTGTGATGAAGATCTAAGGCTATCAACCAGCAATAAAAGTACGAATCTCACCACGTCAATGCAATCTGAACATATTCCTTCTCCAAGATTAAGGAAAATGCAAACGATATCCATAAATTCGTAATTTTTGTTTATACTTTGAATGATTATTGGCATTATTGGATAATACATTATACCAATTGATGATAATTTCAAAAAAATTCAAACTTGGTTATTTATTATAGTTATTGTTATCAAAATAATAATAAATATTATTCATTAACAATAGTTGAAGTGATGATTATTACTAAGATTAATTTACTGTGTAGGTGATGCGAACTGTCTGCAAGTATCCATATTATTATCATATTATCAGTTAAATTGTTACTATCCATCACTTGAGTTGTTTTTCTCAGCCCTCAAACATTGAATTTGTGGATTTCACTGTATACTCATACAAACATCTACACATAACAGCTTCACAATGCATACATATCGATACGCTCAATCACACATAGCTATCTCTACAACAAAACAAAATCATTCATCAGATACAACATGTTATTGTTGTGATGTGATACAACATGTTATTGCTGTGATGTGATACACACCTTGTGGGGAGACCAGATCCTCAGTCTGCTCTGTATGTGTAAGAACTGGCTGTAGATCCGCATCCCTGCATTCTACATCACAAATCATATATATATCATCTACAAGTGATACACACGGTAGCATACAATGGTTATATATACTATTGTATGAGATATTACAAAGCAAAGCATGCGGTTCACACAGAAATACCAGTAAGAGTACAGACACACCCATACTTCATACGATAGGTTTATAAAACACATACCAAGTACAGGTAACAAATGAGTTGTCTTCTCTCAGCGATCACGCGAGAAGACAACTCTTTATTACACAAACAGACAAACAATTTGCTATTTTACACATTTCCTAGCGGTGTGTTCATGGTCACTACAGCTGTTTCAACATAGAACACTTACTACTACTACTATACTACACTACTCCACCAATACTACACCTACTGACATGCATAGGTACTACTTCTACCGCTATACTACTACTACTTCTACCATTATACTACCATTACTATTACTACTGCTACTACCACTACTGTTACCACTGCTACTGTTGCTACTGCTGCTACCACTATTACTACTAGTACTGATATTACAGCTATACTACCACTACCATTACTACCGCTACTACTACCACTATACTACCACTACTACTACTACTACTACTACCGCTATACTACTACTGGTACTACTGCTGCTACCACTATTACTACTAGTACTGCTGCTACTACTATTACTACTGCTACTACTACTACCGCTACTACTACTACTGGTACTACTACTGCTACTACTACTACCGCTATACTACTACTGGTACTACTGCTGCTACCTTTCTCAGAGATAGTCTCTTCTGATGAATCCGTGGCTTCCTCTTTAACCTCAATATCTGCAGTATAACAACACATATAACATGATACGTACGATATAACATTATTTCTGATATATAAAATTACACATGTAATATAACAATATATATATAATACTGTAACATAATACAATAATGTAACATAGTATAATGTAATATTGTAATATAATATAAAATTTTAATACGATATAACACAGTTTATAATAAATTATCAATACAATCTAATTCATTCTTACCTTCAAACAAGCAAACCAATGAACTTTCCGTGGCTTCTTTCATTTTAGGATCCACTTGGTCTCCTGTCCAACATACAATCACCTGACTGGTCACATGATGGTACAAAAATGTAACTCCTTTGAATCCTGCCTGTTTCGCTTCTTCCATCTGCAACACCAGCATGAGTGACAGGTGTGTGACAGGCAAGTAGCAGGTGACTGACAATCAAGTGGCAGGTGAGTGACAGGCAAATGGCAGGTGAGTGACAGGCAAATGGCAGGTGAGTGACAGGCAAGTAGCAGGTGACTGACAAGCAAGTGGCAGGTGAGTGACAGGAAAATGGCAGGGGTGTGATGGGCGTGTGGAAGGTGAGTGATCGGCAAGTGGCAGGCAAGTGAGTGACAAAAGAATGGCCAACAAAAATACCAAATATGCAGCAGCTTGGTGGCCCCAAGTGAGAGTTTGATGCTTAGTATTCCTGTCCTGCACACGGTCATCTTCACTAATGCACATCATTTTCAAGGTTGCCTAGTTGGTGAAATGGCTAATGTGTCTGACGTTGTCATAGAGTCTCGGGTTCAAACCCCAGTCAAATAAGTTGTGTTCTTCTGCAGTTGCAGGAAACACTCATGCCAGACAAATCATAAAATTTGTCCTAGCAAAATAAATCATATGAAAAATGACCAACACAAACATCTATAATATCATGCAATAAATACATTTAAATGCGCAATGTATACATTACTAATATTGATTTACATAGCACACAACATTATATACCTTTCAGAGGGTATCAAGTACAGAGAACTTGTTCGTACATAGAAGCAGACAGGGGTAACAAACCTGAAGTGATACTTTTTGCTCTAACGTCGACGAAGCCATAATGCCGATCAATAAAGATTACACGAACATTAGCTATGATTTTCCTCTTGCTGTCTCTATCTGCAAGTCAACATCAGGAATAGAAGGCAACTTTAAATGTATGGTTGATACGCCAGTGACCGCCATCCACCCAGGTCAAGGACCATGAGCAAAAGCTAGCCAATTTTTCCACAAACAAGCTTACACATAGTCCCATATATACGCTGTATTATATTCCAACTGGCTCTAATGCAACACCCCTAGCAATCAATACTAAACTAGCAATGCAATCTGCACAGATGAAATTACAATCACCAGGAGTAAACTTGCACTAAAAGGTTGCACAAGAGTAGCGGTTGTTTAGACTTAAAAAAGAATAACAAATTTGTGAACAGTTTACACACGTATGATAACGACCAGCTGATTGCAACAAAAAACAACTGCAAACAAATTTTTGTGAAAATTTAGATGGTTGGATTTATTTAATATATATTATATAATTAACTTAATAAATTGGTCGAAGCTGTCAGTGGTTTGGAAGGTTAAGTTGTGAGACAATATAATAATTCTTACACAGGGCAGAAATTCCGTCAATATGGTTGACATTACAGGCCTTTGCTTAGTTAAACAATATTTTTGGAGCTTTCTCTATTCATTCCACAAGAATAAGAATTCATAATGAAGTTCTTTGGTACTTGGTCATTGAAGTACCTTGTTACTTGGTCATTGAAATTGATAGTTTTTTTTTTTGCATTTTGCTAATTTAACGAAATGTACAATTTTTTGCTAAAAAAACTGCTACAACACTTGTGTGGTACATCTTAAAAAATGACGCGTCGATTTGCTTGTATTTGAAGCAATCAAACTTCAATGAATTCTATATCAGAACTAAGAACTTGAGTCTACAAGAAATACTAGGATAAGCTCCATATTCAGATAGCGCTATGTTTCAGTCAAATAATTTTCATGCAAAAGCATTATAAGCAGCAGCATTAAAAGTAAGGCTATGACATGGCTAAAAAATTTAGTCAAGATCTTTCTTATTTTCCTACTTATCGTTTTTGATTAATCACAAAATTATCCTCCTGTGATAACTATAATTAGCTACAATTCTCCAATACATAATTCAGATTTCTCTGCTTTGATTGAAAATTACAAGAAGGAGATTGCATCATGGTGGATTGGAATTCATTCTCAGTCCTACAAATGGTAAAATTGAAACATTACAGACCACAATATCAATAATAAAAAATGCCATTAATGAAACAAAATTGGAGTTACCAAATGTAAAAGAAATAAAACAAAGAAGTCGATTAAAAGATGGTTTTTAATCGAATTAATTTTTTGTGGAAATTCTTCGTTAATCATAAAAATAACTCGATTAAACCACCTTAATTAAAAGTAAACACTGAACTCAAATTGCACCACTCATTAGTTAAAATTAACCGTTTGCGAAACTTGTCCCATTTCAACTTTTGGTTAATCGATGCAACATATGTATCTTCATAAAAGTGTATTCTTTGTCAATTTAATTTTAAATGAGCAGTATTTGTCTTCTTAACCCCATTATCATTTAGGGCAGTGTACTATTTTCAGATATTTGTAAAACTACTACCATGAAAGTTATTTCCAATTCATGTACCAAAACAGATATGGAACAACTTGAAATTAATACATTTCATTTTATTTCATGCTCACTATGCTTGGATTTACCTCTTCACCGTAAGCATTTTCTATATGAGCTTTTTAACAGAACATAGATTAAAAACCAGTGGAACATAGACAATTGTGATAGGAACTACCTCACTCAATGGTCTGAAGTTTCTGGAATTTCTGTTATTAGTAAAATTGGTCTATTTTCAAAGTAATGATTAACTAAACTCAGCTATAGCCAGTGATAAAGTGGTGTTTCAAGGGCATTTACAGGCTGTCATTTTTTTGAGGAGCATCTCCATTATCAATCAATCGTGTGAAGCATCATTTTTTTGGAGTTCAGAATTACCCATAAATTTTGTGCTCTGAGTCTCATTGTGGCTGGTTAGTAGAGAAACAAAGCTAGTTGCGTTGTACAGGTATACAAGATTACTTCATTTATATATTACGGTCAAGGACAGACTTTAACCAATCCGGCGGCTGTTTCATAAACAGATGGATATATATCTGAGGAGTTTTAGCTTGATACCGGATAAGGCCAGCATATGCGCCTATTTTTGAATTAAAATTTTTAATCATTAAATCGGCGTTTTGATACTTGTTGATGGCATAGGAGTTCAACAGCATCAATTGTTATTCTGGATGGACATTCTTTACAAATCTTGTGAAGGTTCATTATTCTAGACACATGTTTAAGTTTTGACATTATCTATCACAAAACTACTACATAGACCACCTCCCCCACAACAACACCAATGTTTTCTTTCTTGTAAACTTATAGTTCAATTTAATAAGCTGTTGTATAGGTTTGTGTGCACTCATCAGGTAAAATAATGGTAAAACCATCATTTTACCTGATGAGTACATACTAACTAGGGTGGTGTATGCCTTTGCTCTTAGGTGGGGTAGTGTAGGTGGGATCACTCTTCTCATGTAACCAAGCCGGCTTGATGCTTTGTTGGTTAAGTAGGTGGTGTTATCATTCCAGCGCAGGCTGCTCTCTAACTTCATGCCTAGATATTTGACACTGGTAGTCTTTGGTATCTCGATGTCATGGAGGAAATAGGTGTTTATGTTGCCTCTTGTTTTTCTTCGACTGAATTTGATGTGTTCACATTTAAGTGGGTTGAATTCCATATTTCAGGAAACCTCCCACTTTTGAAGCGTCTCTAGGTCCTTCTGTAGCTGGTGACTGTCACTGCTGAGGTTGTATATCCCTGTGTCGTCAACAAAGAGGCGTGTTCGAGAAAGCACTGAGTCTGGAAGGTCATTAATATTATAAACTAGGAATAATATGGGGCCGATGACAGATCCTTGCGGGACACCCGATGTCACTGGGCAAGGTGAGGAGCTGTGGCCATCTACTACAACTGTTTGTGAGCGCCCGTGGAGAAGTTCTTTAATCCATTGACTGACTTGATGGGTCACTCCGATTTCATTAAGCTTTTGTATAAGTTTTAGATGTTCCACCTTATCAAAGGCTTTACTAAAGTCCAGGAATATGGCATCAACCTCATTTACATTAGAGAGTACAGTCCAAAAATAAACTAGTTATAGTAACTATCAAGCTTTTCTTCTTTTAGTATTTTAGTTTTGTTTTCATGTTTAATTTATTTTCTATATTAATTTTACAACTACTAACACAACAACAATGAATGATCGATGGTGATGGTGATGATCGATGTCTCCCTCCTCTTCCCCATATCCAAGAGTCCCTTGATTTGGAAGGGGTCTAATAAGAGATCTGGACTAATATAACCATAATAAATTACAAGACAACAAAAGAAGATGTAATAATAATACTTATGATAATGACGACCAACAAGAACTAAGTAGAAGGAGGTAAAAAATAACAAAATTGTTGAAATGAGGGAACTTACAAATTTCTTTACTGGAACGGTTACCACGTGAGAAAAAAGTTAGTAAGGTTTCCTCCCCACAAGTGAAATATAACAGCGCAGGTTTTTAAAAATGTACTGATGAAATTCACTTGCGGCTCCGCGCTATTGGTCAGTTATTGACCACCGATCCTATGATTCGTTCACATACTACTTTACAAACCGCTTCGAACTTTTTCCCTCGCACAACCATTTTCAAAGTTGAAGATTTACAACTATGTTATAAAGCCAGCTAGACAACATGGCCAGCAACAAGAAGTCGTCTGACAATAAAGTGTTGTTGGATGAGCCAGAATTACTGTTAGCAGTGGTGATTGCAGATAGCTATGACAAGTCATTTGAACCTTGCACACTTGATAGATCTAGGGTAATAAATTATTGATAAAATGGGGGTAGTGCTTGATGCAATACTTATACTTACTAATAACTACAAACACTCACTCAAGTCACTGCCAATGGACACACACAAGCCTACTGCGGAAAATTTTGGTGAGTTTTGGGCCACTTTCTGAAATTTATGCGGTGTTTTGTTGTTGGTATTTGCCATCCGACAACATAAATTTCCGAAAAGTGGCCCAAAACCCACCAAGTTTTCTGCAGTAGGTCTGTGCCAACGGTTCATCATCATCACAATCAATCATCATCATCATTGATTCATTATAATATTATTATTATTATTTGTTAACTATTATTATGGTTCATCTGGCCTATTAATTATTGTTATTATTCCCATCATCATAAACAGCGTTGTAGTGTAAATAAATAATTAAATTAAAAAGACATTATTATTAATAATGTCTTTTTAATTTAATTATTTATTTACACTACATAAGTTTATTATTAGTAGTAAGTAAGCAACAGATAATAATAATGTAATAATAATGTTAACCATAGAAACTGTTCTTTGTTTTAATTGTTAGATTTATATTATTTTTGTGATTAAATACTAAGAAAGTTTTAAATAATAACAAATTTTTATTTTACTTTTTAATGAATCCTTTTAATTATTATACAATAATAATAATAGTAGTAGTAGTTATACTTTATTATTATTTAATGCAAGATTTTGTGACAGTGTGACGACAGACAAGGGTAGTAGGCACCTGCACTTCCCTTCAATCCAAGCAAGAGGTGGCAGGCTATTGTAGTCAACCACCGGTTTAGTCACTATTTATCAGATGGTAGTGCCAGCCTTCAGGTCAAACCCACTACAAAGGTGTAGGCCAGTGCACTGTGTGTGTGAGAAAGTTAATGTTTGACCACAAACTGCTATACTTGTAACTATTTCAAAGCTTGGAGTATGTGCAATACAATAATGAGTGTGTATGGAGATAATATATTTTTTAAACTTCTGGCTCGGCTCTTCCTATTACTCTGAAGTAAGAGAGAGCTTCAGCCAGCTTTTATACAGAAGTGGTTATGTAACCAATCTTTTGTGGCATACTAAAATCGTCCTAGATAATATTATAATAGAATGGCTAGCACAAGCAGGTAATATATAAAAGTAAAGAAAATTGGCTGATTTTATGACGAAGTATAAAAATATATGAAGTGATTAATAAAATATACATGGATTTGTCATACCAGTATGTGCATGTGTTAGCGCGGTGTGTCTTTACTTAGTAGATCATTCTAGAATATTATTAACAAGAACTAGCTGCAAGAGGTGCCCACTAGAGTGTTCCTGTCATTTTTGGCACAATATTCACAATCATTAACCTCTGTTATGCATAATGGAATGAACATAGATGGGTATGAATACAGTCATAGCTGGAATGAATGTAGACACCTTCTGGAAAGATTGTTGACTATGTCAGAGAGTAGAAATGTTGGATGTTTTTTTTTCCCAGGAGATCTCGGCATTTATTCTTGGCGACATAGAATTTACCATTTCGGCGTTCTTTCCAAGAACGTAAAAACACATTTTATCAAAGTAGACAATACCCGGAATATATATCCAAATAATACTTCATATGTTGCCAGGAACAAATATCGTCTCTTCCGTCTTCTGGGTCTTCCTAACGAAAATCGATCGGCTCATGCAAAATTTTTTTAATTTTATTTGTGCTTCAATTTTGTTTAGACTTAGCTCTGGTTTAGTTCTTTCTACATGTTGGGAAACCAAAAACATTAAAAAAAATTGCGGATATTTTGCCGGTCCCACCTGAAAACGAAGGAAATAACTCTAAATTTTATTTTTTGATGAAATTGAGAAAAAATCCAGTTAGGCTCGAATTCATTCGAAAATGTTATAGTGATCATGTCATTAGGCCAGTAAACAACAAATAACAAGGTTATAGATAAATTTTGTTGGGGAAGATAGTTCTAACTAAATTGAGGATATAACTCTTGATGTTAAAATGTCTATTAACTCCATTCTGATTGTTTTCGCATTTGCTTCATTTTAGTTGAATCAGAAAGTTGACCTAAATCACTAGGTTTTTTAGACAAATGTGCCAGTAGTTGGTCCTTTTATGGTTTTATGTGCATCACAGTTTTACAAGCAAGAAAAACAACTCACAACCAAAAGCTAATCAATTTCAAAGCAAATGGTTTGCTTTCAACCTGTGATACTACAGGATTCATGAAAGTGGTGTAAAGTGATTTGAAGCCACTGTTGTTTACAGTCTACTTTATGTTTCAACGCTTGCAATTATGGAAATGAAGAGAATGGATCAATATTAATAAAACGCAACTTTATTATACTCAGTTAAGAATATTTTACAAAAAGAAAACAGCTTTTTATCATCTGTCGAGACACCACCTGTAACAAAAAAAATAGTTGAAGTAAATGCTCAGTCGTTCGTGAACCAAGTTTATGTCAAACATATCATAGTGGGTGAGTTTGAACACAATCAAAAAGTCTTGTGTATGCGGGTGCATGTAACAATTCAACAGTTTTCATGTGTGACTAATTGACAAGAGTCTGGCTGGAACAAAACAAAAACTAACTTACAATAATCCACTACTCGCTGTCACTGGCGGTCTGAAACAGTCCCGACTGGTCCCTTGCTATCATGTCCTACACAAAATTGAAGTTGATGGAATTAGCTGACAAGTTTCTACTGATGAAAATTATATCAGTTGCCTCATTCTGTATTGACAAAATTAGATCATCGATGTGTTCCCACGCACCATAACGCTTCCTTCAGGTCTTCTGGTGGTTTTAAGTGCAGCAGCTACATGGGGTACTTTCCCTGGAATATAGAACAATAAATCATACGAAGGAAAACAATGATCAGTGCTGTACATAAAAAAGTTGTGAACAAAAGTGACTGCAGTACCAAATATTCAAGGTGCATTCACAAAACATTCATGCTGCATTCATGGTGTTGGACCTAGGGGTGTCCAGCATTTTGGGTTTGTAAGCTGCAACATGCTTTGAGAATGAGCAGCAACTTGAAATAGCAATAAACAGCAATAAGTTAGAAACCCATCATTAAATAGGAAATAAAACTAAAAGTAGCAAAGACAACATCTCAAAGCATTTTATTACCATGGTCCTTGAAAAGTTGAACTTCAGTCCAATTTGTCCCACACAAGTGGTGAATGTGCCCTGTGTCAAAATTACAAAAGCAGAATAGGCAGCTGTGGAAATGCGCTCATTGCCATTTGATTTCATTGCATGAATTTGGCGACAGCCAGATAGGTTTTTTGCATGAGGTTGGTTTGTGCGAAGTGCAGAAGTTGTGGCTTAGGGTATGAAGTAGATTTGTCGACTCGAAACACCATCCACAATAGTTAGTTTTCTCTGCACAAGCTGGAAAAACTGCTGGGCATTGTCAATAACAGTACCTTCATTTGCCTTGACATACCTTGTGACAGAAAACTTGATTACTCCTGACTCACCATCTGAAGGGCCCTTACCATGTCCACTACCAAACCAATGCCATCGGATTATGAGAGGTTGTGAAAACCCACCAGCAATGCTGTGGAAAGGCAACCGAGACTTGTACTGGCTAGCACAACCGTCAGAAAACTGGATCATCTTTTTAACTTGTGGAGCCATTATTTGCAGATGATGGGAAAGGCTCTGCACAAAAACCTTGACTGCCGCCCAGTCATGCTTGAGATCCTTGCTAACAAAAACCACACTCTCTCTGATGAGCGAATCTCCTTGTTTATAATGCATGACAACAGGATTCAGCCTAACAGAATTTCTGCTATTATAGGCACTTAGTACTTCTTAAACTGATGCGGTGTAATTTTCTACAAAATCAAATACACATATGGCAGTGTTCACCTTGAGGTTTTTGACTGCCGGTGTGTATGATTGCCACTGATGGTTTGCAGTAAATTGGGTGCTTGGAGTAACCCAACAACAAGTTGGTAAGCAAAGAAACAAACTGCTTTCGAGATAGTTGTTTTGAAATTTTAGGGAGGCGCTGAATAGTCTTGCTTTTAGCAACAGCATATGCACGTTCCCATTGGTGCGTTACAACAGAAGAGGTAAGAAGAATCCAATCATTTAACAATGACTTGATGGCACGGACCCCACAGTTGGAACACTGGCTGTGAAAGCAGTTCCACGTTTTAATTGAACACAATGTGTACTGTGATATGGCAGCAGTAGACTTTATTTCGTCAGGCAAAGTGTACCTGTCTCTTCTCATGGTGACCCTTAAACAATCTATTGCCAACTTCACGTTCTCCCATGTAGTGCATAAGCACTGCCTCCATTTAGCAGCCGACACAAGCTTGACTTGTCTTGGTCTCAGGGCAGCAAAGGTGGCAAAAGACATAGGCACATGGTCGTCTTCCATTACATACAATTGGTAGGTATCATGCAAAGACCGTTTCATGACATATGTTGCTACCTACCACCTTGCACATCTTTTTTGTTTGGATATTCTGTGCACACAGAAATATCCTGAAAAAAGTGTAAAAGGGATTTTTTTTTTCCAGTTATGAGGGGCTTTTCTCATGCAAACTGTTTTTGGGCGGTAGCTAAATGTGCTACGGCACAGACCAGATAGTTCAGCATGGTGAAATTTATTAGCTTTGTACTTTCCAATAATAGCCACATATCCCTTGCTTGACTTGCTACAGGATGAAAACAGCTGCTTGGAAGCTTTAATGTGGGTATTGATCGATGCCTGATGACTGGACTTGTGCAGATTTTTTTCCTGTAAATTTTTGCCAGTTCTTGGAGTGGCATGCTCAATCAAGCTATTTATTCGCTCAGCCCTGCTTGATGGAGATGCTTATGTAACAGGCTGAGAAGCTGTCTCTACATGAACTTTCTGCCAATACTCATGATAATTTTTTTAATTGCTTCTTTTTTCTGTGTACTCATTTCAGCGCAATGTTTTGCCATTCTGGTTCTCTGCTTTTGCAATGTCTCCTGCCTCTTTCTAACTTTGATTTCATTTGCCCTGAAGGTCGACTCTCTTCTTTCAGTTTCTCTCTCCTCTTTTTGTTTCTTATTCGGGATTTTTAGTTGTACACTGCTCGCTGTTCCTCTGTCATGTTTGAGCGGTATCGCTGGCAGCTCTGCGGGTTGCTTTTTCGCCTCACTTCTTCCAATTTATTTTTCTTAACGCTTTTATATATCATGATGAGATACTTGGACTAAATCAACATGTTTTATGATATAAAGCCCAACGATGTCTTGTGACGTGCTTTCAACTCTATTATAACACTACAATGATGAAAATTGGGTTAATGTTAGATAATGCCTTCAACTACCAGGTCGATTTCGCGCTTTGCACTTAGTTATCCTTGCTGTCAGCCCAAAAACAGTTGCGCATGATATTGTTATATTTTAATAGTGTTTATTAAAGATCATAAAGACTAGTAAACTTTAAGATTTAATCGAAATTCAGTAAAATAATAATATTGAAAAGCAAAAAAATCATTCAAATGTATTAGTATCGAAACTTTTAAAAATGATTTTTAAAAGAAAATTAATATCCAACACAACGAAAAATAACTCTTTTATGCTGATAACTAATTAAAGTAATACAATATTGTAATTTGTAATTATTTTGGAGCTGATAACATACATTACTAGCTGTAAAGTGCAAAAGGCACTAACCCAAAAGTTGAAATCAAAATATTAATGTGAGTGAATCAAGCTCTCAGCATAGTTGGAATGTAATAACTTGATAGAAGATAAAGAATATATTAAAAATTCAACCATGTATAATAAAAAATGTGAGAAATGAACTATATTTTGGTTATCAACCCAAAATTGCATACTGCACTATGGTGATCAACTTAGCGCCGACCGATTGAAGGTAATGAGTCACGTTTTGTACAACAGTGTGGTCTAGTGGTTAAAGTGCTTGCACTTCAATCCAGGATCTGGAGTTCGATTCCCAACACGGTTATCTTTGAGCGAGATATTTGGTTTCCTATATGCTCTGCCTGGTCGGATATGGGCATAAAAATAACGTGGTCCCTAGTTTGATTGCACTCTCCATAATAACTATGGAGTCATGCTAGTAAAAGATCCCCTTTGCCTTTTCGGAAGAGTAGCCGGTGTAACGGCGGCCATGGGTATAGGGTGCTGCTCACACAAGCTCCGCTTATGAGACCCGCCTTTAGGGTTGCCCACGAGGCACAGCTGAAACAAACAAACAAACAAACCTTGGATGTTGATTGTGAAGTGTTAGCACATTCTCCATTTGTTTCTCTTTCATTTGATGTCAGTTTTGTTGTTGTATTCATGTTCCATGCATTATAAATAGATAAACATAAATATACCCAGGCATTGTATTATGCATGGCAATTGCCATTTTCCGTTGTTTTATTGCGTTTATTTACCAATATGCAACTATTGGTCCTAAAAATTGTCACAAACATAGTTTATTATGTGTTCAACTTGAAAAGTATGTTATTTGTTTTAAAATTTAATTTCAACAACTTTTTAACAAAAAAAAAAAAAATGCAATTAGAAAAACTGGCCGACTGATTTTCGTTAGAAAGACCTGCATCGAAATTTTCTGTTGTATAGTACAGTTGACATTCATTCTAGGTCTGTTGATGTTAAATCTAGGGGGTGTTTACATTCATTCCAGCTATGCCTGCATTCAGTCCTGTTGATGTTCATTCCTCTCTACATTTGTACCAATCCCCACGATTATTATTTGTTTATTATTGTAGTAATTAATATTAATAATGAATAATAATGTGATCAATCTATCATCATGGTCGTAAATTCATTAAAAATGTGGCAATATAGCCACTATGTATTCAAGATCTGAAGTTTTATCTTTTAAGTGAACTTATTTTTTTATCAATCAAAGCTTTAAGTTTAATTTTTTACTTGTCTTTATTTTTATTTATCTTTCATTGTATTTTTACTTTGTTTTATTTTTTTTACTAATGATGCAAAATTATTTGTGCCACGTCAGTGGTTACTTCACCAATAGTAGTTTAAACAAAACAGTATTGCTTGAAAAAAATAGATGATTCTATGTCTCATAAGCACATCAATGTTGTTATAACGAAGCGAAATCGGTGACTCGTAACAACATGTGAGAAGTAATGCAGCCGTAGTTAGCCTATTGTAACATTATCTAGCTAGCACAAGTGCAATTTTTATTTTGACAATTTTTTCTCAAATAGAGCATCAGCATCTACAAAAATTTGTTATCCATCCAATAGTGCAAAAATTATTTGTGTCACACCAGTGGTTGTCTCAGAAAAGTAATTGAGAAAAAGTACTTTTGCTTCAAAAAACAATGGTTTGTGGTTCCGGTAATTAAGCATTGCTGACAATGGTATTGTTGCGGTGACGCAAAATCAGTGACGCATGACCATCCGTCACGCTAATTAGCTAATGGTACGTTATATAATTTTTTTTAATTATTTGAATGTGACTCTCTAGTAAATAAATTGTTTTGTCTACATCATGTGATTGCTCCATGATAAATAGTATACCACTGGGTCGGTAAAATAACAGAGAATCTGAATGACATATACTGAAATCTTAGGGGCCCATGGCGCAATAGGAAATTGCAGGTTTATGAAGTATTTTCCACCCGTTATTTTTGAGGTCCACAGCTATGAAAACAATGCAATTATTGGCTAAACCTGTGCGGTTTATTGTGTCCATTTGATACCTTTTTAAATTTTGTTTCTAGCATTTTCTGGCTCCAAGTTATTAAAAAATTAGCCACGCGGAAATATTTCAAAAATTAAAAAAACCGTGGGGGACGAATTTACATATAAATCCTTTTGTCTTATATACGCTACGCTCGCATGAGTTCTGCACTAGCTACATGATCTATTATTACATCAACATACATGAATAAAATGTAGCTAATATTTATCAGCAGTTTGAAAAAAGTATGAAGCAAAAAATGAGTTGACTCACAGTATCACGGCATACTGGTTTACATAGCAATTTCGAAACAAATTTTTCATATCCGCAGCTGTGTACTCAGTGCAATGATTGGTTGAAATCTAAGCGCTTCAGCATTTTTCCTTTCGCTGATTTCTAATTTTTTTTCTAGCAGCATTCGGCTCCAGGTTATTAGAAAGTTAGTAATGCACCAGTATTGAAAAAGTTACCTACCCGAGTGGGACAAATTTTCACATTAATGCTTTGTTGTAATAAAGCTTATGCTCGAATGAGTTTTATATTTGCTAGTGTATTAGTATTTTTATTTTTTTGATCTACTACAATAGTAATAATAATATTAACATAATGATAGTAACATGGCTATTATATTGAATAGTAACCTAATTATTATATTTATTAATAACATAATTATTATATATGATAATAAGATGATTATTATGTATAATAATAACAATATCAGAAGTTCCATTGTCACATTCTAACTCATCTGAAAATCCAATTTAAACAACAAAATTTTGCTGTTTTGTTGATTGTTGATGAAACATTTACAAATCATCCTGGGTGATTATTTAGCGTGACACTATATGAAACAACATGCATACAGACTCTAACATGTACTGACCAAGCCACAAAAATAGTAATGTTGAACTAAATCTGCCACTAATTAATCACATTTCCAAGTTTTGCAAAACAACATGGTGAGGACAGAATCGAAGATAGTCGCTGAAAAAAAAGCATTTGTTGGTTTTGTACCTGATAACTATTTAAATTATGGTGCAAAACAAACGAAGCTTTTCCAGTTATAACAATGTCATAACTGTAGGTGATCGAGTGGTTTTGGCAACCCTTGAAATGGGGTCCCGGCAGAGTAGTTTCGCTTTAGCGATGCAACCGGAAGTAGCATGGTCGATCGTATAACTTATCATTAGAAATCACGACTTGCTTGACTATTATTTAGATTTTAGACAGTTTAAGCCATTGATATAACAAAATTTATGCAGTTTAGGAAGCTCAAGGAATCAATATAGCCTTTGAACTATTTTTTTTTTAATATTTTGTTTCATTCACTTGGTAAAAATTAATTAAATATTATGCTCGTGTGTAGAGCTATAGCTTTGTATTTCGCGGCTCATTGAGCTTGCCAACATAAATTAACGCCCTTGTTATGAGCCAGGTCCTGGCAGAATATTTTGGTGATCTGTCGAGCACGGGCCAAAAACATTCCGTGGCCGTGTTCACTTGCTATAGGACTGTCTTAATTTCAAATCATTGGCCGCCATTGCATTAGTTGGAATCATCATCAAGTGTGATTATGAAAGCCTCACCCTATCTTGTTTGAAGGAATTGCTAAAAAAAACAAAAATGTACGGACAACTGAACGCAAGAAGGAGCTGATTGACAGGTTATAATTATTATTAGTATTATAGTAATAATAACGGTTCGTTATTAATTATTGTTGTTGGAACAACTACGAACAACAATAATTATAATAATAATTATTATTAATATAATAATAACAATAATAATAATTAATGGCATATAGTTATCATTTTATTATCTTTTAATTTCAACTGTTGCAGTTGTTGTCATTTAATTAATTAATATTATTGATATATATTAATATTTTATATATTATTTTTATTTTATAATAATAATAAATTATTATTATTTTATAATAATAATAAATTATAAGATGACTTATGTTAGCAGCGCATCGTCAGTTCTATACACCTCCAAACCCATCAGCTGCCGTGAATAGAAAAAAAAATCCTCCAGTATCGGATAAAATGAAGCGACTTTCGTTTTAACAGTGCTATCGATGGAAAGCAGGCTTCCGGTTCTTTTGATAATAGCTCCGCAGAAAAATCTGCCGGGACCCCATTGATAAAGTTATTAATGAAAGCATGTTAAGCTGAATAGACAAATATAAATTATGGGTACGTAGATGATAGCTAGGTCTAGTATAGCCCTTGAGCCTAAGTCCTAATCAGTTTAGTGTGGATAAGATTCATATGTTGGAGCATGGATGAAATATAGCAGGATTGCTAGCCTCAGCTTCCCACTATTGCTTACATGTGGTTACAATATAGCCTTTTGAGGAAGCTGCCTTGATAGTTTATGTCTGTATTCGAGCCAAATAGTCAGATTATACATACTCGGTGATGGTCATAGCAAAGATAACGAATCATATATAGATGATCGTTAGTGCCTAAAATTTAGGACCATCTATGTACAAGGTCCATATTTTTTCTGCTATCGGTCCATGTTTATGAAATATTAAAGTAGCTAAGTTTGTTATATTTGGTTAGGTTTTCTGGCATTCCTTGCATATTTCATCCATGTTTTGGAGAGAATGATTTTTCACACTTCCTCGGCTGAAAATCAAATTATTTTTCGTTATTGTATAGTAAACAATCAGCCCGGTCTGTCGGTGTTAATTTTAGAGGTCCTCATGTTTATTCAGACTGAGCTGGCGATTCCACTGTTGATGTCTATTAAATATCTGTCGGTTTTAGGTGCTGGTGCCTCTGGCGAATAAGCCGCTGATAGATTACACTTTAGCGTTTCTGTCACGAGCTGGCGTAGAGGAAGTTATAGTTTATTGCACCTCGTATCCACAACAAATAAAGTCTTATATTCTGTAAGTTAGTAGATTTAGTAGCTATCAAACATTGTACTACCTTAAAGTGGCAACTTACGGAGTGTACTGTCAAATATTCTCCTGCCCTTTTTGATGACATAAATTCTTTTAGATCTTCAAAATGGCCGACTTGTATGTCTGTAAAGGTTGTGATAAACGAAGATGCACAAAGTGTTGGAGATGCACTAAGGGACTTGGATGATAAGCAGATGATATCATCCGATTTTGTGCTGGTTAATGGAGACCTCGTTGCAAGCTTTGATCTCAAAGCTTGCCTAGAAGCCCACAAGTAAGATGGTCCTGCTCCAGTTATTGAGTTGATGAGTTCTAACAGTTTTTTTGAGGTTACGTAAATACTGAATGACAACGGAAGAGACAGTATATATATTTTGCTTTTTTGCCCATGTGTTAAAATGGTGGTGGCATGTGACGGAGTTGCCTGGACATTTGTAGAGAGACCAGGTCGAGAGACAAAGATGCCATCCTTACAAAGGTCATGAAGAAATGTCCGCCCCATCACAGACTTCGCTCACCACTTTTATCAGATCTGTACGCCATTAATAAGTCTACAAGTCAAATCATTTCTCACATGAAAATAGGTCAAGGTAGCAAGTTGAAACTTCCAACGGTTAGTACACGTGCACTTGTATGTTTGTCCTCGCACGTAAGCGTTGGATGTTTTAGAGTGCTAGAAGAAATTTGAGTTTTCGTGAAAACTTCAAGTTCTTCTTTTGAATGTATAATTTTTTTGTGGGATAAAACTACAAAAAACGTTCAAACAGAATAATTTGGTTGAGGTTGAAACAAATATTAGATTGGTTTTGCAGATTGGACAAAAATAAATTTTTTTGCGTGTGAATCTACTGTAAGTGACAATGTTAGCTGGTTTCTAATATTAATACACAGTTTCCATGTACATGTAAGTGTATTCGATTACTTGTGGGGAATTTTTTAGCGATTAATAATTATTGCTTTATTCTGAAAAACCACAATTTGCTTTTGCTCAGTACTGTATACACAGTATACACAGTGTAAACTGTGTACACTGTGTATACAGTACTGTACTGTATACTGTACTGTATACTGTAAATACTGTACTGTATACTGTACTGTATACTGTACAGTATACTGTACTGTATACTGTACTGTATACTGTAAATACTGTAATGTATACTGTACAGTATACTGTACTGTATACTGTAAATACTGTGCTGTATACTGTACTGTATACTATACTGTATACTGTAAATACTGTACTGTATACTGTACTGTGTACTGTACTGTATACTGTACTGTATACTGTACTGTATACTGTACAGTATACTGTACTGTATACTGTACAGTATACTGTACTGTATACTGTACAGTATACTGTACTGTATACTGTACTGTATACTGTAAATACTGTACTGTATACTGTACTGTATACTGTACTGTATACTGTACTGTATACTGTACTGTATACTCTACTGTATATTGTAAATACTGTACTGTGCTGTGTAATAATCATTGACAGGTTTTAATTGGATCAAATTTGCTAAAATGGTTATTTCTGTAGCCGTGATTTGAAATTTTAGTCGCTAACAGCTACTCATGATATTTTTTTGGACATTATCTTCGTTGCCATGGAAATTATATTGTTGTTCTCTCGCAACAAAATTGATCACTAAGATTATAAATAATGTTCGTTTGTTCTTACAGAAAGATGACTGAGTGAAACTACAAAAAGCAATAGACTTGACATAGACTTGACATAGATGTGTAATTGTATATGTTTATACTTCTATGGCTACCACTGCATGTCTATGTATTATTGCACTTGGTAGGAACAGATTAGAGAAAACAAAAGTCTACAGTTGAGATATGATTTATTGGACTGTCATGTGACGCTGTGTGCTGCCATGGTACCAAGCCTACTCACCGATAACTTTGATTATCAGTCTATTAATGATCTCATACACGGCGTCCTTGGAAACCAAGAGGTATTATATGAAGTTTGCTTTATCACATGTATGTGGTAGCCCTTAAGGAGTGGCTACACTGCACCGATGTTTTGGTCCGGATGTGCCTATACGATGGTTCATGGCTGTGTGCAGGTGGCTACACAGGCCAAAGTAGCGTGTCGATGTACTCGAGCGCATCGGTGAGCTGCGACTGAACTAGCCAATCATACGGCACAAAGTTCGGTTTTTTGGCTGTTTCATTTCTGATAACGAATTATTTGTTTCCCTGCTATAATAATCATCACAATAATAACAATAATTGAAGAACAATTTCACTGTGATGTATGGCTGTTTTTGTTCACCATGAAAACATTGCTTTCAATATTTTTTTTTCGGTTCTGTTTATTATTAAATCTTCCAGATATTGTGATTATTCATTATTTATAATAGATTATGTAATAATGAATTTTATTTTATTGTTGTTGTACTTGTTATTACTTTTAATTATTATTATATTTATACTCAGTAATGTTGAAATTATCAATTACCACTGTTCTATGAGCCTTGTAAAATTAATTCACTGTTCAAACTTTATTATAACATAATAATATTTTGTTTCAATCAATCAGAGAACGCCGATGTTTCCTCGGGCATGGACCAACATGTTGGTTATGCTCACGGACAGGCCCCATGATGTGCCGAAGTGGACACGCCCATCGGGCACTCCCATCGCAAGGCCTTCCGATGCAAAACATCAACCTGTGTAGCCACCCCTTTACAAGGCCATCAATCTAGAGTTGTCGCATTTTTTCATTCTTTCAGGCTCACATAATATGTCATGTGTCAACGCTAATTGTCATTGATAGACGCTTATGGCTAGAATAACGCGAAGTCACAATCAACGCAAATGGGCAAATTTTTTCTCCTTTAGCTATTGAAAAGTAGAATTTTTTCATGTTGTAGCTTAGCACAAAGTTTTGCGTTAATGTACTAGCGAGAATAAACATTTGTTTGCAAATTAGGAGTTGTCTTTTCTGGATTTATGCATGGGAGGATAGAAAAGAGTCGTTTTAAAAGTAAATGGTATTTTCATTTTGAATACAGCAAGGCTGAACAGTGAAAACGACAATAATTGCAGTGCAGCATCATCTTGCAATGCCGTTAGCAGCAGGTTATCGTAATCTATGATGTGGACTATCTATGTGCCATAGTATTGATATATATTAGCTCTACAAATAATAATTGCTCATTTGTTTTCACTGTGGTATTAATTATTATATATTGCAATAATAATAATTATTATTATTAAATTATTGAATTTCCGCTCTTTACTCTGGGTGACGTATTACTGTTTGAAGAGAGGACAACTCAACAAGTTTATATTTTGCATGGTCACATGTTGTTATGTTGCATTTGTATAAACAGAAACTGGTTTGGATTGGGATCGCTACAAATAAGTAGCGTTTCTCACGTTGACTTAGTCGTGAGTGCCTAATATTGTACATTATAGTAGAGAAATCACCAATTCTGCTGTAGATTGTGTGAAAACTCCTTTACTGGCTCGCTCAGTTGTTGCCATGTGCAGTATGATGTATGATTATGTCACAGTGGTGATATTTATATACTGTATGTGTATTATATAACACTGTGTATGATTTATTTATATATTATATAACACTGTGCATGATTTATATAGATATTATATAACACTGTGTATGGCTTATATAGATATTATATAACACTGTGTATGATTTATATAGATATTATATGACACTGTGTATGATTTATTTCGATATTATATAACACTGTGTCTGATTTATATAGATATTATATAACACTGTGTATGATTTATATAGATACCATATAACACTGTTATGATTTATATATAGATATTACATAACACTGTTATGATTAAATATAGATATTATATAACACTGTCTATGATTTATATATATATTATATAACACTATGTATGATTTATATATATATTATATGACACTGTTATGATTTATATATATATTATATAACACTATGTATGATTTATATATATATTATATAACACTGTGTGTGATTTATATATAGATATTATATAACACTGTGTATGATTTATATATATATTATATAACACTGTGTGTGATTTATATATAGATATTATATAACACTGTGTATGATTTATACGAATATTACATAACACTGCGTATGATTTATACAGATATTAGGTAACACTATGCATATACAAGTACTAGAAGATGGATATGCTGCCAGAGCCGCTGACCTATATTCATATAAAATGTTGAGCAAGGAAGTGCTCGGTAGATGGGTGTATCCATTTTCTCCTGATAGCAACTGGTGCAGCTCGGCCCACCAGCGCGCCAGCGTCAACTTCTCCAATCGATACGTTATCAGCTCTGAGAAACTTAGTAGGTAGGTGTGTCTGTGCGTTTTTGTATCTTATATGTTATATATCTATATGTGAGGTTGTGTCTATGTGAGGTTGTGTCTATGTCAAGTTGTGTCTATGTGACGTTGTGTCTATGTGAGGTTGTGTCTATGTGAGGTTGTGTCTATGTGAGGTTGTGTCTATGTGAGGTTGTGTCTATGTGAGGTTGTGTCTATGTGTCTATATCATGTTTTACTTTTGATTTTCTGTTTTCTTCATCCATGGAATTGCATTTTCCCTGCCTCCTTTGTTCACTTTTTCTCGGTTTTTATCTAGGCGTCTCCACTTTAACCCTACTCAAACATTCCTCTTTTCACATACTCATCTTCCTCTGCTCCCCCATCTACCATCTACTTACCTGCCATCTACTTACCTGCCACCTACCGTCTACTTACCTGCCACCTACCTGCATACTTTTGTCTTTCTCTTCTCCCCCCATCAATTGTTAGCAAAACAGTTGATCCATTCTAGTTAAGGACTTTTCTCTGTGTTCATGTAGGTCTTCTGACATAGGAGAGAATGTTATTGTGGGTGACAACACAACAATTGGTGATAGGACAATTGTTCGCAATAGTATAATTGGGGATGACTGCACTATTGGTATGTTCTTGTATTAGTTCCTTTGTTTGAGTTCTAATGTCTGCACTATTGGTATGTTCTTGTATTAGTTCTTTTGTTTGAGTTCTAATGACTGCACTATTGGTATGTTCTTGTATTAGTTCCTTTGTTTGACTTCTAATGTCTGCAGTCAGTTGCTGCTACAACTGCTGCTACTAGTGCTGCTACTAGCGCGGCTACTACTGCTGCTATGCATATATTACCCGCAGGCTCTGATGTTACCATAGTGGACAGTATCATATGGGACAACAGTTGCATAGAGAATGCCTGTCATATCTATAACTGTGTCATTTGTGACAAGGTTACAATGTTTATGGGCACACAGATATCTTCTGCTTCAAACAGCTTAAACCAGCCACCTCATTGCATTCTGGGTGGAAAGGTATGTATGTATTACACGGCTGTTCTATTTACTGTACTGTGTATTGTATAGTGTACAATAATGTGATATATCTTGATATCTGACTAAGTTTGTACTCAGCGTTGTATCAGTACAAGTTTTTACAGATACAGTTATTGTATGTTTCTATATTTTACAGGTAAAACTCGGGCCTAATGCATCTGTTAAGGAACAAGTTATGTTGGTTTCTCAGCCAGTTTGCAGTGAATGGGGAGATGATGAATCTGTCTCCGGTATTATACTATATCTTTGTTACCGTGTTTTATAGTTTGTGTGCGTGTACTTTATAGCAATATATGTAGTATCACCACATGCAAACTTTGTATGTGTGTGTACTTTATAGCAATACATGTAGTATTACCACATTATATGGTATGTTATTAAGCCTATGAGCATGCTGGACACAATTATATGGTATGTTATTAAGCCTATGAGCATGCTGGACACAAAGGGAAGGCTTACCCATTCACCCCTCAAGTGGACTCCAGCGAGTCGGAGGAAGGCAGCGACTTCGGCAGCTTTGATGGTGAACGAGAAGATAATGACCTCATTATACCAGACACTGATTGTGAGTTTTTGTGTTACATATATATATACTGTAGTGGTACAGTTGTATACTGTAGTGGTACAGATGCACACTGTAGTGGTACAGATGTATACTGTAGTGGTACAGATGTATACTGTAGTGATACAGATGTATACTGTAGTGGTACAGATGTATACTGTAGTGGTACAGATGTATACTGTAGTGGTACATATGTATACTGTAGTGGTACAGATGTACACTGTTGCGGTACAGATGTATACTGTAGTGGTACAGATGTATACTGTAGTGGTACATATATATATACTGTTGTGGTACAGATGTACACTGTTGCGGTACAGATGTATACTGTAGTGGTACAGATGTATACTGTAGTGGTACAGGTGTATACTGTAGTGGTACAGATGTATACTGTAGTGGTACATAGATATACTGTGGTGGTACAGATGTATACTGTAGTGGTACAGATGTATACTGCAGTATTACAGATGTATACTGTAGTGGTACAGATGTATACTGTAGTGGTACAGATGTATACTGTAGTGGTACAGATGTATACTGTAGTGGTACAGATGTATACTGTAGTGGTACAGATGTATACTGTAGTGGTACAGATGTATACTGTAGCGGTACAGATGTATACTGTAATGGTACAGATGTATACTGTAGCGGTACAGATGTATACTGTAGCGGTACAGATGTATACTGTAGTGGTACATATATATACTGTAGTGGTACAGATGTATACTGTAGTGGTACATAGATATACTGTGGTGGTACAGATGTATATTTTAGTAGTTTAATCAGTTGCAGTTGTCAGCTGACGTTCATCTCAAACAATGACAAACAATGAAAATATTATCGATCAGTTTCACTGAGGAAAAGTTTTGACTCTTAATCACACCTCATGTACTTTTTCACCTCATGTACTTGTTCACTTCATGTACTTACCTGTACTTGCACCTGTACAGGTAAGTACTTGTTTACTTCGTGTATTTACCTGTTTACCTCATGTACTTACATGTGTGTGCACACTGTATTTGGATGCAGGTGGTTGTATGTTCTGTTGGTAGTGTTTTACAATGAGGTGATGGAGACTTTACACAGAGCTTGTACAGAGAGCATCAGTGCTGAGAATATTATATTAGACATCAATTCTCTCAAGTAAGTCGTATATGTATTGTGTGTGCAACAAACTGTTGTTAGTGTGTTGTGTGTGCAACATACTGTTGTTAGTGTATTGTGTGTGCAACACACTGTTGTTAGTGTACTGTGTGTGCAACACACTGTTGTTAGCGTTTTTGTTACATATTGTTTTTCGTATATGCTAACATATATCTTATCATGTTATGCAATAGACATACCATATATGTTATATTATTGTTAATATGTTGTATGCTATGTTTTATTGTTAAACGTGGCATGTCAGCGATTGACACACCATTCTCTAGTCGGAGTTGTCTTTTCTTTAGTGTCAAAGAGTCCTAAATAGTCTCAACCAAAATACTAAAAATAATCATAATTTAGTAGCTATTCATTTTTTTTATTGTATTTGAAAATCATTATTTATTAGCAATCTATATAAAATGTTTTTTTTTCTAGTCAAACAACGTGTAATTCAGATTTGAAAATTATTGTTGTTATTGATGACAATAATGATGCCAGAAATGAAAATCTGACGTTTTTTTTTTCACAAAGAAATTCTAAATATTGATATTTTAAGTCTTTTGTTATCATTCAATTTAAAAATGATTTTTTCAACTGTAATATTCTTTTAGTTTTTGAGATATTGGCCATTTAATTTATCACATGAATGCCGGTGTGGACTTAATAGCGAACCTATCAATAATAAATTAAAATGCTGACTTAACTAAAACGCCTCAAAAACATCTGAAAATAACTGCAAACCCAATTTTTATGCTCTTGAAAGTCTGTACACAATGATTATTACTGAGATGTCTGTACACAATGACTAATTACTGAGATGCCCTCCTTCTATGCAAGACAAAACAATTTTTTTTCAACTCTGCTTTATGGCCTTATATGTAGTGTTGCATACAAGTCAGCATCTATTGCGCATATACTATAGACGAATCTAATGAGAGCGCAACCCCAGAAAAGATTTTTTCAATCAAGAAACACTAGAATTAAATAAATTAGATTTAAATCAGCCCAAAATGGCTGACATGGCACCTTTGAGATATTGTATGTTTTATATTCTTGCGAGTATATTACCTTTTATGTATTATTAGTATACTGTATGTTATGTGCTATATTACCTTTTATGTATTATTGGTATACTGTATGTTATGTGCTATATTATGTTATATATTGCTATTTGTAGTTATATAACATGTAACTTATTATATAACATGTTATGTACTATATAATATGTTATACATTGCAGGCATGCGTACAACATACAGATAAATGAAGTTAACCACATGGTGATACAGGCAGTGTTAGACCGTCAGGTTACGGAGGCAACAACGTCCTCACAGCTGCTCTCTTCCCTCAAACCTGTATGTCAACCCTACATGTGTGTGTTACATATTACATGTGTGTGTGTTACATATTACATGTGTGTGTTACATATTACATGTGTGTGTTACATATTACATGTATGTGTTGTGTATTACATATATGTAATATATGCATTACATATACGTGTTGTATATTATATATACATGTTGTATATTACATATACGTGCTGTATATTACATATATGTAATATGTGTATTACATATACGTGTTGTATATTACATATATGTGTTGTATATTACAGGTGTTAAAGCTCTGTTTGGGAGTGTTCAAGAATTATTACAGAAGTGAAAAGTCTCAGTTAGAGTGTCTACAGGCCATCCAGGTATTATCCGTTCAAAGGATCCCAGCATTGAACACTTTTTTGTTGAATTTATGAATATTCAAGTCTTAAGCAGCAGAGTGATGTATTGAACAGCCCTCTAGGCCTACTCAGTGATGATCTACAAGCCTGCAAAATACCCCTCTTCCAGAAATGCTGGCCAATATTTACACTGCTTGAAATTGACGTCATCTTCGGGTATTTACTTCTTTGCTGCGCAGTATTTATTTGACCAATCAGATCCCGTTATTTATTTTTATTATTATTTTATTTATTATTATTCTACCAACATCCTACTGTCCATTCTTGTATGAATAGCATTTATTGTTCCATTACTCACCAAGAGAAGCACAATTTTTTTCTATCCTATTGATGTAAAGAGTATAAGATGAGATGATCCTTGTGATTGTGATCACATTGGACAACCTGACAAATCCCGCAATCGTCTCTTGTTGTTGCCATTTCACATATGAAAATTGCGTAATAAACAAGTGTTGATTTTGTTTACGAGGTGTGTGCACTAATTGTATCCATATTGATAGAAAACACTAATTCCGATTTTATGCGTGCAGCGTGCAATTTCAAGCTAGATGAAAAATGGCGCGTAACAGTAAATCTCAACAATAATTCTTGAGTCCATTTTTGATGGGGTGTCTTCGTAAGGATTCTTTATTTCTGTTGCAATGGCCTTCATCAGACCTAAGACTAAATGAATTGCTCAATCCGATTTTATTTTAAACGCAGACGATGTAACTTCATTTATAAAAGTTTGCTATTATTTATTATAACTGATCACGCCCACATCCCGAAGATGACGTACACGGCAATCAATGGAAGTTATAGTAAGCTAAATTTCGGCTGATGTGACGAGCATTTGAGGCCAATGACCTTTTGGTACGCTTGTAAATCAGGACTGAGTAGGCCTAGAGGGTTATTTAATACACCAATCTGCAGCTTAAAGAATGGCTCCGGCCATTTCTATATTTATCTGATATGTCATTGATATGTCCTTATGAGTTGCTTCAAATATCAACTTTGTCAAAATTCAATTTATTTCTATGTTTTCTTAACAACATTAATAACAAGCATATTGTGAGTGTTGTCTCCCCTTCGAAATCTTTTGGGAAAACCTATGACGGACGCAAGTGTTTTAGTGAACTTAGCAAACGCTAGACTGTTGTTTTGATCACCAAAATCGCTGAAGCATAACAGCAACGATAGTATATCATTGATAAATAACAGTACAAGTGACCTGGCTCATTGATTTACTACATAATGGTTTCATGGCTCAGTGCTTCTCAATAGCGATAAACCATCACGCTTTTCCATGAGCCAGCAATGGGGATCCGGCACGCAGTTTCTCTTTGTAGATGCAACCGGAAGAAGTTCAATTGCTAATATAACTTATCATTAGAATTTGCTTGACTGTTATTTTAATTTGAGACAATTAAGCAGGTAATATGACAAAAAAGATGTGATTGAGGAAGCTTGAGGGATCAATATAACCTCTAATTTTTTCTTTTGAAAATTTTTTTGCTTTATTAACTTGAAAAAATTAATTGAATAATGATACTCATAGATAGTATGCAGTTGAACCAAAGTATCTTATTTCGGGCCTAACTAAGTTTGCCAATGTAAATAACTTACAGTGCGCCCTGTCAATTTATCTCAACAACAGCGATATACTATTATGTTTGATTTACGCGGCGCATCTTCAGTATTACAAGCTCCATCCCCATCAACTGCTCGTGAATCGTTTGTTGCGGATTTCATAACTCCAGTCAACGACTAGCAATAATAATAATAATAACAAACTCTTATGACAATCCCAAGTGTACCAAAAATCTGGTGTACCCTGTGATATGTGACTAATAAATAGCAATTGTTTTTAAAAGTTTGTTTTATATTTTTTAATTTTTGGGGCAAATGAATAATAATTATTTTGATATTATTATTATTATTATAAATAATCATCATCATAATAATAATAATTATTAATTAAACTAAATAAATTAATTTTCTTCTTAAGGCTTTTGAGTGAAACTTGTAATTTCCTAATCACAAGTTGGATCAAATTTGTGCTTGAATGAAAATTATTTAACACTGAAATAAAATGATTAGTGTTAATCTCTGAGGACAACACACAATAAATAAATAATAAGTAATAATAGATAACTAATAATAGATAACTCTTACGAGCTCACTCTATATTTTATATAGCGATCTATAGTCAGTATTGTTAGCGTTCGTAAAAAGTGATTATTTGAGTTGATTATAACTGTTTATTGTGCCAAAAAAAATTTAGTGAGCTAAAACAGACATTGGAGCTCCTGCCATTTCAATATATCAGTGAAAAGAAACTTTTAAAGCAAAAAATAAAAATAAAAGTAGTGGATTTTTGAAAATCCTAACGATATTATCATAAAACTTCAAGTTAACTTCCGGTACCATCAAATTAGCACCCCCTGGTGAGCACCTAAAATCTGCCGGGTCCCCATTACAGAAAGCCAAAGGTCATGAACCCTAATTAGCGAGTCAACGGCGACTTTGAGCTAATGAGTCAATGAGTGAAACTACTGTATGAAGGAAAATTGTTTCCACAAACAATTGGTTTTAAATGCTTTACTTGTGTTTGTTTCATCTAATGCTACATACTCCACAGGAAAAAGTTTGAAGCAGCAGTGCTTGGCTAATGTGTAATTTATTTATTAAACTGAAAATAATTATTTATTTTTATTATTATTTAACCACGGCCAATTGATTATTTATTATTATTTAATTTTTATTATTATCAATATCTAAAATAGGGAAAAAAACAATTAATATAAAATAAAACACATAAATATATTTGTGATCACTAATTCTGCATCATTTTTAATTAATAAAAGTGGTCTTGAAAGGCAACTGTCTCATATCACTGAAATTTCTGTCCAAATTATTTAATTATATTGACTGCAGTGATGCTGGAAATACAATACACGCATGTGCAAACCAGTAGCGCTACGGCATTCCCTATTTCCATAACGCTTCAGTGGTCTGGCGCTATTATAAGTCGCTACTTAGTAGCGACTTTCAATAGCGCCTCATAATCACGACTTCAGTAGCGATATAGCCATTTCCAAGAGGGGAAAACCCGTGGCGCTACGGCGTAGCGCTACGGCGTCGCGTCATGGAAAGTCACTAATTGATATAACTAGTAGCGGCACATTGTGGTTAGTAGTAAAAACAAAAGTTTAGCTAAAACACTTGCGTACGTCATATGTTTTCCCAAAATATTTCGAAGGGGAGACAACACTCACAACATGCTTGTTATTAATGTTGTTAAAAAAGCATAGAAATAAATTGAATTTTGACAAAGTTGGTATTTGAAGCAACTCATGAGGACATATCAATGACATATCAGATAAATATGGAAATGGCCGGAGCCATTCTTTAAGACTTGAATATTCAGAAACTCACCCAAAAGGTGTTCAGTGCTGTGCTTTAAGGCAGCTGCAACTAGAAATGAGCCTTTTTGTACCCAATTAAATGAATGTGCATAACGTTTAATAATTAAATAATAAATGTGCATAACGTTTAATAATTAAATAATAAATGTGTGTACTGTTTAATAATTAAATAATAAATATGTATAACGTTTAATAATTAAATAATAAATGTGCATAACGTTTAATAATTAAATAATAAATGTGCGTACTGTTTAATAATTAAATAATAAATATGCATAACGTTTAATAATTAAATAATAAATGTGCATAACGTTTAATAATTAAATAATAAATGTGCGTACTGTTTAATAATTAAATAATAAATGTGCATAACGTTTAATAATTAAATAATAAATGTGCGTAACGTTTAAGGCAATTTAGATTGAACTATTCAGCGCCAGCTTACACGGTTTTGGTTCAAGGAGATAAACCAGTGACGCCCCACTTTTAATATGCCGCGGTTTAGTCATACTGTGTATGTACAAGCTGCTATATCATCCCTGATCAGTTTCAATGCCAACAGCAGATTGCTGCTCAAACTAGATGATTGTGAAAGTGTATCTTCAGCCAGGCTCATCATTCAAACTTGCCTCAAGATAATATACATGCCTGCACTAGTGATATTAGCTGCACAAAAGTATGTGCTGTTTGTTTATGGATTACATTTCGTGTCAGTTTTAATGATGCTATAAATATGCTGTTATTGTGTCCATTACTTACTGTCTAGTGTGACGGGTAATACAGGTGGTCGATTATTTATTGATGAAACAAACAAATAAGCCAACAGCGATTTATTAAAATGTAAATAGCAGTAATTTTGTCAGTCAATAACAATGGGTCCCTGTAATCCGAGGGTATCAAAGTTGATGGTTTTAAACAGCTGACAGGTTATATTTGCTAGTTGAACAGCATGAAACTACAACATGGTGTACAAAAGGATCAATAACAAACAACAGATTCAACGAAACCCAGTCATTTAGTTCACCAAAAATATAAGCAACAAAAATAAGTTGAAATAACAAGTTGAAATTACCTTCAACATCTTAATAATGTACACCTGAGGCAGAAGAGCAGACGTGACCCAACTGCTCAACTGCATGGCCAAAACTGCATGGCCAAAACTGCATGGCCATAACTGCATGGCCAAAACTGCATGGCCAAAACTGCATGGCCAAAACTGCATGGCCAAAACTGCATGGCCAAAACTGCATGGCCAAAACTGCATGGCCAAAACTGCATGGCCAAAACTGCATGCCAAAACTGCATGGCCAAAACTGCATGGCCAAAACTGCATGGCCAAAACTGCATGGCCAAAACTGCATGGCCAAAACTGCATGGCCAAAACTGCATGGCCAAAACTGCATGGCCAAAACTGCATGGCCAAAACTGCATGGCCAAAACTGCATGGCCAAAACTGCATGGCCAAAACTGCATGGCCAAAACTGCATGGCCAAAACTGCATGGCCAAAACTGCATGGCCAAAACTGCATGGCCAAAACTGCATGGCCAAAACTGCATGGCCAAAACTGCATGGCCAAAACTGCATGGCCAAAACTGCATGGCCAAAACTGCATGGCCAAAACTGCATGGCCAAAACTGCATGGCCAAAACTGCATGGCCAAAACTGCATGGCCAAAACTGCATGGCCAAAACTGCATGGCCAAAACTGCATGGCCAAAACTGCATGGCCAAAACTGCATGGCCAAAACTGCATGGCCAAAACTGCATGGCCAAAACTGCATGGCCAAAACTGCATGGCCAAAACTGCATGGCCAAAACTGCATGGCCAAAACTGCATGGCCAAAACTGCATGGCCAAAACTGCATGGCCAAAACTGCATGGCCAAAACTGCATGGCCAAAACTGCATTGTTAGCTTTATAAGTCTTTATTACACTTTGGATTACACACAAGCTAAATTAAGTAGGAGGAATGGTAGGAAAGCGATGAGATTAGACATAATGAGTGGCCCAAGCATAGATCTCCCCGGAGCGTGCACAACTCCCACATCTACAGTCCCGTTATCTTAATTTTGTAATGCAGAGACAATCAGCGAAGTCAGAAGCTTTATTGTTACATTTACTGGCCAAGTAACTAATATTTATTATTATTTTAAACGCAATTGCGCTCTCAATTATTTCACCATTTCTATTTATAAAACTACCATTGATAATAAGGCCTTATCTTATGTAAAAGAACCATTGTATTGTTGTCAAGTTTTGGCTCCTGTTTCTACTGGCGACTGTTTGACTGCTGTCATTTCTTCCTTTCACACGATTTTTTATTATGTAGGAGTTCGTTGATGAGGCGCGGAGAGGTCTGTGGATACCCATAATGTGTCAGGTGCTCATGTACCTCTACCAGAATGATGTACTGGATGAGGAAGTTATCTCCACATGGTACAGTACCCTACCGGCTGGCAGCTTGAAGATTGAGGTAATCTTTGGCTATGTACTGTATGTACTATATTATATGCATGTACTGTATTATATTATATAATTGTACTGTATATTTGTATTATTGTACTGTATATTTGTATTCTTGTACTGTACTTGAACTTTGCTTCAGGTAACTAAACTTGTGGAGTGGTTTAATGAAGCTGAAAGTGAGTCAGACTAAAGTTAATGGAAGTTAATTGGCATCTGGCATTACAGTTAACTGACAGCTGGCATTACAGTTAACTGACAGCTGGTATTACAGTTAACTGACAGCTGGCATTACAGTTAACTGACAGCTGGTATTACAGTTAACTGACAGCTGGCATTACAGTTAACTGACGGCTGGCATTACAGTTAACTGACAGCTGGCATTACAGTTAACTGGCAGTTCGTATTACAGATAATTGATTACTGGTATTACAGCAAATCCGTGTTCTACACTTTTTACTTGTTACAAGTTGAATGTTTGCTATGGAGTTCACAAGTGGAGCATGTGTGAGTATATGTGTGAGCCCAGTCGAGGAGATATATGCAATACTGATGTATTACATGTCCTTTTATTTGTGGCAGAAAATTGATGTTTATATTGACTTCTAAAAGATGTACGTGTGGGCTTAGTAAAATATATTATATATAAGCCAGCACCAGCGTTCTATGTTATATCTGTAGTGCTACAGTACTATTCAAGTATACTACAGTACTACTCAAGTGTACTACAGTACTACTCAAGTATACTACAGTACTACTCAAGTATACTACAGTACTACTCAAGTATACTACAGTACTACTCAAGTATACTACAGTACTACTCAAGTATACTACAGTACTACTCAAGTATACTACAGTACTACCCAAGTATACTACAGTATTACTCAAGTATACTACAGTAATACTCAAGTATACCACAGTACTACTCAAGTATACTACAGTACTACTCAAGTGTACTACAGTACTACTCAAGTATACTACAGTGCTACCCAAGTATACCACAGTACTACTCAAGTATACTACAGTACTACTCAAGTATACTACAGTACTACTCAAGTATACTACAGGACTACCCAAGTATACCACAGTACTACTAAGTATACTACAGTACTACTCAAGTATACTACAGTACTACTCAAGTATACTACAGTACTACTCAAGTATACTACAGTACTACTCAAGTATAATACAGTACTACTCAAGTATACTACAGTACTACTCAAGTATACTACAGTACTACCCAAGTATACTACAGTACTACCCAAGTATACCACAGTACTACTCAAGTATACTACAGTACTACTCAAGTACACTACATACTACTCAAGTATACTACAGTACTACTCAAGTATACTACAGTACTACTCAATTATACTACAGTACTACTCAAGTATACTACAGTACTACTCAAGTATACTACAGTACTACTCAAGTATACTACAGCACTACTCAAGTGTACTACAGTACTATTCAAGTATACTACAGTACTACCCAAGTATACTACACAAGTATAATACAGTACTACTCAAGTATAATACAGCACTACTCAGGTTGACTGTAATTCTACAAAACTTTAGCCATACAGAGACATTTAGTGCTGTGACAGATAATGTGTTCAGGTATGGAAGAATACAAAGGGTAAGTATCCTTGTATATCAGCTCTAGACTGACCTCAAAACCACAACGCTCTGCAATTCTCTGAGCAAAATAACCAGTAAAAACCCCACTTGCCACAGTTGCTCCTAAATCTCTGGCTATGTCCAGGCTTTTCTCTATCATTTTAGTAGCTATTCCCATTTTAGCATATTCTTTCAATACGGATAGGAATCTGATGTGAAACACCTTGTCAACTCTATAACAAGAAGTTTTTGTCTACATTAGCTGGGTAAAATCAACTTTAGTGAACGTATCAATATCTTCACACTCAAATGAGTGACACGAAAAAAGATCTTTAGCTTGGAATTAAACTGATACGATTCATGTGAGACCGATCGAGCGAAATTATGGCCTTTTTTATTTATTTATTGTGTTGCATTACACCCATAGACAAAAGACATTTAGAACTTCATGTATAAACATCCTTCAATAACTAGAAACTACCTTGCGCTTAGTGTATCCGAGAGAGCCCTAATGTATCGCAAATTTCTTTCCAGTTGAAATGAGACTTGGAACGCGTTTTAATTTATCAAAATCTACACTGATTTCAACTGGCAGACTTTTGCATTGTTACTGAACATATTTGAAATGAAACTGACTGCCAATTTTTACAGAAAGTCGAAACTTTATGAAAATTAGACAAAATCTCTACTGGATGTCAGCTGTTTTATGGTGGCACTGAACATTTAAATTCTGTGAAAACTTACCCGTATTTCTCGTAGTAATTTGGTGAGAAACAAACACCCCAAAAGTCTCTCCACTTTTTTATTTCTTCTGCAGAGACTTCATCACATTGATCTAATACGTGTGACAAGGATGTTTCTTTTTGCAATGTTTTGTCTTCATACTTTATATGGCTGATGCAAAATCCAGCTACCTATGCGGCAAAGTAGTGGAGCATGCCATAAACGTACATAACATTTGCAATGTACAGATGTAAACGTACATAACATTCGCAACGTACACATATGCAAAAGGTGATAGTCTAGCAATGATACTCGTCGTACTGTAATGTAATTCAATAAACAAATGACCTTCTCCATCCACCGTCGTTTAGCCCTACCCCTATTCTTTCCAGCCAAAATACCTTTACCCCCATCCCCTTAATACGTGATCAACCAATAGCCACTTCACTTTCCCTCTTTTCCTTCTCCCTTCTAAGGTAGTTGGGTTCCTTGCAGTATTATATGTAGCTACTTACATGCCCTCCCTCTTACCAGACTCCCACCCACAACCCTCCATATTTTCCAGTCTATACCACAAGATCTCTCCTTCCATTCCTGCAAGTTTCAAGTCTCTACCGTACTGCAGATAGCCCCAGTCTCTCATCATTGCAGTGGACTCTGCCAGTAGGGCTCCCACTACCACAAACTAACTAGAACTGCCCACAGCTTGTGGTACAGCCTAACAACGCCTCTCTCCAAAAGGTAATACGGTATTGGTATGACCTGCAAGATACAACGGAGAGGGTGCTCACAATTTCACAACACGGTGAGCTCACGGCTTAGAACCACTAGTCAAGGCTCAAATGTAAGAACATTGTAGTGACTCGAAGTTTTCTTCAGGAAGGCAATCGCCTAGAGATGTGTACAGTAGTAGCAGTGGCAGCCAAAAGCTCTGAACATACAAAAACCTATATAAAGGCTGGCTTCCAGGATGTTAATGAGAAAAACAATGCAACCGATAGGATATTCAGGAAGTAATTTAAACCTATATAAATGATACAACTATAAGAAAACATACAAGTATGCATAACATTAAATGGACATGGTTCCTAGTAGCAAAGGTATGAGGCTATGGTATGGTTCTCAGTCCTTAGCTTGCCTCGGGTCCGTGGTAGACGGAATCCGAAAAAGGTGAGGTACTGGATAAGCCTTTCAGTGGTGACTTCGGCTATCCTGGAGTGTCTGGCGATGGCCGCCATCTTGCTCTCTACCTGATACGGTACTGCAAGGTTGCTAGAGAATGGTGCAGGGTCAGTAGAGATTGATGCCGAGCCGATGAGGCATGTAAACACTACTGCTGCTGAAGGACTTTAATTCCTGCACTTAAGAGGCTCTTCCAGCATTACATATAAGTGTAGTGCTGGTCGCAGGGTATGTGTGTCACTAAAACCCACCAGATTATTACCGCCTTAGTACAGGCTGGTATGCTTGTAATCATCACCCAAGAGAGCATAACCCCCAATGAAGTTGTTATCAAGAGAACCGAAGCCTTCACTACGGATACAGGCTTTTATGAGATGCCTAGATTTGAAAAGAAACAGACAAATGGCACGTTAGGGATGGGAACTCGAGATTACAGGTACACCTGCTGATCACGAGCTAATAGGAACTCTTTATTCCAGCTACATACGCTTTCCATATAAATAGAAGCAGATTTATACTATAATTAATATTGAAAGTTATCAGTGCTAGTGAATACATATATATTGTCCATTTTTTGTGAACAATCAAAGTTTGGATGGCTTTACTTCTGGTGTAGTGTGTCTGGCCGGTTGCCTTTGCTTATTTGTGGGGTCAGTTGGTGAGGTGACTTGGTCATTGGCTGAGATTGAGGGACTCTGTAGCAGGTCTAGTGACTCAGTAGAAGGTAGAGTGGTCTCACAGGTTGACCGAGTGACTCAGTAGAAGGTAGAGTGGTCTCGGAGGTTGACCGAGTGACTCAGTAGAAGGTAGAGTGGTCTCAGAGGTTGACCGAGTGACTCAGTAGAAGGTAGAGTGGTCTCAGAGGTTGACCGAGTGACTCAGTAGAAGGTAGAGTGGTCTCACAGGTTGACCGAGTGACTCAGTAGAAGGTAGAGTGGTCTCGGAGGTTGACCGAGTGACTCAGTAGAAGGTAGAGTGGTCTCGGAGGTTGACCGAGTGACTCAGTAGAAGGTAGAGTGGTCTCACAGGTTGACCGAGTGACTCAGTAGAAGGTAGAGTGGTCTCGGAGGTTGACCGAGTGACTCAGTAGAAGGTAGAGTGGTCTCGGAGGTTGACCGAGTGACTCAGTAGAAGGTAGAGTGGTCTCAGAGGTTGACCGAGTGACTCAGTAGAAGGTAGAGTGGTCTCACAGGTTGTCCAAGTGACTCAGTAGAAGGTAGAGTGGTCTCAGAGGTTGACCGAGTGACTCAGTAGAAGGTAGAGTGGTCTCACAGGTTGTCCAAGTGACTCAGTACAAGGTAGAGTGGTCTCACAGGTTGTCCAAGTGACAGTTAATCTGATCAAGTAGACTCGTATTTTGACTGGATAGCTTGGATTTTGGTTGAGGGATGCAAAATGTTTGAAAATAGGTCTTTCCACTCATTCCAACACATTTCTGTGACCAAATTAAACAGGGTGTGTTTATCACTAGCATCTGCTTTCCTAGTACAGTTGCAACAGCTAAAGGAACAACTGAAGTCCTTCAAGTTGTTCCTTTAGCTGTTAAATGAAACAGCCTGCTCCACCACCACTTCACCCTCCCCCCCGCCCCCTACTCCATCTCATTTTGCTCTTCCCCTAAACCGGCTCTTTCACCATCTCCCTATACTTTTCACCATTTGCCTTGTTCCACCTCTGCTTGATTCTATTCCTACCTCCCTCGCTCAATTTTACAAAAGACACTAGAATGCAGAGTGTTGGATCAATTGATTGTTTGCTTTATATTGCCGTGCTTTCTAGCATTCCCACTACTTTTTTATGATTTAACATAAGTGGAAAAAACTGAAGTCCCGAACATTTTCATCATGAAAATAAATGGCAAACACCGCCTTGACTTTGCACTCAAATGGCCCAACAGCTGTTTGTTTAGCTACACAGCAGAGTGGAACTGGCATGCATGCTATGGTCACACAGACAGGCAAACAGGCAGATACTTTTTGCAGACAATGTGCTATAACACAGTAGACACAATACAAGGTCTTTCTTTTTATCATTTATCGTTTCCCACCTCTATCCCAGTCAATTACTGAGTCTGGCGACCAGTTGTGTTCCGCGTCTCTGAACCACCTTCCTCATTTATTCATCCGTTCATGATCTAACTTTTTTTCTTTTGTATTTTGCGTCCCCCCCCCCTCCCCATCCCTCCTTAATACCAGCCTGTATCTCTACTGACTGCAAAATTAAATTCAAAAAATGCGGCGAATCTATTGATTGTAGGTTACCTTGTTATGTTTAGTGTCCCAAGCCACAACGAATGGTATAAAAAACTGCTGGAATGCTCCCTCTAGTACACCTTCTATAGCCTTAGAAATCCCTGGTACTGCACTGGTCACTGTTTCTAGTCTCCAAAACTGACTCCAGCATTCTTGCAGCGACCTCCAGTCTAGCTCTTCCTTGCTCATTACCTTCCACATATTGTAAGTGTTTAAAAATAGGTTTGCAGCTGTATTTAAATCGGTATTTGATGTTTTACGCTTTTCCTAGTTATGGATTATAGTGATCAATATTCTGCCATTGCATGGCATTCCAATGTGAATAACAATTGATATAACTGATGGCCCATAGCAATGCTATCACTTTAAAATGCATCTGAACATTTTTGAAATAACCCAGAGGCTCTGCAAGGTGTCTATTCACATAAAAAAAATTTTTGAGGATGCAGTAAATAGTTTTACGAGCTACATCGCAAAACATGCTTGGTGCTTTTAATAGATAACAATTGGCTTTTACATTTATGAAGACTCATGCAAGGAAACTGTATTTGTTATCCAAGAAATCTGGAAAGTTTGAAACCAGATAATGGTTTTGCAGACTATTCGGAAATTTATAAAAATAACTTGGATAACTGGAAAAAATTCAAACCAGTATAAACCATATCAAAAACCTTGAAAAGCATTTTAAATTAATTTGAACTGTTTTAAAATTATCTGCAGCTATTTTGGAAAAAATTGAATAGCTCATGTATATTCTTTGATTCCACTTTGTAAAACATCCTTGATGGATGCGATGGTTAATAGACATAGAATAAATCATTTAACCATGGAAATGTTTGTTAAATATAGTTTCAACACACAATTTGTTAAATCGTTAAAAGAAATGTTGCTTAATTATTTGTAGTAATAATAAATTTAATTGAAAAACCTGTTTTAAATATTATATTTAGGTTTTTTTGATCAGCACTCAGTAAAAACAATTGCTATGCATAAGCGAATGAAGATAAATAATTTTTAAAACAAACTAGTAAGTTGGCTTAAACATTCAAAGCGTATGAATTATTTAAAAGAGTTCAGACTGTCTGCAAAAGTTTGGGAATTTTCGTAAACATCCAGATGGCGTGGAAAACCCAAAACTATTTGAGCCAGCATACTTGTATCCTGTTAAAAAACTCCGAAAACTGCTACAATATTACAACTCTGATTGCTGTTGATTAATTGGGATGGGAGATGTTGTACAGTGTTCACAAAAACTTCAACTTGGTACAGAATAAATGATTCAGAAAAATGGCTGCTTTAGAAGCAAAATAAGTGCACTTACTTTGATTTCAATGCTATTAGCCATGATGATTCAACAATCTACTAGGTGGCTTACTACCGCTGTCAATAAACCAACTCAGTGCTTTGTCTATCAAAACCAATCGACTACTACATAAATCATTTTAATCGAATGTTCAGACTTGAGCATAAAATGGAATTTGATAGGCTGCAGGACCAGGTCATTAGCTAGGGTTTGTTTGTTCAACCCTGACTGTTCTGTCACAGAAGTTAAATGCTTGTATAAACTAACCAAACTGGAATGCCAAACATCTCAAGTCATTATTTACATGACAAGATTTATAATGTGCTATTTACACTTTCAGTTTGCTGTACTGCTCAACTGTACTCAAGCATACTACAGTACTACTCAAGTATACCACAGTACTACTCAAGTATACTGCAGTACTACTCAAGTATAATACAGT